>CAMZMU010000060.1:1343296-1437564 GCA_947311845.1 Poa pratensis | reverse complement strand
AAGCTTGTGCCTTAATTAGAGACCACTAAAGAAACAAAAAAGCAAAGGTGGGGTCACTAAAGAATTGGAATACCAAATAAAAGATGTAACTATTCTATGTGTATAAGTTTCTAAGTAGGACACTTAAGTCCACAAATAAACATGTACACACAATATAGGTACAAAGGTAAAGGTCATGATATCCAAGAGGAAGTCATAAATACACCAATAAGATATTTGCTTAAAAGCATAGCACAAAGCTCAATTTTATCTTAAAGGGATATAGATGAACTTCAAACACACACTCATCATAGCATCAAAATATCCACAAGGGATAAGTGAAAAATGATGCTCCGAGTAAGATAACAAGTATCACGAAAGGCAAATGATTTTGAAAACATCAATATTACTATGCGAGACATGAGTAGAAAGTGCTAGATTAACATATTGGGATTGGTGAATCATGAAAATGATATATAATCCCCTTGATATGTAATCATCCCGGCTTACTCACATTTGCAATAAAGAGTTTTGCAAGAACAAAAGAATTGCAACCAAAGAGATTCATGCCATGAAACAACCTACACAAGGTTGAGAGCTAGAAAAGTATGCATGAGGTAGATACTTGTTACCGAGATAGCATTGGTGATGTAGAAGATAGAGCTCATGATCATCCAAGCTTGGCTCCAATAAGCACATGGTGACAACACCTTCCTTGTAGATGAGACAAGCTTCCAATGCATCTCCAAATGTACCTAAAACAAATTCAAGTACAAAATGGTACCCAAACTCATTGGGTCCAAAGTAGTTAGAGCAACTACAATACATAGGACAAACTCCACAAATATGTGCATATGATATGAAATTGAATTTCATGCACATCTTAGCCATTTAGGATTTGATGGAGTTTATCCTATATATTGGATCAACGAAAGTAAGCATGCCATAAGATATACATATAATAAATATGCATGCACATGACTTTCAAGAACCAAACAAGATATAATTTAGACAAAACACCAAGTAAACCAACAAAGCACACACAAGTGTGACAAGAAAACAAAGTGTCCAAATTATATCAAATACCCAAATCAACACATGAGTGAAGATACCACTTTGAAAAGATACCAATGAAATCAAATACCAAATGTGAAAATATCATCAAGGAATAAACCAAACCCTCTACACTTTTCATGATGGCAAAGTACCAAGACGAAAAATGTTTGTCTTCCAAGGAGACACGTCATCGGGATCAAATATCAAATGAAGACAACTAATGTTCAAAAAGCTATAGGATTGCTCCCCCAAGATGTGTGCATTATTTAGATTTTGCATTTGAATACAAAATGCACACAAATGAGATCATCACTCTCCATATATATATATATATTCAAACACTAGTCATGTTCAAAGAAGGCAAGAAATTGCAATACCAATTTAAAGAACGGTGTTTTACTCAAAGTAGGATAGCTTCCCAAAGAATAGTGCATTATCAAGAAGTATGACTTTTGAATGTCAATGCACAAGAATTGGTTCATTGCTTTTCCCAACTCAAGAAAGCACAAAACAAATTTCAAGTAGAGCAATAAAGGATCCAAAGATACAAGGAAGACAAATGAGAGTTAGATCAAAACAAATCCTTGGCAATCAAATAAGGCAATTCAAAGCAAGAGCCAAAGTGAATAGATCAATATATTTACCACAAATATGATTATCACTTGTCAAGACAAGTAATGTATGGAGATATTTCTCGGTGGTGGATTGCAAAGATATATTCAAGATCATATTCACAAAACATAAGCATATGGCAAAGGATAGGAATTAAAAGCCATGCTTAGATAGATAGATATTCGATAGCTTCAAAAATCACGCAATAATGCAAAGCAACTCCAAGGAGTAGCTTGAAGCAATTGGTTTCCCAAAGAGATATATGAGAACATATTTAGGGAAAGCCATATCAAGAAATTCCATCACAAACAAGATCCAACGGTGAGAGGCAAAAAACATTTAAGCAAAAGGAACTTGTTTGAGAAACATGCCACAAAGGAATAAGATAATGAAGAATATCAATTCTAGGTGGCAATACCTCACATGTTCACATTTTCTAGGCTTGTAATATGCACATAGCTTATTACTCCCCCATAATGTGATAATCCATTTCTTTTAAAGCAAGAGGCAAACAAAACCAACTCGAGAAATTAATGGACATATAGAATTTGAATTTCTCATGAGCATGACATACCACATAGAGAATAGATAATATTGATATATCATCACTAAGTGGTATTCCTCATGTACACACTTTTTGGTTTGTGAAGTGCACGAAGCATATCACTCCAAAATGGAATGGTCCATTAATCTCTCAAAAGAGAGCCAACAAGATAAGATATCAAATAAAAGCAATAAGGCTCAAACAAGTAAATGGTGTGCAAACCAACATACACATACTTGATTTCTCAAGAAGTAAGTAGAGAGCACAACACATACAAACACTAGCAAGGTACAAAACAAACACATGCAAGGGTGCAAGCAACTTTCAATGTATATATGATTTAAATAAAAGTTACCGCAAGGAGGAACATTGGATATGAGATAGAACAATATAATCCAAATGACTTGGCTTGAGAGAATATAATTGATGAAGATCCCTTAATTCTTCATGATGTAGCCAAGTCTCCAATGACCTCCTCAAAACACCTATTGATCAAGTTTTAGCTTGTTGGTCCCCAACCAAGTTGGGTCCTAAGAGGTTAGTCACAATAGGTTTGGCAACCCAAATGGTTCTTTTCTTGACACCACTTTGAGTCCCAACATATTTGGCAAACACATTGCCAACCTTATCCTTCCAAGAGAATACATCATCAATATAATGGGGTTGGATAAGGTACCATTTGTGCATGAAGAAGCAAGGTGACCCTTCTCACGGCATAGGTAGCAACATCGACTTCCTCCTCTCTTCTTGGTTGGAATCTTGACTTGAGGAGGAGTAGCTTGATTCTTGGGAAGAGGTTTCTTCAACTTGAGGAACTTGAGGCTTCTTCCCTTGTTGCTTCTCACTAAGAGCCTTCTTCTTCAAAGGGCAAGATCTAACATGGTGCCCTTCAACTTTGCACTTGAAGCAAACAATCTTGGCCGAATCTTTAACTTGTTCTTGGCCCTTCTTCTTTCTTGTTGACTTGGACTTGTTCTTGTTATTGGAGTTGAATCCAAGTCCACTCTTGTCATTGGGGCGTCTTTGAACACTCAACATATTGTCAAGTGTGGATCCCAACATGACGCTTTTCCAAGTCTTTCTTCAAAGAAGTGACTTGGGCCTTGAGCTCATTTAATTCCTCTACATGGTTAGTATCAACAAAACACTAGAGGAAGTAGAAGCTTCATTGTTAGAGCAACAAGGCAATGAAAGTAATTCATCACAAGATTTAGCAATGTGAGTGGATGAATCACTAGGACTAGCACATGGCAATAAAGCATTTTTAGAAGTTGTGCCATTGTCCACATGAGGCTCACAAGATGTTACCTTTGACATAATAGCCTCATGAGCTAACTTTAGCCTAGCATGGGATGCTAGAAGATCATCATTAGAGCTAGAAAGCTTTTCATGACTTTCTTCAATTTCCCATACTTGCTAGTTAGCAACTCAAGTTGAGCCCTTAGCTCAACATTCTCCTTCAAAATAGATGCTTCACAAGAAGTGGAGTTAGTAGCACAAGCATCATTAATATTAGAATAGAAGGAGACAATTTGGCAAGCTTATCATTCTTAGATAGTTGAGTTTGGAGTTGATCATGAGACTTGATAAGGGAGAGTGTTCACTTTCTAAAGCCTTGTGAGCTTTGTCAAGTCTCTCTATGTCCTCACTTAGTCTAGCATTGCCAACACCAAATTCAACTTTTTCCTTTTTAAGCACTTTATATTTAGCAAGCATGATCTCTTTCCTTAATGATTTTAGCAATAATAAGATCATTAGACTCATCAAGAGATTCAAGTCTCTCTTCAAGAGAAACCTAAGTTCTTCTTCTTCAAGAGAAGCTTTCAAGGAAGCTATAGTGATAGAGTCATCTCTCAATTTGACATTTCTCATCAAATTGACTTTCCAAATCCTCAATAAATTCCCTACTCTTAGTAACATAATCAATGATTTCACAAGAGGAGGGATAGCTTTACTACCTTTGGGGAGAGCACCAAGTACCATCTCACCCATCTTGGTTAAGGATTCAAAATCAAAACCTTCTTCATGAGAATCCTCATCCACATCATCACAATTTGGATTTGAGGTGGGAGACACCTCGGAATCCTTAGCCATAAGGCAAACATGATTAATGATTGAAGAGGATGAAGTATAACTTGAAGCACCATTTAGGTCCATGTCTTGTTCCAACAAATGTTGGGATTCCTCTACATTGTTAGTCATGCAAGTACTAGAGGATATGGAAGCATTGTTTTCATGGCAACAAGACATATGAAGCATATCATCATGAGATTTAGTTAAACAACTATTACATGATATGCAAGGACTATCAACTCTAGCATGTATGACATTTGGAGTGCTAGAAGAGTTTAAGTCCAAAGATAGAACATTGCAATGAGATAGAGAAGAAGTATAATCAATAGAAGTTCACCATCACAATGCAATTTCTATCACCACTCACCATATCATTACCTTGTGACAAATCACATGTTGGTGAAGTGGAAGTTGTGAACTCATCACGGCCGGAGTGGAAGGGAGAACAATCATCCTCAATAATTTTGGACACTTCATATATATCTTGAAGCTTGGTCCAAAGCTCATGAGCGTTCCGAAAAGGCATGATTGAGCAAGAACTACATCGCTCAAAACACATATAGACCATTAGAAACTAGAGTCTCGAGATGAGAGTTTTCCTCATCCTCTAAAGATAATTCTTGAGAATCCTTTGGAGGAGAAAACCCACATCACAATCCTCTTAATATAATTTGGACCCATGGCCCTAAAAAGATTAAGCATGCGAATTTTCCAAACATCATAATTTGTGCCATCGAATATGAAAGTGGGATCGTGCACTAATTCCTAAACGACATCTTTTACTCTCTAGGCGGTAAAGCCCAAAAAGAGAGCCCAGGCTCTGATACCAATTGAAAGGACAATGATGTCGCCTAGAGGGGGGGTGAATAGGCGATTAAAACTTTTCCGGTTTAGGCTTGCTAATTGCGGAATAAAACTAGGTGTTTAAATTAACAAGCCAACAACCTAAATAAACTAGGCTCACCTATGTGCACCAACAACTTATGCTAAGCAAGACAAGCAACAAGGTGATAGCAATAGAATACTTCAAGCACGAAGGCTATCACAATGTAAAGTGCATAAGTAAAAAGCTCGGGTATAGAAATAACCGAAGCGCGCGGAGACGAGGATGTATTCCCGAGTTCCTCCTTGAAAGGGAGTACGTCTCGTTGGAGAGGTGTGAACCGACACAACGGTTCAACAACCACAAAGGTTTCACCCTCTTCTCCGATGAACCGCACCACAAAGGTTTGGTTCACCTTCCACTATCGGTATTCCTTCGAGGCGGAATCCGGAGCCTTTCAACAACAATCCGGGCACAACCCACAAGGGATTGGGGGCTCCCGAACGGCTTCAACAACAATCCGAGGCACAACCCACAATGGATTGGGGGCTCCCGAACGGCTTCAAGTGACCACACAAGGGTCCAACCACCACAAAGGCGTCTAGGGCCGAAGACCCAAGAGTAACAAGTTCACGCTTTCAACTTCCACGAATCCTCGTGGAGAGCACACCGATGCACCAAATGCAAAAGGCAAGAGCACAAGTGCTCAAATCCTTCACTCTCAAATTCCAACAAAGCAACTAATGCTTATGGGGGAATAAGAGAGGAGGAACGAAGAGGAGATGCACCAAGAACTGAAAGAACAAGATCTACAAGGTTTCCCTCACTTAGAGGAGAAATCGGTCGGTGAAAACGTAGATCAAGAACACCTCTTACAATTCCTCAAATATGAGCAAGAACCACTCGGAGGGATTGAGAGGATGAGCAAGCTTTGCAATGTGTAACAATGGAGGAGGACGAGGAGAGGAAAAGCTTGCTCAAATATTGTCACATTAAAACTTTGGGGAAGAAGGGGCTATTTATGTGTACTCGGGGGGAAAATAGCACGTTGGAAGAAAAATAAGCAACGCAGGAGAAATGGAGCTGGACCGGCGGCCAGCGCCTGGGCCGGCCCACAGACCGGGCGAGCAAACGAGCGGACGAGACAGAGGAGCGAGCGGCCGGGCAGCGAATCCGGAGCGAGCTGATCGCACGAGCACGGATCGATCGATCCCAAGTCAACGCGAGCAAAGGCAAAAAGAAAAGCAACGATCGATCCATGCAATACCCAGCATGCATGTGAAGCCAGCCATACATGGGCCCAGACAGAGCAGCGTAGCTGCATGCACGGGCCTGCCAGTGTGCTGGCCTGCACGGCCTGGGGCAAAAACCTGGCCCGGCCTGGGTGCCGGCCTGGGCCGGCCTGCGGGCTGGCCAGGCACACGGGCACCGGCCTGGCAGCCGGCCTGGGCCGGGCTGGCGGCCGGCTAGGCACCCGAGGCCTCCGGCCTGGCAGCCGGCCTGGGCCGGCCAGGGGGCTGGCCCTGCGCAGAGAAAACTTCCGAAATTCATATAATCTCCAATAAAAATCCAAAGCAACGAAACCAACTTTGTTAGAAAGATAACGACGAGTACTTTCCATCCAAAGTGGAAATATTACAAACCATAAATAGAGTCAAGTTGACACACATGGGGAGGTGTGGAACTCTCCTCGGGAATGTACCGATAATATTTCCAACACGAAAACGCAACAAGTTTTCCATATGAAATCCGTTTTCGATGAACTCGAGCTTGTCATGAAGATCACGATACGCACCAAAACCCAACAAGGAGAAAAGCCAAATAAGAACCAAGAAAGATGAAATGCCAAGAATGCAAAGTTGGAGCTCTCCACAAAGATGCGATCAAGTTACTCACTTGAGAGCCCCTCTTGATAGTACGCCGTCTATCCTAAACCCGGTCTCCCACTAACACCATGAGACCGGTAAAATAGAAAACCTATCAAGATCATACCTTTGCCTTGCGCATTCCACTTGAGCTCGATGATGACGATCTTTACTCTCTCAAGTGGACCACCTTTCTTGATTGCGCTTTGCTAGCACATGCTTGATGAAGACATCTCCAAATGCTCCCATAAACCATTATGGGAGAGACTCGCTAAGCCGTCTTCATGTCTCCTTAGCACTTCAACTTCTCTACACATGACCATTCTTCATATAAACCCTTAAATAGAGCATTGGTCATCATGCCATCTTCAAGAGTCCAACACATGAACTCCAATGGACAAGATCTAAGAATATCTCAATGCAAACATTAGTCCATAAGGATTGTCATTAATTACCAAAACCACAGCATGGGGCAACCATGCACTTTCAATCTCCCCCATTTTGGTAATTGATGACAATCCCTTTTACGAGGGTTTATATAATGAATTAAGCAACCATGCAACACAAAGAGCAAGGATGCAAGCGAAAGAAAGGCAAATGCTTGAGAACAAACTAAAGCATAAACCACATTTCTTAAACCCTCTAAACTTCTCCCCCATTGGCATCGATTGCCGAAATGGGAGGAAAAATTTAGAAGGCCAATATAGTAAGAGCTCCCCATAATGTGTGCATTTCTCATAATATGAGTGAAATCAAATGCACATATCCAATAACGAATAGTTGGAAAGGAGATCAAACTATATTGAGGATCCAAAGATTGCAAATGAATATCAAATAGAAAGATACTTCAACAAAAGAAGCAAGCAATCAAAAGATCCAAAAATGTTCTAAATATCAAGAGGGAACTCCCCAAGGTACGTGCACAAATAGGATTTGTATTTCAATATAGTGTGCACAACATGGAATCCTCACTCCCTCTTAGATAAATTCGAACACAAGCACATGCAAGAGAATATAAATGAAAAAGGCAAAACAATTTGCAACAAATAAAATGTTTTGCAACATGAGCAAGGAGCGGCAAATAAAAGGATGGGTGTGAGTTAAAAGACATTTTAGGAGACTAATACAAGGATGAGCAAAGCATCAACATAGTCTTTCAAAAGAGTTGCACATAGTGCATATCATGTCTTTCCATACCCACACACAACAGATATAGCAAATAGCTCCACAAGCTTATTAAAGCAAAGCATAACACATAAACAACAAAGCTTGTGCCTTTAATTAGAGACCACCAAAGAACAAAACAAAGGGTGGTCACTAAAGAATTGGAATACCAAATAAAGATGTAACTATTCTTATGTATATAAGTTTCTAAGTAGACACTTAAGTCCACAAATAAACATGTACACACAAATAGGTACAAAGGTAAAGGTCATGATATCCAAGAGGAAGTCATAAATACACCAATAAGATTTTGCTTAAAAGCATAGCACAAAGCTCAATTTTATCTTAAAGGGATATAGATGAACTTCCAACACATACTCATCATAGCATCAAATATCCACAAGGGAAAGGTGATAAAAGGATGCTCCGAGTAAGATAACAAGTATCACAAAGGCAAATGATTTTGAAAACATCAATATTACATATGCGAGACATGAGTAGAAAGTGCTAGATTACATATTGGGATTGGTGAATCATGAAAATGATATATATAATCCCCTTGATATGTAATCATCCCGGCTTACTCACATTTGCAATAAAGAGTTTTGCAAGAATCAAAAGAATTGCAACCAAAGAGATTCATGCCATGAAACAACCTACACAAGGTTGAAAGCTAGAAAGTATGCATGAGGTAGATACTTGTTACCGAGATAGCATTGGTGATGTAGAAGATAGAGCTCATGATCATCCAAGCTTGGCTCCAATAAGCACATGGTGACAACACCTTCCTTGTAGATGAGACAAGCTTCCAATGCATCTCCAAATGTACCTAAAACAAATTCAAGTACAAAATGGTACCCAAACTATTGGGTCCAAAGTAGTTAGAGCAACTACAATACATAGGACAAACTCCACATAAATATGTGCATATTGATATGAAATTGAATTTCATGCACATCTTAGCCATTTAGGATTTGATGGAGTTTATCCTATATATTGGATCAACGAAAGTAAGCATGCCATAAGATATACAATAATAAATATGCATGCACATGACTTTCAAGAACCAAACAAGATATAATTTAGACAAAACACCAAGTAAAACAACAAAGCACACACAAGTGTGACAAGAAAACAAAGTGTCCAAATTATATCAAATACCCAAATCAACACATGAGTGAAGATACCACTTTGAAAAGATACCAATGAAATCAAAATACCAAATGATGAAAATATCATCAAGGAATAAACCAAACCCTCTACACTTTTCATGATGGCACAAGTACCAAGACGAAAAATGTTTGTCTTCCAAGGAGACACGTCATCGGGATCAAATATCAAATGAAGACAACTAATGTTCAAAAAGCTATAGGATTGCTCCCCCAAGATGTGTGCATTATTTAAGATTTTGCATTTGAATACAAAATGCACACAAATGAGATCATCACTCTCCATATATATATATATTCAAACACTAGTCATGTTCAAGAAAGGCAAGAAATTGCAATACCAATTTAAAGAACGGTGTTTTACTCAAAGTAGGATAGCTTCCCAAAGAATAGTGCATTATCAAGAAGTATGACTTTTGAATGTCAATGCACAAGAATTGGTTCATTGCTTTTCCCAACTCAAGAAAGCACAAAACAAATTTCAAGTAGAGCAATAAAGGATCCAAAAGATACAAGGAAGACAAATGAGAGTTAGATCAAAACAAATCCTTGGCAATCAAATAAGGCAATTCAAAGCAAGAGCCAAAGTGAATATGATCAATATATTTACCACAAATATGATTATCACTTGTCAAGACAAGTAATGTATGGAGATATTTCTCGGTGGTGGATTGCAAAGATATATTCAAGATCATATTCACAAAACATAAGCATATGGCAAAGGATAGGAATTAAAAGCCATGCTTAGATAGATAGAAATTCTTGATAGCTTCAAAAATCACGCAATATGCAAAGCAACTCCAAGGAGTAGCTTGAAGCAATTGGTTTCCCAAAGAGATATATGAGAACATATTTAGGGAAAGCCATATCAAGAAATTCCATCACAAACAAGATCCAACGGTGAGAGGCAAAAAAACATTTAAGCAAAAGGAACTTGTTTGAGAAACATGCCACAAAGGAATAAGATAATGAGAATATCAATTCTAGGTGGCAATACCTCACATGTTCACATTTTCTAGGTTGTAATATGCACAAGCTTATTACTCCCCCATAATGTGATAATCCATTTCTTTAAAGCAAGAGGCAAACAAAACCAACTCGAGAAATTAATGGACATTATAGAATTTGAATTTCTCATGAGCATGACATACCACATAGAGAATAGATAATATAGATATATCATCACTAAGTGGTATTCCTCATGTACACACATTTTTAGGTTTGTGAAGTGCACGAAGCATATCACTCTCCAAAATGGAATGGTCCATTAATCTCTCAAAAGAGAGCCAACAAGATAAGATATCAAATAAAAGCAATAAGGCTCAAACAAGTAAATGGTGTGCAAACCAACATACACATACTTGATTTCTCAAGATAAGTAAGTAGAGAGCACAACACATACAAACACTAGCAAGGTACAAAACCAAACACATGCAAGGGTGCAAGCAACTTTCAATGTATATATGATTTAAATAAAAGTTACCGCAAGGAGGAACATTGGATATGAGATAGAACAATATAATCCAAATGACTTGGCTTGAGAGAATATAATTGATGAAGATCCCTTAATTCTTCATGATGTAGCCAAGTCTCCAATGACCTCCAACAACACCTATTGATCAAGTTTTAGCTTGTTGGTCCCCAACCAAGTTGGGTCCTAAGAGGTTAGTCACAATAGGTTTGGCAACCCAAATGGTTCTTTTCTTGACACCACTTTGAGTCCAACATATTTGGCAAACACATTGCCAACCTTATCCTTCCAAGAGAATACACATCATCAATAATAATGGGGTTGGATAAGGTACCATTTGTGCATGAAGAAGCAAGGTGACCCTTCTCACGGCATAGGTAGCAACATCGACTTCCTCCTCTCTTCTTGGTTGGAATCTTGACTTGAGGAGGAGTAGCTTGATTCTTGGGAAGAGGTTGTTCTTCAACTTGAGGAACTTGAGGCTTCTTCCCTTGTTGCTTCTCACTAAGAGCCTTCTTCTTCAAAGGGCAAGATCTAACATGGTGCCCTTCAACTTTGCACTTGAAGCAAACAATCTTGGCCGAATCTTTAACTTGTTCTTGGCCCTTTTCTTCTTGTTGACTTGGACTTGTTCTTGTTATTGGAGTTGAATCCAAGTCCACTCTTGTCATTGGGGCGTCTTTGAACACTCAACATATTGTCAAGTGTGGACCCCAACATGACGCTTTTCCAAGTCTTTCTTCAAAGAAGTGACTTGGGCCTTGAGCTCATTTAATTCCTCTACATGGTTAGTATCAACAAAAACACTAGAGGAAGTAGAGCTTCATTGTTAGAGCAACAAGGCAATAAAGTAATTCATCACAAGATTAGCAATGTGAGAGGATGAATCACTAGGACTAGCACATGGCAATAAAGCATTTCTAGAAGAAGTTGTGCCAATTTCCACATGAGGCTCACAAGATGTTACCTTTGACATAATAGCCTCATGAGCTAACTTTAGCCTAGCATGGGATGCTAGAAGATCATCATTAGAGCTAGAAAGCTTTTCATGACTTTCTTCCAATTTCCCATACTTGCTAGATAGCAACTCAAGTTGAGCCCTTAGCTCAACATTCTCCTTCAAAATAGATGCTTCACAAGAAGTGGAGTTAGTAGCACAAGCATCATTAATATTAGAAATAGAAGGAGACAATTTGGCAAGCTTATCATTCTTAGATAGTTGAGTTTGGAGTTGATCATGAGACTTGATAAGGAGAGAGTGTTCACTTTCTAAAGCCTTGTGAGCTTTGTCAAGTCTCTCTATGTCCTCACTTAGTCTAGCATTGCCAACACCAAATTCAACTTTTTCCTTTTTAAGCACTTTATATTTAGCAAGGGCATGATCTCTTTCCTTAATGATTTTAGCAATAATAAGATCATTAGACTCATCAAGAGATTCAAGTTCTCTTCAAGAGAAACCTAAGTTCTTCTTCTTCAAGAGAAGCTTTCAAGGAAGCTATAGTAATAGAGTCATCTCTCAATTTGACATTTCTCATCAAATTGACTTTCCAAATCCTCAATAAATTCCCTACTCTTAGTAACATAATCAATGATTTCACAAGAGGAGGGATAGCATTACTACCTTTGGGGAGAGCACCAAGTACCATCTCACCCATCTTGGTTAAGGATTCAAAATCAAAACCTTCTTCATGAGAATCCTCATCCTCATCATCACAATTTGGATTTGAGGTGGGAGACACCTCGGAATCCTTAGCCATAAGGCAAACATGATTAATGATTGAAGAGGATGAAGTATAACTTGAAGCACCATTTAGTCCATGTCTTGTTCCAACAAATGTTGGGATTCCTCTACATTGTTAGTCATGCAAGTACTAGAGGATATGGAAGCATTGTTTTCATGGCAACAAGACATATGAAGCATATCATCATGAGATTTAGTTAAACAACTATTACATGATATGCAAGGACTATCAACTCTAGCATGTATGACATTTGGAGTGCTAGAAGAGTTTAAGTCCAAAGATAGAACATTGCAATGAGATAGAGAAGAAGTATAATCAATAGAAGTTCACCATCACCAATGCAATTTCTATCACCACTCACCATATCATTACCTTGTGACAAATCACATGTTGGTGAAGTGGAAGTTGTGAACTCATCACGGCCGGAAGTGGAAGGAGAACAATCATCCTCAATAATTTTGGACACTTCATATATATCTTGAAGCTTGGTCCAAAGTTCATGAGCGTTCCGAAAAGGCATGATTGACGCAAGAACTACATCGCTCAAAACACATATAAGACCATTAGAAACTAGAGTCTCGAGATGAGAGTTTTCCTCATCCTCTAAAGATAATTCTTGAGAATCCTTTGGAGGAGAAAAACCCACATCCACAATCCTCTTAATATAATTTGGACCCATGGCCCTAAAAAGATTAAGCATGCGAATTTTCCAAACATCATAATTTGTGCCATCGAATATGAAAGTGGGATCGTGCACTAATTCCCTAAACGACATCTTTTACTCTCTAGGCGGTAAAGCCCAAAAAGAGAGCCCAGGCTCTGATACCAATTGAAAGGACAATGATGTCGCCTAGAGGGGGTGAATAGGCGATTAAAACTTTTCCGGTTTAGGCTTGCTAATTGCGGAAAAAACTAGGTGTTTAAATTAACAAGCCGACAACCTAAATAAACTAGGCTCACCTATGTGCACCAACAACTTATGCTAACCAAGACAAGCAACAAGGTGATAGCAATAGAATACTTCAAGCACGAAGGCTATCACAATGTAAGTTGCATAAGTAAAGAGCTCGGGTATAGGAATAACCGAGGCGCGCGGAGACGATGATGTATTCCCGAGTTCCTCCTTGAAAGGGAGTACGTCTCGTTGGAGAGGTGTGAACCGACACAACGGTTCGACAACCACAAAGGTTTCACCCTCTTCTCCGATGAACCGCACCACAAAGGTTTGGTTCACCTTCCACTATCGGTATTCCTTCGAGGCGGAATCCGGAGCCTTTCAACAACAATCCGGGGCACAACCCACAATGGGTTGGGGGCTCCCGAACGGCTCTCAACAACAATCCGAGGCACAACCCACAATGGGTTGGGGGCTCCCGGACGGCTTCAAGTGACCACACAAGGGTCCAACCACCACAAAGGCGTCTAGGGCCCGAAGACCCAAGAGTAACAAGTTCACTAGCTTTCAACTTCCACGAATCCTCGTGGAGAGCACACCGATGCACCAAATGCAAAAGGCAAGAGCACAAGTGCTCAAATCCCTCACTCTCAAATTCCAACAAAGCAACAAATGCTTATGGGGGAATAAGAGAGGAGGAACGAAGAGGAGATGCACCAAGAACTGAAAGAACAAGATCTACAAGGTTTCCCTCACTTAGAGGAGAAATCGGTCGGTGAAAACGTAGATCAAGAACACCTCTTACAATCCTCAAATATGAGCAAGAACCACCGGAGGGATTGAGAGGATGAGCAAGCTTTGCAATGAGTAACAATGGAGGAGAGAGAGGAGGAGAAAAGCTTGCTCAAATATTGTCACATTAAAACTGTTGGGGAAGAAGGGGCTATTTATGTGTACTCGGGAAAATAGCCGTTGGAAGAAAAATAAGCAACGCAGGAAAAATGGAGCTGGACCGGCCGGCCAGCCGGCCTGGGCCGGCCCACAGACCGGGCGAGCAAACGAGCGACGAGACAGAGGAGCGAGCGGCCGGGCAGCGAATCCGGAGCGAGCTGATCGCACGAGCACGGATCGATCGATCCCAAGTCAACGCGAGCAAAGGCAAAAAGCAAAGCAACGATCGATCCATGCAATACCCAGCATGCATGTGAAGCCAGCCATACATGGGCCCAGACAGAGCAGCGTAGCTGCATGCACGGGCGCCTGCCAGTGTGCTGGCCTGCACGGCCTGGGGCAAAAACCTGGCCCGGCCTGGGTGCCGGCCTGGGCCGGCCTGCGGGCTGGCCAGGCACCCGAGGGCACCGGCCTGGCAGCCGGCCTGGGCCGGGCTGGCGGCCGGCTAGGCACCCGAGGCCTCCGGCCTGGCAGCCGGCCTGGGCCGGCCAGGGGGCTGGCCTGCGCAGAGAAAACTTCCGAAATTCATATATCTCCAATAAAAATCCAAACGCAACGAAACCAACTTTGTTAGAAAGATAACGACGAGTACTTTCCATCCAAAAGTGGAAATATTACAAACCATAAATAGAGTCAAGTTGACACACATGGGGAGGTGTGGAACTCTCCTCGGGAATGTACCGATAATATTTCCAACACGAAAACGCAACAAGTTTTCCATATGAAATCCGTTTTCGAAGAACTCGAGCTTGTCATGAAGATCACGATACGCACCAAAACCCAACAAGGAGAAAAGCCAAATAAGAACCAAGAAAGATGAAATGCCAAGAATGCAAAGGTTTGAGCTCTCCACAAAGATGCGATCAAGTTACTCACTTGAGAGCCCCTCTTGATAGTACGCCGTCTATCCTAAACCCGGTCTCCCACTAACACCATGAGACCGGTAAAATAGAAAACCTATCAAGATCATACCTTTGCCTTGCGCATTCCACTTGAGCTCGATGATGACGATCTTTACTCTCTCAAGTGGACCACCTTTCTTGATTGCGCTTTGCTAGCACATGCTTGATGAAGACATCTCCAAATGCTCCCCCATAAACCATTATGGGAGAGACTCGCTAAGCTCCGTCTTCATGTCTCCTTAGCACTTCAACTTCTCTACACATGACCATTCTTCATATAAACCCTTAAATAGAGCATTGGTCATCATGCCATCTTCAAGAGTCCAACACATGAACTCCAATGGACAAGATCTATAGAATATCTCAATGCAAACATTAGTCCATAAGGATTGTCATTAATTACCAAAACCACACATGGGGCAACCATGCACTTTCAATCTCCCCCATTTTGGTAATTGATGACAATCCCTTTTACGAGGGTTTATATAATGAATTAAGCAACCATGCAACACAAAGAGCAAGGATGCAAGCAAGAAAGGCAAATGCTTGAGAACAAAACTAAAGCATAAAACCACATTTCCTTAAACCCTCTAAACTTCTCCCCCATTGGCATCGATTGCCGAAATGGGAGGAAAAATTTAGAAGGCCAATATAGTAAGAGCTCCCCCATAATGTGTGCATTTCTCATAATATGAGTGAAATCAAATGCACATATCCAATAACGAATAGTTGGAAAGGAGATCAAACTATATTGAGGATCCAAAGATTGCAAATGAATATCAAATAGAAAGATACTTCAACAAAAGAAGCAAGCAATCAAAAGATCCAAAAATGTTCTAAATATCAAGAGGGAACTCCCCAAGGTACGTGCACAAATAGGATTTGTATTTCAATATAGTGTGCACAACATGGAATCCTCACTCCCTCTAGATAAATTCGAACACAAGCACATGCAAGAGAATATAAATGAAAAGAGGCAAAACAATTTGCAACAAATAAATGTTTTGCAACATGAGCAAGGAGCGGCAAATAAAAGGATGGGTGTGAGTTAAAAAGACATTTTAGGAGACTAATACAAGGATGAGCAAAGCATCAACATAGTCTTTCAAAAGGAGTTGCACATAGTGCATATCATGTCTTTCCATACTCACACACCAACAGATATAGCAAATAGCTCCACAAGCTTATTAAATGCAAAGCATAACACATAAACAACAAAGCTTGTGCCTTTAATTAGAGACCACCAAAGAACAAAAACAAAGGGTGGTCACTAAAGAATTGGAATACCAAATAAAGATGTAACTATTCTTATGTGTATAAGTTTCTAAGTAGACACTAAGTCCACAAATAAACATGTACACACAAATAGGTACAAAGGTAAAGGTCATGATATCCAAGAGGAAGTCATAAATACACCAATAAGATTTTGCTTAAAAGCATAGCACAAAGCTCAATTTTATCTTAAAGGGATATAGATGAACTTCCAACACACTCATCATAGCATCAAAAACTATCCACAAGGGATAAAGGTGATAAAGGGATGCTCCGAGTAAGATAACAAGTATCACGAAAGGCAAATGATTTTGAAAACATCAATATACATATGCGAGACATAGTAGAAAGTGCTAGATTAACATATTGGGATCGATGAATCATGAAAATGATATATATATCCCCTTGATATGTAATCATCCCGGCTTACTCACATTTGCAATAAAGATTTTGCAAGAATCAAAAGAATTGCAACCAAAGAGATTCATGCCATGAAACAACCTACACAAGGTTGAAGCTAGAAAAGTATGCATGAGGTAGATACTTGTTACCGAGATAGCATTGGTGATGTAGAAGATAAGCTCATGATCATCCAAGCTTGGCTCCAATAAGCACATGGTGACAACACCTTCCTTGTAGATGAGACAAGCTTCCAATGCATCTCCAAATGTACCTAAAACAAATTCAAGTACAAAATGGTACCCAAACTATTGGGTCCAAAGTAGTTAGAGCAACTACAATACATAGGACAAACTCCACATAAATATGTGCATATTGATATGAAATTGAATTTCATGCACATCTTAGCCATTTAGGATTTGATGGAGTTTATCCTATATATTGGATCAACGAAAGTAAGCATGCCATAAGATATACATATAATAAATATGCATGCACATGACTTTCAAGAACCAAACAAGATATAATTTAGACAAAACACCAAGTAAACAACAAAGCACACACAAGTGTGACAAGAAAACAAAGTGTCCAAATTATATCAAATACCCAAATCAACACATGAGTGAAGATACCACTTTGAAAAGATACCAATGAAATCAAGATACCAAATGATGAAAATATCATCAAGGAATAAACCAAACCCTCTACACTTTTCATGATGGCACAAGTACCAAGACGAAAAATGTTTGTCTTCCAAGGAGACACGTCATCGGGATCAAATATCAAATGAAGACAACTAATGTTCAAAAAGCCTATAGGATTGCTCCCCCAAGATGTGTGCATTATTTAAGATTTTGCATTTGAATACAAAATGCACACAAATGAGATCATCACTCTCCATATATATATATATATTCAAACACTAGTCATGTTCAAGAAAGGCAAGAAATTGCAATACCAATTTAAAGAACGGTGTTTTACTCAAAGTAGGATAGCTTCCCAAAGAATAGTGCATTATCAAGAAGTATGACTTTTGAATGTCAATGCACAAGAATTGGTTCATTGCTTTTCCCAACTCAAGAAAGCACAAAACAAATTTCAAGTAGAGCAATAAAGGATCCAAAAGATACAAGGAAGACAAATGAGAGTTAGATCAAAACAAATCCTTGGCAATCAAATAAGGCAATTCAAAGCAAGAGCCAAAGTGAATATGATCAATATATTTACCACAAATATGATTATCACTTGTCAAGACAAGTAATGTATGGAGATATTTCTCGGTGGTGGATTGCAAAGATATATTCAAGATCATATTCACAAAACATAAGCATATGGCAAAGGATAGGAATTAAAAGCCATGCTTAGATAGATAGAAATTCTTGATAGCTTCAAAAATCACGCAATAATGCAAAGCAACTCCAAGGAGTAGCTTGAAGCAATTGGTTTCCCAAAGAGATATATGAGAACATATTTAGGGAAAGCCATATCAAGAAATTCCATCACAAACAAGATCCAACGGTGAGAGGCAAAAAACATTTAAGCAAAAGGAACTTGTTTGAGAAACATGCCACAAAGGAATAAGATAATGAAGAATATCAATTCTAGGTGGCAATACCTCACATGTTCACATTTTCTAGGTTTGTAATATGCACAAGCTTATTACTCCCCCATAACGTGATAATCCATTTCTTTAAAGCAAGAGGCAAACAAAACCAACTCGAGAAATTAATGGACATTATAGAATTTGAATTTCTCATGAGCATGACATACCACATAGAGAATAGATAATATTGATATATCATCACTAAGTGGTATTCCTCATGTACACACATTTTTGGTTTGTGAAGTGCACGAAGCATATCACTCTCCAAAATGGAATGGTCCATTAATCTCTCAAAAGAGAGCCAACAAGATAAGATAGCAAATAAAAGCAATAAGGCTCAAACAAGTAAATGGTGTGCAAACCAACATACACATACTTGATTTCTCAAGATAAGTAAGTAGAGAGCACAACACATACAAACACTAGCAAGGTACAAAACCAAACACATGCAAGGGTGCAAGCAACTTTCAATGTATATATGATTTAAATAAAAGTTACCGCAAGGAGGAACATTGGATATGAGATAGAACAATATAATCCAAATGACTTGGCTTGAGAGAATATAATTGATGAAGATCCCTTAATTCTTCATGATGTAGCCAAGTCTCCAATGACCTCCAACAACACCTATTGATCAAGTTTTAGCTTGTTGGTCCCCAACCAAGTTGGGTCCTAAGAGGTTAGTCACAATAGGTTTGGCAACCCAAATGGTTCTTTTCTTGACACCACTTTGAGTCCAACATATTTGGCAAACACATTGCCAACCTTATCCTTCCAAGAGAATACACATCATCAATAATAATGGGGTTGGATAAGGTACCATTTGTGCATGAAGAAGCAAGGTGACCCTTCTCACGGCATAGGTAGCAACATCGACTTCCTCCTCTCTTCTTGGTTGGAATCTTGACTTGAGGAGGAGTAGCTTGATTCTTGGGAAGAGGTTGTTCTTCAACTTGAGGAACTTGAGGCTTCTTCCCTTGTTGCTTCTCACTAAGAGCCTTCTTCTTCAAAGGGCAAGATCTAACATGGTGCCCTTCAACTTTGCACTTGAAGCAAACAATCTTGGCCGAATCTTTACTTGTTCTTGGCCCTTGTTCTTCTTGTTGACTTGGACTTGTTCTTGTTATTGGAGTTGAATCCAAGTCCACTCTTGTCATTGGGGCGTCTTTGAACACTCAACATATTGTCAAGTGTGGACTTCCCAACATGACGCTTTTCCAAGTCTTTCTTCAAAGAAGTGACTTGGGCCTTGAGCTCATTTAGTTCCTCTACATGGTTAGTATCAACAAAACACTAGAGGAAGTAGAAGCTTCATTGTTAGAGCAACAAGGCAATGAAAGTAATTCATCACAAGATTAGCAATGTGAGAGGATGAATCACTAGGACTAGCACATGGCAATAAAGCATTTCTAGAAGAAGTTGTGCCAATTTCCACATGAGGCTCACAAGATGTTACCTTTGACATAATAGCCTCATGAGCTAACTTTAGCCTAGCATGGGATGCTAGAAGATCATCATTAGAGCTAGAAAGCTTTTCATGACTTTCTTCCAATTTCCCATACTTGCTAGATAGCAACTCAAGTTGAGCCCTTAGCTCAACATTCTCCTTCAAAATAGATGCTTCACAAGAAGTGGAGTTAGTAGCACAAGCATCATTAATATTAGAAATAGAAGGAGACAATTTGGCAAGCTTATCATTCTTAGATAGTTGAGTTTGGAGTTGATCATGAGACTTGATAAGGAGAGAGTGTTCACTTTCTAAAGCCTTGTGAGCTTTGTCAAGTCTCTCTATGTCCTCACTTAGTCTAGCATTGCCAACACCAAATTCAACTTTTTCCTTTTTAAGCACTTTATATTTAGCAAGGGCATGATCTCTTTCCTTAATGATTTTAGCAATAATAAGATCATTAGACTCATCAAGAGATTCAAGTCTCTCTTCAAGAGAAGACCTAAGTTCTTCTTCTTCAAGAGAAGCTTTCAAGGAAGCTATAGTAATAGAGTCATCTCTCTCAATTTGACATTTCTCATCAAATTGACTTTCCAAATCCTCAATAAATTCCCTACTCTTAGTAACATAATCAATGATTTCACAAGAGGAGGGATAGCTTACTACCTTTGGGGAGAGCACCAAGTACCATCTCACCCATCTTGGTTAAGGATTCAAAATCAAAACCTTCTTCATGAGAATCCTCATCCTCATCATCACAATTTGGATTTGAGGTGGGAGACACCTCGGAATCCTTAGCCATAAGGCAAACATGATTAATGATTGAAGAGGATGAAGATAACTTGAAGCACCATTTAGGTCCATGTCTTGTTCCAACAAATGTTGGGATTCCTCTACATTGTTAGTCATGCAAGTACTAGAGGATATGGAAGCATTGTTTTCATGGCAACAAGACATATGAAGCATATCATCATGAGATTTAGTTAAACAACTATTACATGATATGCAAGGACTATCAACTCTAGCATGTATGACATTTGGAGTGCTAGAAGAGTTTAAGTCCAAAGATAGAACATTGCAATGAGATAGAGAAGAAGTATAATCAATAGTAAGTTCACCATCACCAATGCAATTTCTATCACCACTCACCATATCATTACCTTGTGACAAATCACATGTTGGTGAAGTGGAAGTTGTGAACTCATCACGGCCGGAAGTGGAAGGAGAACAATCATCCTCAATAATTTTGGACACTTCATATATATCTTGAAGCTTGGTCCAAAGTCATGAGCGTTCCGAAAAGGCATGATTGACGCAAGAACTACATCGCTCAAAACACATATAAGACCATTAGAAACTAGAGTCTCGAGATGAGAGTTTTCCTCATCCTCTAAAGATAATTCTTGAGAATCCTTTGGAGGAGAAAAACCCACATCCACAATCCTCTTAATATAATTTGGACCCATGGCCCTAAAAAGATTAAGCATGCGAATTTTCCAAACATCATAATTTGTGCCATCGAATATGAAAGTGGGATCGTGCACTAATTCCCTAAACGACATCTTTTACTCTCTAGGCGGTAAAGCCCAAAAAGAGAGCCCAGGCTCTGATACCAATTGAAAGGACAATGATGTCGCCTAGAGGGGGGGTGAATAGGCGATTAAAACTTTTCCGGTTTAGGCTTGCTAATTGCGGAATAAAACTAGGTGTTTAAATTAACAAGCCAACAACCTAAATAAACTAGGCTCACCTATGTGCACCAACAACTTATGCTAAGCAAGACAAGCAACAAGGTGATAGCAATAGAATACTTCAAGCACGAAGGCTATCACAATGTAAAGTGCATAAGTAAAAGCTCGGGTATAGAAATAACCGAAGCACGCGGAGACGAGGATGTATTCCCGAGTTCCTCCTTGAAAGGGAGTACGTCTCGTTGGAGAGGTGTGAACCGACACAACGGTTCAACAACCACAAAGGTTTCACCCTCTTCTCCGATGAACCGCACCACAAAGGTTTGGTTCACCTTCCACTATCGGTATTCCTTCGAGGCGGAATCCGGAGCCTTTCAACAACAATCCGGGCACAACCCACAATGGGTTGGGGGCTCCCGAACGGCTCTCAACAACAATCCGAGGCACAACCCACAATGGGTTGGGGGCTCCCGAACGGCTTCAAGTGACCACACAAGGGTCCAACCACCACAAAGGCGTCTAGGGCCCGAAGACCCAAGAGTAACAAGTTCACTAGCTTTCAACTTCCACGAATCCTCGTGGAGAGCACACCGATGCACCAAATGCAAAAGGCAAGAGCACAAGTGCTCAAATCCCTCACTCTCAAATTCCAACAAAGCAACAAATGCTTATGGGGGAATAAGAGAGGAGGAACGAAGAGGAGATGCACCAAGAACTGAAAGAACAAGATCTACAAGGTTTCCCTCACTTAGAGGAGAAATCGGTCGGTGAAAACGTAGATCAAGAACACCTCTTACAATCCCTCAAATATGAGCAAGAACCACCGGAGGGATTGAGAGGATGAGCAAGCTTTGCAATGAGTAACAATGGAGGAGAGAGAGGAGGAGAAAAGCTTGCTCAAATATTGTCACATTAAAACTGTTGGGGAAGAAGGGCTATTTATGTGTACTCGGGAAAATAGCCGTTGGAAGAAAAATAAGCAACGCAGGAAAAACGGAGCTGGACCGGCCGGCCAGCCGGCCTGGGCCGGCCCACAGACCGGGCGAGCAAACGAGCGGACGAGACAGAGGAGCGAGCGGCCGGGCAGCGAATCCGGAGCGAGCTGATCGCACGAGCACGGATCGATCGATCCCAAGTCAACGCGAGCAAAGGCAAAAAGCAAAGCAACGATCGATCCATGCAATACCCAGCATGCATGTGAAGCCAGCCATACATGGGCCCAGACAGAGCAGCGTAGCTGCATGCACGGGCGCCTGCCAGTGCGCTGGCCTGCACGGCCTGGGGCAAAAACCTGGCCCGGCCTGGGTGCCGGCCTGGGCCGGCCTACGGGCTGGCCAGGCACCCGAGGGCACCGGCCTGGCAGCCGGCCTGGGCCGGGCTGGCGGCCGGCTAGGCACCCGAGGCCTCCGGCCTGGCAGCCGGCCTGGGCCGGCCAGGGGCTGGCCTGCGCAGAGAAAACTTCCGAAATTCATATCTTCTCCAATAAAAATCCAAACGCAACGAAACCAACTTTGTTAGAAAGATAACGACGAGTACTTTCCATCCAAAAGTGGAAATATTACAAACCATAAATAGAGTCAAGTTGACACACATGGGGAGGTGTGGAACTCTCCTCGGGAATGTACCGATAATATTTCCAACACGAAAACGCAACAAGTTTTCCATATGAAATCCGTTTTCGAAGAACTCGAGCTTGTCATGAAGATCACGATACGCACCAAAACCCAACAAGGAGAAAAGCCAAATAAGAACCAAGAAAGATGAAATGCCAAGAATGCAAAGGTTTGAGCTCTCCACAAAGATGCGATCAAGTTACTCACTTGAGAGCCCCTCTTGATAGTACGTCGTCTATCCTAAACCCGGTCTCCCACTAACACCATGAGACCGGTAAAATAGAAAACCTATCAAGATCATACCTTTGCCTTGCGCATTCCACTTGAGCTCGATGATGACGATCTTTACTCTCTCAAGTGGACCACCTTTCTTGATTGCGCTTTGCTAGCACATGCTTGATGAAGACATCTCCAAATGCTCCCCCATAAACCATTATGGGAGAGACTCGCTAAGCTCCGTCTTCATGTCTCCTTAGCACTTCAACTTCTCTACACATGACCATTCTTCATATAAACCCTTAAATAGAGCATTGGTCATCATGCCATCTTCAAGAGTCCAACACATGAACTCCAATGGACAAGATCTATAGAATATCTCAATGAAAACATTAGTCCATAAGGATTGTCATTAATTACCAAAACCACACATGGGGGCAACCATGCACTTTCAACTGATGAATCAGGTCAAAAGTGTGAAGAGAATTAATGATTAAAGTTGTAATTAATTGGGACTGGGCACCCCGTTGCCAGCTCTTTTTGCAAAATTAGAGGATAAGAGGATGTATATGCCGCTAGTCCAGGTGTAAAAGTCCATTTGACAAATAGAATAAAGAATAACCACACTATTTCCTCATGAGCTAGTAAACATTGACACAAAAAGGGAATAATAACATTTTGAATAATTTAAAGGTAGCACATGAAAAATTTACTTTGAGTGGCAAAGAAATACCACATATAGGTAGTTATGGTGGACACAAATGGCATGGATTTTGGCTCAACGATTTGGATGCATTCTCTCTCAATATAGAGTTTAGGCTAGCAAGGTTTATGTAAGCAAATAAGAATATCAACCCGTACACCAAGTTTTATATGACAAACATATTGCAAACGTTATAAGACTTCATACCGTCTTCCTTGTTAACCAAACCCTGTTATTAGAAAATATCTAGACCTTAGAGATACCACCGATGCAAACCAAATTTTCAACAAGCTTTACGGTAGTTCTCCACTAATAGGCTTAACTCATGTGATGCACAAATTTAATCATGATCTACTTGTTAACTCAAAACAATTGACAAGTATCAAGTTATCCAAATTAGTGATCTACAAGATTAAGCAAGTTTTTCCTTATACCAATTACCATATGCAACATTTTCTGAACCAACCAAACACCAATCAATTTATTTAATCAACTCTCCAAACAAATATAAGTGAAGCAAGAGAGTACTTTCTACAAAAGAAAGCTAATAGCTCTGACAAGAGATACATGAAAACAAGAGCTAAAAGCTGAACAACGCTAGATATGAATATTCAACAAATATAAGTGAAGAATAGAAGTATTCTCATGAAAAAGCGGAGCGTGTCTCTCTCCCAACCAAGAATGCTAGGGTCCAGTCAAGCTTTATTGAAAATAAAAGTGCAATACTGAAAATAAAAGCACACAGACGCTCCAAGAAAAGCACATATGATGTGAAAGAATTAAAATATAGTTTCACTAGAGATGACCTGATAATTTTGCCGATGAAGAAGGGGATGCCTTGGGCATCCCCAAGCTTAGACGCTTGAGTCTTCTTGAAATATGCTGGGAGATCCATGGGAGCCTCCCCAAGCTTAAGCTCTTCACTCTTCTTGATCCTATTATATCATCCTTCTCTCTTGACCCTTGAAAACTTCCGTCACACCAAACTCAAAGTAGATCACATTAGAGGGTTAGTGCATAATCAAAAACTCACATGTTCTATAAAGACGCAATATGACTTGTTACTTTAAACATTAGCTAAAGCCACTGATGTTATGTGAAGCTCTTCCACCCAAAGAATTTCACTCAACACTAGTAAAAGAGAGAATGCAAAATAAAAAGGCATAATCTGTCTAAAACAGAACAGTCCGCAAAGACGAATTTTTTGGAGGCACTTACGACGCTAAGATTGAAAAACTTTGAACTAATGAAAGATTCAGACATTCATAAAGATTACGCACAAACAATTTTAGATTTAATTAACAATCTGGTGATTTTAGGAATTTCGTACAGTGAACAGCAAAAATCTATTTCTATGCAGCAATCAAAATTAAGCATCATCTTAACATTAGAGGCTACTCTTGGCACAACAATGCAAGAAAATAAAGATACAAAAGAGTTGCTACAGAAGTAAACATCCTTCTTGACTCAAATAAAGAAAAATTGCAGAAATTAAAAATAATGGGTTGCCTCACATAAGCGCTTTTCTTTAAAGCCTTTTAGGTAGGCATGATAATTTTGATGATGCTCTCATATGTATAAGAGGTGAATATGAAAGAGCATCAAGAAGCAAATATCAAACACATTTAAGTCTAACCCACTTCCTATGCAAAGGAATCTTGTAAGAAAATAAATCAATAAATCACAAAGTGACTAGCATAGGAAGGCAAAACAAGTGGAGCTTCAAAAATTTCAACATAAAGAGAGAAGACTTAATATTATTTAGATATATGAAACCGTGTATCCCTCTCTCATAAGGACCAGTAGGTCTTAAAGTACCCAGCAAATAAAAGCAAATCAAGAGAAAGCTCAAAACCTTCATCATAAAGAGAAGAAATTTAGTAACATGAAGATTTCTATAACCATACTTTCCTCTCTCAAAATAATTTTCAGTGGCATCATGAATAAACTCAACAATATAGCTATCACATAAAGCATTGTTATCATGATCCACATGCATAAAAGTATCATTACTCTCCACATAAGCATAATTAATTATATTAGTAATAGTGGGAGTAAAACTATCACAAGCATCATTGTAATCATGATAAACTGCAGGCATAGTATAATCATAATAAACTTTATCCTCCATAGTAGGTGGCACCAAAATACCACTATCATTATAATCATCATAAATTGGAGGCAAAGTATCATCAAAGAAAATTTTCTCCTCAAAACTTGGGGACTAAAAATATCATATTCATCAAAACCAGCTTCCCCAAGCTTAGACTTTTCCATAGCATTAGCAATAATGGTGTTCAAAGAATTCGTGCTAATAAAATTGCTACCACTATTATGCAAACAAATTTCCATAGGTTTTTAATTTTCTCTTCAAAAGTATCATGTCCTAACTCAAGATAAATTTCATAGAGCTCTCTAATTTTGTTGTTGTTTTCCATTAAGCCTAACTAGTAAAATAAAAACAAGAAACAAAAAGATATAATTGCAGAATCTAAAGGAAATACCTTCGAGCACTCACACGTAAGCAACAGTGCTAGAAAATAGCTAAGTAGCTGGAGGATGTGAGTACCTTTTACCTAACCTCCCCGGCAACGGCGCCAGAAAATAGCTTGATGTCTACGCACGCTTCTATTCTTGTAGACAGTGTTGGGCCTCCAAGTGCAGATGTTTGTAGAACAGCAGCAAGTTTCCCTTAAGTGAATGACCCAAGGTTTATCGAACTCAGGGAGATATAGGTCAAAGATATCCCTCTCAAGCAACCCTGCAATTAAGATACAAGAAGTCTCTTGTGTCCCCAACACACCCAATACACTTGTCAGATGTATAGGTGCACTAGTTTGGCGAAGAGATATTAAAATACAAGTGATATGGATGATGATAAGTGGTAATTGCAATCTGAAATAAAAATGGCAGCAAGCAAACATGTAGCAGAACTGGTTGTAAACGGTGTTTCAATGCTTAGAAACAAGGCCTAGGGATCATACTTTCACTAGCGGACACTCTCAACAATAATAATATAATTGACTACATTGATATTTCCTCTTCACTATGCTACTCTGAATTATTCTCTCGTTGGATAACGAACACCAATCCACTTGTAGGGCTATAACAGCACACCTTAAAGTCGCATTCCACATCTAGGGAACCCCACACTGTCAACTTGAGCGCCCTAAATAGTACTAGACAAACACCGCAATTTCATAGAGACATCCAACACAAATAATAACTCATGATAAGTATTCCTGTAATCTTTAGCCTAAGAGCCACACACGGGGCGCACACTGTCAACTTCGCACCGTGGGACAAAGGTGACTCCGGAGTTTACATTAATAAAACCACTCAAGTAGCATATAAGATAATGAAGAGTAACATCTATGGATTCAACTAGATTACAAAGCTCATGATCACATATAGATCACATCATGGGAGAGAGATAAACCACATAGCTACCGGTAGAGCCCTCAGCCCCTAGGAAGAACTACTCCATCCTCATAATGGGAGGCACCAACGGCGATGATGGAGGCGGTGGCGTCGATGAAGATGGCTCTGGGGTCAATTCACCGTCCCGGCAAGGTGCCGAAACAGAGACTTCTGTCCCCCTGAATTAGGGTTTTTGGTGGCGGCGGGGCTACGGAACTCTTCTGGAGAAATCGTCGACTCTCTGTGAGTTTTAGGTCAGGGGCAATATATAGTCCAAAGGGCGTCGCGAGGCGGTGCACGAGGAGGCGACACCACCCCTGGGCGCGGTGGATCCTTGGCCACGCCGAGCCCACGTGTGGGGCCCTCGTGGCTCCACTTCGTCTCCCCTTCGGACTCCAGGTGTCTTCTGGTAAAATAGGAGCCTCCGTAAATTTTCGTCCAATTCCGAGAATATTTCCAGCCTAGCTTTTCTGGAATACAAAAACAGCAGAAAACAGGAACTGGCACTTCGGCATCTTGTTAATAGGTTAGTCCCAAAAAATGTATAAAAGTGATATAAAGTGGATGCAAAACATGTAGCAATTGGTATAAAACAAGCATGGAACATAAAAAAATATAGATACGTTTGAAACGTATCAGCATCCCTAAGCTTAGTTCCTGCTCGTCCTCGAGTAGGTAAACGATAAAAACAAAATAATTTTTGAGGTGACATGCTACCATCATAATCTTGATCATATAATATTGCAAGAAACATGTAAATGAATGAAGTGATCCAAGTCAATGGTCTATAATTTGCTACCAAATAGATAATGAGTAAACAATGAATCACACAAGCTAAACATTTTCATGAATAGTACTTTCGAGACAAGCATCAAACAGTTTTGCATAAGTGTTAACTCATAAAGCAATAGTCTCTAATAAAAGGTATTTAATCAACACAAAGGAAGAATTAAGTTTCAGCATTTGCTTCAACTTTCAACATATTTATCTCATGGATATCGTCAACACAAAGTAGTATAACAAGTCCAATACGTTGCATATAACACATGTTGTAACAAAGTTGACACTAGTGTTTGCTTGTCGAAGACAGAAAGAATAGGAAAACTGACTCAACATAAAAGTAAAAGAAAGGCCCTTCGTAGAGGGAAGCAGGGATTAAGTCATGTGCTAGAGCTTTTAGGTTTTTGAAAGCATATAGAGATTGCATAAAATATTTGATACTCCTCCCAATCTTGCTAACACAAGCCATGGCTAACCGAATCCTCAGGTGCGTTCCATCAATCACATACCATGGAGGAGTATCTATTTTTGAGAGGTGTTTGTTAATTGTCAACGAATGGTAGTGGGTGAGAATAGTATTCTACCTGTCAAACGGACTTTTAAGAGCGGCTCCCATGAAGGACGTTATTTCTACCAGCAAGGCAGATCATCCCTCTTTCTCTTTGGTTTACACACATGCAGGTATTTCACTGTTTGTCATTGCTTACTGATGAATCACGGCAAAAGTGTGAAGAGAATTAATGATTAAAGTTGTAATTAATTGGGACTGGGCACCCCGTTGCCAGCTCTTTTTGCAAAATTAGAGGATAAGCGGATGTATATGCCGCTAGTCCAGGTGTAAAAGTCCATTTGACAAATAGAATAAAGAATAACCACACTATTTCCTCATGAGCTAGTAAACATTGACACAAAAAGGGAATAATAACATTTTGAATAATTTAAAGGTAGCACATGAAAAATTTACCTGGAGTGGCAAAGAAATACCACATATAGGTAGTTATGGTGGACACAAATGACATGGATTTTGGCTCAAGGATTTGGATGCATTCTCTCTCAGTACAGAGTTTAGGCTAGCAAGGTTTATGTAAGCAAATAAGAATATCAACCCGTACACCAAGTTTTATATGACAAACATATTGCAAACGTTATAAGACTTCATACCGTCTTCCTTGTTAACCAAACCCTGTTATTAGAAAATATCTAGACCTTAGAGATACCACCGATGCAAACCAAATTTTCAACAAGCTTTACGGTAGTTCTTCACTAATAGGCTTAACTCATGTGATGCACAAATTTAATCATGATCTACTTGTTAACTCAAAACAATTGACAAGTATCAAGTTATCCAAATTAGTGATCTACAAGATTAAGCAAGTTTTTCCTTATACCAATTACCACATGCAACATTTTCTGAACCAACCAAACACCAATCAATTTATTTAATCAACTCTCCAAACAAATATAAGTGAAGCAAGAGAGTACTTTCTACAAAAGAAAGCTAATAGCTCTGACAAGAGATACATGAAAACAAGAGCTAAAAGCTGAACCGCGCTAGATATGAATATTCAACAAATATAAGTGAAGAATAGGAGTATTCTCATGAAAAAGCGGAGCGTGTCTCTCTCCCAATCAAGAATGCTAGGGTCCAGTCAAGCTTTATTGAAAATAAAGTGCAATCCTAAAAATAAAAGCACACAGACGCTCCAAGAAAAGCACATATGATGTGAAAGAATTAAAATATAGTTTCACTAGAGATGACCTGATAATTTTGCCGATGAAGAAGGGGATGCCTTGGGCATCCCCAAGCTTAGACGCTTGAGTCTTCTTGAAATATGCTGGGGAGATCCATGGGAGCCTCCCCAAGCTTAAGCTTTTCACTCTTCTTGATCCTATTATATCATCCTTCTCTCTTGACCCTTGAAAACTTCCGTCACACCAAACTCAAAATAGATCTCATTAGAGGGTTAGTGTATAATCAAAAACTCACATGTTCTATAAAGACGCAATATGACTTATTACTTTAAACATTAGCTAAAGCCACTGATGTTATGTGAAGCTCTTCCACCCAAAGAATTTCACTCAACACCAGTAAAAGAGAGAATGCAAAATAAAAAGGCATAATCTGTCTAAAACAGAACAGTCTGCAAAGACGAATTTTTTTGAGGCACTTACGACGCTCAGATTGAAAAACTTTGCACTAATGAAAGATTCAGACATTCATAAAGATTACGCACAAAAAAAAATAGATTTAATTAACAATCTGGTGATTTTAGGAATTTCGTACGGTGAACAGCTAAAATCTGTTTCTACGCAGCAATCAAAATTAAGCATCATCTTAACATTAGAGGCTACTCTTGGCACAACAATGCAAGAAAATAAAGATACAAAGGAATTGCTACAGAAGTAAACATCCTTCTTGACTCAAATAAAGAAAAATTGCAGAAATTAAAAATAATGGGTTGCCTCACATAAGCGCTTTTCTTTAAAGCCTTTTAGCTAGGCATGATAATTTTGATGATGCTCTCATATGTATAAGAGGTGAATATGAAAGAGCATCAAGAAGCAAATATCAAACACATTTAAGTCTAACTCACTTCCTATGCAAAGGAATCTTGTAAGAAAATAAATCAATAAATCACAAAGTGACTAGCATAGGAAGGCAAAACAAGTGGAGCTTCAAAAATTTCAACATAAAGAGAGAAGACTTAATATTATTTAGATATATGAAACCGTGTATCCCTCTCTCATAAGGACTAGTAGGTCTTAAAGTACCCAGCAAATAAAAGCAAATCAAGAGAAAGCTCAAAACCTTCATCATAAAGAGAAGAAATTTAGTAACATGAAGATTTCTATAACCATACTTTCCTCTCTCAAAATAATTTTCAGTGGCATCATGAATAAACTCAACAATATAGCTATCACATAAAGCATTGTTATCATGATCCACATGCATAAAAGTATCATTACTCTCCACATAAGCATAATTAATTATATTAGTAATAGTGGGAGTAAAACTATCACAAGCATCATTGTAATCATCATAAATTGCAGGCATAGTATAATCATAATAAACTTTATCCTCCATAGTAGGTGGCACCAAAATACCACTATCATTATAATCATTATAAATTGGAGGCAAAGTATCATCAAAGAAAATTTTCTCCTCAAAACTTGGGGGACTAAAAATATCATATTCATCAAAACCAGCTTCCCCAAGCTTAGACTTTTCCATAGCATTAGCAATAATGGTGTTCAAAGAATTCATGCTAATAAAATTGCTACCACTATTATGCAAACAAATTTCCATAGGTTTTCTAATTTTCTCCTCAAAAGCATCATGTCCTAACTCAAGATAAATTTCATAGAGCTCTCTAATTTTTTTTCCATTAAGCCTAATTAGTAAAATAAAAACAAGAAACAAAAAGATATAATTGCAGAATCTAACACTGCGTTTGGTTGCAGGGAATTGGAGCAGGGAATTGAATTGGACACCAATTCCAAATCCGAGATGGAAATGAATTGGCTTCTAATTCAATTCCACTGTTTGGATGTGTTTGGAAATTCCCCGTCGGTGTTCACCTGGCGCCGGCGAGCGAGAGGCAGGAGCGGGCTGGACGCCGGTGACCGCGCGCAGAGGCGTCGTCGTCTCCCTCCCATCGCGCAGGAGGCGCCTTCGTTCCCTCCCGTGCGGGGGCGGCGGGAGAGGAGAGCTCGGAGGAGGGAGGGATTCCTCGGCCGTCGCCGCCGCCACCGCCGTCCCCCTGGGGCCCCGCCGGAACGGCTCGCCGCTGGCCTGGAAGCGCCGCTCCTCCCCGCCCTCCGCGCCGGGTGCCGCCCCTCGCTGACCTCCTTCCGCCGGCGCGGTGTCCTCGACCGGCGGTGGCGTGACCTTTCTCCACCGGCGCGGCTCCCTCAGCGAGCACGCCTCTGCCCTGCGCGGATCCCGGCCGCGGGTATGGCGCCGGTGTGGTTCGCCGGCCGGCGGCACGCAGGGATGCCGGATGCGCCGGTGGGGAGGAAGGAGAGACGGGAGGGAGACGAGGGAGAGGAGGAAGCGGAGCGGGGGCGCCTGGGAGGGAAGAGCAGCGGAGCACGGCGGCTGCCGCGCGGGATGCGGCGTCGGTGACGGCGGCCGGCGCCGGGGCGGAGAGGTGGGAGGAGAGGAAGAGGAGGATTGAGAGAGAGAGAGCACGGGCGCGTGCTCTGTTTCCAGGCAATTCCGAGGGTGGGAGCTCGGAATGTTTTGGCCCAACTTAACACGTACCGATTCCGCAGTGGAATTCGGCCTGAGTTTCCAGGACCCAATTCTCAGGCCACCCCAAACAGTGGAATTGGTGGAATTGACACCAATTCCAATTCCATGCCCCAATTCCCTGCAACCAAACACAGTGTAAAGGAAATACCTTCGAGCACTCACACGACAGCAACAGTGCAAGAAAATTGCTAAGTTGCTGGAGGATGTGAGTACCTTTTACCTTACCTCCCCGGCAACGGCGCCAGAAAATAGCTTGATGTCTACGCATGCTTCTATTCTTGTAGACAGTGTTGGGCCTCCAAGTGCAGAGGTTTGTAGAACAGCAGCAAGTTTCCCTTAAGTGAATGACCCAAGGTTTATCGAACTCAGGGAGATATAGGTCAAAGATATCCCTCTCAAGCAACCCTGCAATTAAGATATAAGAAGTCTTGTGTCCCCAACACACCCAATACACTTGTCAGATGTATAGGTGCACTAGTTCGGCGAAGAGATATTAAAATACAAGTGATATGGATGATGATAAGTGGTAATTGCAATCTGAAATAAAAATGGCAGCAATCAAACATGTAGCAGAACTGGTTGTAAACGGTGTTTCAATGCTTAGAAACAAGGTCTAGGGATCATACTTTCACTAGCGGACAATCTCAACAACAATAATAATATAATTGAATATATAGATATTTCCTCTTCACTATGCTACTCTGAATTATTCTCTTGTTGGATAACGAACACCAATCCACTGCGTAGTGCTATAACAGCACACCTTAAAGTCGCATTCCACATCTAGGGAACCCCACACTGTCAACTTGAGCGCCCTAAATAGTACTAGACAAACACCGCAATTTCATATAGACATCCAACGCAAATAAAAACTCATGATAAGTATTCCTGTAATCTTTAGCCTAAGAGCCACACACGGGGCGCACACTGTCAACTTCGCACCGTGGGACAAAGGTGACTCCGGAGTTTACATTAATAAAACCACTCAAGTAGCATATAAGATAATGAAGAGTAACATCTATGGATTCAACAAGATTACAAAGCTCATGATCACATATAGATCACATCATGGGAGAGAGAGATAAACCACATAGCTACCGGTAGAGCCCTCAGCCCCTAGGAAGAACTACTCCCTCCTCATCATGAGAGGCAGCAACGGCGATGATGGAGGCGGTGGCGTCGATGAAGATGGCTCCGGGGGCAATTCCCTGTCCCGGCAAGGTGCCGAAACAGAGACTTCTGTCCCCCGAATTAGGGTTTTTGGTGGCGGCGGAGCTACGGAACTCTTCTGGAGAAATCGTCGATTCTCATGTGAGTTTTACGTCAGGGGCAATATATAGTCCAAAGGGCATCGCGAGGCGGTGCACGAGGAGGCGACACCACCCCTGGGCGCCGGTGGATCCTTGGCCACGCCGAGCCCACGTGTGGGGCCCTCGTGGCTCCACTTCGTCTCCCCTTCGGACTCCAGGTGTCTTCTGGTAAAATAGGAGCCTCCGTAAATTTTCGTCCAATTCCGAGAATATTTCCAGCCTAGCTTTTCTGGAATACAAAAACAGCAGAAAACAGGAACTGGCACTTCGGCATCTTGTTAATAGGTTAGTCCCAAAAAATGTATAAAAGTGATATAAAGTGGATGCAAAACATGTAGCAATTGGTATAAAACAAGCATGGAACATCAAAAATTATAGATACGTTTGAGACGTATCACCCTCCGGTGATGATTCCCCTCTTCGACAGGGTGCCGGGAAGAGCTTCTGAACCCTCCCGAGCTAGGGTTGACGGCGGCGGCGTCTCTGGAACTTTTCGTGGATAATGGCTTAGGTATCTAGGGTTTTCGCATTGGGAGGAATAAATAGGCGAAAGGGCGGCGGCTGCGGAGCCCCGAGGGCCCCACACCACCCCACGGCGCGGTTGGGGGTGGGCCCGCGCGGCCCCATGGTGTGGCTGGCTCGCGGCCCCCCTCCGTGTCTCCTCTAGACTCCGTCTTCGTGTTGGAAAAATAGGAGGTTCTGTCCAAGTTTCGTCCAATTCCGAGAATATTTCCAGACTAGCTTTTCTGGAATACAAAAACAGCAGAAAACAGGAACTGGCACTGTGGCATCTTGTTAATAGGTTAGTCCCAGAAAATGCATAAAAATGCTATGAAGTGTATATAAAACATGTAACAATTGGTATAATATCAACATGGAACATCAGAAATTATAGATACGTTTGAGACGTATCAAGCATCCCCAAGCTTAGTTCTACTCGTCCTCGAGTAGGTAAAACGATAAAAACAAAATAATTTCTGAGGTGACATGCTACAATCATAATCTTGATCAAATAATACTGTAACGCACATGTTATGAATGAAGTGATCCAGGTCAATGGTCTATAGTTTGCTAGCAAGTAGATAATGAGCAAACAACTGAATCATATAAGCAAAAACTTTTCATGAATAGTACTTTCGAGACAAGCATCAAAGAGTTTTGCATAAGAGTTAACTCATAAAGCAATAGATTCTGAGCAAAAGGTGTTTAACCAACACAAAGGAAGATTTAAGTTTCAGCAATTGCTTTCAACTTTCAACATATATATCTCATGGATATTTGTCAACACAAAGCATATAGTAAGTGCAATATATGAGCATATAAAAATTGTTGCACCAAAATTGACACTAGTGTTTGCTTCTAACATAGAAAGAAGTAGGTAAACTGACTCAACATAAAAGTAAAAGAAAGGCCCTTCGCAGAGGGAAGCAGGGATTAAATCATGTGCTAGAGCTTTTTAAGTTTTGAAAAACATTTAGAGATTGCATAAAATATTTGATACTCCTCCCAACCTTGCTAAGACAAGCCATGGCTAACCGAATCCTCAGGTGCCTTCCATCAATCACATACCATGGAGGAGTATCTATTTTTGAGAGGTGTTTGTTAATTGTCAACAAATGGTAGCGGATGAAAACAGTATTCTCCCTATCAAACAGACTTTTAAGAGCGGCTCCCATGAAGGACGTTATTTTTACCAGCAAGGCAGCTCATCCCTCTTCTCTTTTGTTTACACATGCAGGTATTTCACTGTTTGTCATTGCTTACTGATAAATCAGGGCAAAAATGTGAAGAGAATTAAGCGGTTAAAGTTGTAATTAATTGGGACTGGGCACCCCATTTGCCAGCTCTTTTTGCAAAATTAATGGATAAGCGGATGTATATGCCACTAGTCCAGGTGTAAAGTCTGTTTGACAAGTCGAATAAAGAATAACCCACTACTTCCTCATGAGCTAGTAAACATTAACACAAAAAGGAATAATAACAATTTTGAATAATTTAAAGGTAGCACATGAAAAATTTACTTGGAATGGCAAGAAAATACCACATATAGGTAATTATGGTGGACACAGATGGCATGGATTTGGCTCAAGGTTTTGGATGCACGAGAAGCATTCCCTCTCAGTACAAAGTTTAGGCTAGCAAGGTTATTTGAAGCAAACACATGATATCAACCGACACATCAAGGCTTATATGAATACATATTGCAAGCATTATAAGACTCTACACTGTCTTCCTTGTTAACCAAACCCTTTTACTAGAAAATATCTAGACCTTAGAGATACCAAACATGCAACCACATTTCAACGAGCTTTACGGTAGTTCTTCATTAATAGGTTTTAACTACATGATACAAAAGCTTAATCATGAACTACTTGATAACTCAAAACAATTGACAAGTATCAAATTATCCAATACAACGATCTACAAGAATATGTAAGCTTTTTCCATTATACCATCTACCACATGCAACATTTTCTGTTCCAACCAAACACCAATCAATTTATTTCAACATAAACTCTCCAAACAATTATAAGTGAAGCAAGAGAGCACTTTCTTTAAAAGAACTAACAGCTCTGAATAAGAGATGCATGAAAAACAGGAGCTAAAAGCATAGCAATAGCTAGACAAGAATACTCGACAAGTATAAGTGAAGAATAGGAGTATTCATATGAAAAAAGCGGAGCGTGTCTCTCTCCCAATCAAGAATGCTGGGTTCCAATCAAGTTGACCATACGAAAAATAAAATACTGAAAATAAAAGCACACAGACGCTCCAAGTAAAGCACATATGATGTGAAAGAATTAAAATATAGTTTCACTAGAGATGACCTGATAAGTTGATGATGAAGAAGGGGATGCCTTGGGCATCCCAAACTTAGACGCTTGAGTCTTCTTGAAATTTGCTGGGGTGATCCATGGGAGCATCCCCAAGCTTAAGCTTTTCACTCTTCTTGATCACATTATATCATCCTTCTCTCTTGACCCTTGAAAACTTCCGCCACACCAAACTCAAAGTAATTCTCATTAGAGGGTTAGTGCACAATCAAAAACTCAGATGTTCTATAAGGACACAAACATGACCGTTACTTTTAACATTAGCTACTGCCACTGATGTTATGTGAAGCTCTTCACCCTAAAAAAGAATTCCACTCAACACTAGTAAAAGAGAGAATGCGAAAAATAAAAGACATAATTTGTCTAAACAGAACAGTCCGCAAAGACGATTTTTTTCGAGGAACTTACGTTGCTCAGATCGAAAAACTTTAAACTAACGAAAGATGCGTACATATATGAGGATCACGCACAAAAAATGTCAGATTTAAATAATTTTTCTGTGATTTTACAGAATTAAAACGGTGAACAACAGAAATCTGTTCCTGCGCAGAAATTCAAATCTAGCATCATCTTCCTATTAGAGGCAATACTTGGCACAACAATGCGATAAAATAAAGATACAAAGGAATTGTTACAGAAGTAAACAACTCCTTGACTCAATTTTTTTTTGCAGAAATAAAATAATGGGTTGTCTCTCATAAGCGCTTTTCTTTAACGCCTTTTAGCTAGGCATAGTGATTTTTATGATGCTCACATAAAGATGAGAGTTGAAACATAAAAGAGAGCATGAAGAAGCATATATAAAACATGTTTAAATCTAACACTCTTCCTATGTATAGGAGCCTTGTAAGCAAATAAATTCATAAAGAACAAAGTAACAAGCATAGGAAGGTAAAACAAGAGCAACTTCAAAACTTTCAACATATAGAGAGGTGTTTTAGTAGCATGAAAATCTCTACAATCGTATTTTCCTCTCTCATAATAATTTTCAGTAGCATCATGAACAAACTCAACAATATAACTATCACATAAAACATGCTTTTCATGATCTACAAACACATACTTTTTATCAAGCTCCAAAATAATGGGATTAAAACTTTCAAACCCACTTTTAATCATTTTATAACAAGATGATTGATCATTCTCAAGAGTTATGGGACTCCATCTAGATAAATTCAAGACCTCTGCTATCCCATTTTCATTAGTAGAATACATAATATTATCAAAAAATATAAGACCATCATCTAGAGCTTTATCATAAACATTTTCTAAACAAACTTTCTCATTACCATGCATTTCGAAATTACGCACAAATAAAGGATTATCATAAGATTTATCAAAATAGCATGGATTATCATAAATAACAGTAGCATACTCATTTTCACAAGTTTTACTCATAGGGAATGTTTCAAGAGAATCCACAGGAACATAACATTCATCCTCTTTTGATAAGGATGGAGGGTGATTAAATAATGTAAGAGGTAAAGACTTACTCTCATTAGAAGGTAGGCATGGGTAGCTAATCCATTCTTCCTTCTTTTGTTCATCACTCTCCTCCTCTTTTTCATCCAATGAGATTTCAGCTTCAGCAGTAGTTTCTTCTTCTACAGGTTCCTGCAAGACAATGGTCTCTTCTTTTTGAGGATGTCTTTTCTCAAGAAATTCACTAATATAAGGATTATCATTATAATACTCAAGGCAATATCCAAGCATAGCAAAAGTATCAGATCTATAAGGAGCATCATCATCTTGAATATAACCAACAATTTCATAGGCACCCTTAAAAACAAAAAATTCTTCAATTTGTTCAAGATTAACAAAGTCATAGTTTCCTTTAGCATAAGCAGCCAAGGTTTCATTATCATTATAATCACATTGGAAAGGGAGGTGTTTATGCCTTCTACAACATAAAGATTCATTAAAGCAGTAGGATTCATCATAAGTAGAGCACAAGTTTTTAGCAAAATAATTCAATGTACTTATTTGTTTCCATAAATGTACCCTTTTTTAGAAAAGCGGTATTCCTTATAATAATTTTGTTGGTCATCAGTGAACCCACTTAGCCAACACGATTTTGTTTCAAAGAGAGAAACCATTGATATCAAGTAAACAACTAGACATAATAACAAACCAAAATAAACTAGATGCAAGAAACTAATTTTTTGTGTTTTTGATAAATAAAGCAAACAAGACACGATAAAAATAAACTAAGCAAGACAATAACAAAGTAAAGAGATTAGAAGCGTGAAACTCCCCTTGCAGAAATCCTCTTGCTCCCCAATATGGCGTCAGAAAATATGGCACGTGTAAGGAAGGCAAGGAGATTGCTGAACCAAAGTGCTTCTGCTCCCCGGCAACTGCGCCAGAAAATATGCTTGATTGCGTGGATCACACGTTCGCTGGGAGACCCCAAGAGGAAGGTATGATGCAGTATAGAAGCCGTTTTCCCTCAGTATGAAACCAAGGTTTAATCGAACCAGTAGGAGCAAGAAATCGCTTCGGAATGTTGTTGGTGGCGGAATATGGCACGGCGCAGCACCAGGGAATCCGGCGCCAACGTGGAATCTGCACACAACACAATCAAACTACTTTGCCCCAACAAAACAGTGAGGTTGTCAATCTCACCGGCTTGCTGAAAACAAAGGATTAAACGTATGGTGTGGAAAATAGTAGTAAATTGCAGAGAATGAAAAGGAACAGTGTTTGCAGTTGGTTGCATTATCAGTGTAAAAGAATGGACCGGGGACCACAGTTCACTAGTGGTGTCTCTTCATGACAGATAACTAACATGCTGGGTGAACAAATTACAGCTGGGCAATTGACAAAATATTGAGCGCATAACAATGCATATATATGACATGATGATTACTATGATATTCATGTGGGCATTACGACAAAATACATAGACCATTATCCAACAGCGTCTATGACTAATAATCCACCGCCAGGTTGTCATACTGAGTTCCCCGTTCGTATTAAGTTTCAAGCAATGGATAATTGCATTAAGTAATGTGCGTAAAGTAAAACAAATGCATTAGACCTAACGGCGTACCCTTAAGCTAAGCATCGGTTATTTTATCCCTAGTGGCAATAGCACATCCACAATCTTAGAAGTTATTGTCACTCTCCCAGATTACCAGAGGCATGAACCCACTATCTAGCATAAATACTCACTCTTGGAGTTACAAGCATCTACTTAGCCAAAACATCTACTAGTAACGGAAAGCATGCAAGATCATAAATAACATATAAGATAGATTGATAATCAACTTGACATAGTATTCAATATTCATTGGATCCCAGCAAACACAACATGTAGCATTACAATAAGATGATCTTGATCATGATAGGCAGCTCACAAGATCTAAACATGATAGCATAAAGTTGAGAGACAACCATCTAGCTACTGCCATGGACCTGTAGTCCAAGGATGAACTACTCACGCATCACTTCGGAGGCAGCCATGGTGATGTAGAGCCCTCCGGTGATGATTCCCCTCTCCGGCAGGGTGCCGGGAAGAGCTTCTGAACCCTCCCGAGTTAGGGTTGACGGCGGCGGCTGTCGGGGAATACCTAATTGAGTATGAGCCGACGTACGAACTTATCAAGACGTAAGCTGGTGGAGACTTAACTGGCGCGGCTTAACAGGCGCGGCTTAACAGGCGCGGCTTAACTGGCGCAGACTTAACTGGCGCAGGCTTATCTGGCAGGAGAAGACATAACTTGGAAGACACGAAATTACATTACTTAGTCTCCAAGTAGGACTCCGGCTCATACTTTCCTTGGGAGAGAAGTTTCCTTGTAACCTTGCGAGCCATCGTCTTTATAAGGTGGACTCCAAGGACCTAGAACCCCAAGCTAAAAAGCTCTCATACATCCAGAGAGAGGCGACTCGACACCTCGATCGCCAACCCCTTGTAACACCATATTCATATCAATACCAATCTAGGATAGGCAGGACGTAGGTCTTTACCTCACATTGAGGGGCCGAACCTGGGTAAAAACATCGTCTTCCTCGTGCATGTGATCCTTAGCTCGGAGACGCTCGATCGCTTAATCCCCAACTCTACGAAGTCATCTCCATGACATCTGCGTGACAATCCCACGACAGTTAGCGCCCACCGTGGGCCTGCGGTCAAGAGCGTCACGTTCCGCGCTGGATCTGTGCCAGGGACGGAGGATCTCGTCGTCGATTAAAGCTCGGCGACTTCAAGAATCTCGGCGACTTCATTGCCGTGTCATTTCAAGCTCGGCGATATCAACATCTACATCAAGATCTACCTCAAGCTCGAGTAGAAAGCATGAAGAAATTCGACCGCGCGATTCGGGGCTCAACTTCGACAACGCCCCTCACGCGCGGGTTACAGGACAGCAGCAACGTCCGTATGGCGGACATCACCGACGGCGACTTGAAACTCATCTTGATGATCCCTTCGGTGGAAAGATACGAAATTGTGTTTCCTAGCAACTGTCCAAAGCACATCGGATTCCGACGGTTAGATCTCCGTAGGCGACTCAAACACTGAAGCCCTGTCGAAAGCTGACGGAACTCCGCGCGACTTTGGGAAAATAATTATCGAGGTCGGCTCGGACATCAATTCGAAGATCCCTCCGGTGGAAACCTGCGGAATACAATCTCGCAACACTCCAACAAATTCGAGACAAGTCCAACGGTTAGATCTCCGTCAGCGGCTCACGCACTGCAGCGAGTTTTGTATCTAGCGAGTTCGCGAATCTGAACAGAGGAAAACATGGAGTCAGTGCGGTTCATGTCCAAGGCAATCTCAACCCGGAGTCCGACCTCTGCAGCCACATCCTTCCATACAGGACACCGATGCCATCCAAAAAAGTCTGATCACAATTACGTTGCATCAAAAAAGGAAAGAGAAGACCACCAGCCCAACAGCCGGATTAAACCCAGAGGAGAGGAGTTCGAGTCAGACAAGAAGTACTATCCAGGTCATGCAAAGGATGCAGATCACTTGGACATCTGGGCAAAAAGGAAAAAGATGCGGGCCATGTTCTGCTAGTATTCATGTGAATAAAAACCGGCCACGTCCGATCCAGTTTGGGAAAGCAATAAGGGCACCCTATGATCAAACAAGTGGCTACCACATGACCGTATTGGCACCAGAAAATACTAGCGACGTAGGGACTAAGGAAAAAAAGCAAAGCGATTGCTAACCTGCCGGGAAAGAAACGCGAGTCAAGGAAAAATAAAGACAAAAGGAAGGTGTGATCGCTCCAAACTTCAGGATACAGACCGGCCGTGTACACTTTGGCCAGAGAAAAAGAAAAGAGATTAATTAAGTGGTCTGCTTGGCAGTTAGCGCGAGCATGTTTACGGACATTGAGCAAAACCGGCAGCCGACGGTCGCGACTCGTGACTCACGCCGTGATTATGCGCGGCTTATCAAAATCAACAGCAGCGACTTATCATCGCCAGGCGATTCGTGCGACTGGATTATTTCATCAATCGGCGGCCGTGGTTAATATTGTGTACACGCACACACCGTTGGTCTAATTTTGCAGAAGGCACACACCCGGGGGCTTGACAACAATATTGCCCTTAGCATGCGGCTGATCAAATAAATTTGAGAAGAATCCAAAAGTGCCAAGTTGCGTACTAATCAGGCGACTCATCGACCTGGAGGCAGTATAAGTTCGGCTCAGCCATTCATTAAGTAGGAAAGTTTTCATTTAACTGAAAACACATAAATAAATCCCAGCTATCTTCAGACATCATGTCGGGGGGTTACCCCCGGGTAGGCTAAAGATGAGGTAAAGACATGTAAGGTTAAGGCTGTAAGCCGTTCGAGGTAGCAATTAAGCAAAGACGCAGGAGGCGTCATCCGATGTAAGGTGAACATCGGAGGAATCATCTGAGGTATAGCCTCCGAGGTATGAACCTTGGGGCAGTCAACTAGTTACCACACGGACAAGGTGTTATCTACCGAGGTATAGGATCCGGAGTATCCCGAGCCAAGATGAAGTGTGGCCCGACGTATAAGTGACCGGCCAGCCGAGGTTAGCAGCAAGTATCGAGGCATGTCAGAGGAGTCACGGGCGCCGCAGAGCCCATAGCCCCAAACGTCAGAGGATGGCGAGGTCCGTCCACGGGCTTCCCGGAAGCTCGGGGGCCTAGGAGCTGACTCGGCTATTTCGGGAAAGGTCTACAGGCTAGACCTCGGCAGGCTACTGAAGTATGACCGGAAGAGGAAAGCTAGGCCTGGCTGGCCTGACAGTTCGGCCGTTGAGCTGGCAGGAGGCAGAGGCTTGTCTTCTACCTTTTGGCCATGCCATTGTCAGTTGTAGGCAGGGGTAAAAATGTACTTCGGCCTGTGTATATATGCGGCAACTCTACCTCCAGGGAGGAGGACGGCGAAAACCCTAGGTCATTTCCCCCTTCGTAGTTTCATCTCCCATCTAGAGCTCTCACCCGGGAAGCACCATACAGCTCGAGGAGCACCTTGTACCTAAGAACTACACTGATATATTGAGAGAGGAAAGGCAGGAGTAGGGGTTTTGCTTCCTCACGAAGGCCCCGAACCTGGGTACATCGTGGTGTCTTTTGAGTTGTTGGCTTTCTTGGTTCTTGTTCATGTTCTTGTGGTTTCTTGCATGTTCTTGCTTGTGCACATCTTGAGTGCATAAACCCTCCCCGGATTCCCCCAACGACCATTCGGCCCCAACTAAGCCATACCCATGGCATCTGCCGTGATCCCACCACGACACATCAGGTGCTATTCTTCTAACTAGCTCACCCCTTATATCAATCTTTTTGCAAATAGTAGATGCAAGTGTGGAGCATACGGTGGCCGGGTTAGAGGCAGAGCGCCAGAGAGTATGAGAGAAGCTCGGTTGCTGGCCGAGGCTAGCAGCAGTTTGATATGGAGCAAAGGAGTACAATGCTGCACATGGTATAGAGGATGGTTTTACTCCGGTTGTGCGGCGTAAGAAAGCTGCTCTGTTCAACCGAGGCAAGGACCTCTATGAGGAGATGGTTAGGGCTGCAGTCTCGGCTCGAGTAAGGCAACAAGTAGCAGGTCGGCTACTGGTAGGCCGGTGTATAGTTCACCAGCTAAGAACCTTAGAGCAGCCGAAGCAGTAAGGGCCGGGCTATCGGAGTTGACCGGAGATGCATGGCGTGAGCAGCAGAAGCGGCTCAATGAGTTAGTGCATGTGGCCAGCAAGCAAAATGAAGCCCTCCGCAAGGCCGGGCTTGGCGGTTCGCAGGCGGTCCATTCGATTAGGCCAGTTAGCCAGGGGTCCAAGGGGCAAGCCTCGTCTCCACACGTCGGAGGAGCCGATCGTGCCCGGAGTGTCACTTCAGGTCGGAACAAGGAGATGCAGCTGCAAGTGTACGATCCGGTGTTAGCTGGGAAGCAAAAGGTCGGTGACGCTAGCCGAGCCAATGGAGACCCCGGCCCAGGTGATGCAAGCCGAGCTAAAGGCCGTTCAGCTCAGGGAAATCAGAACGGTGGGCAAGCAGCGTCGGCTGGCCGAGGTAAACCACCTCAGCCCCCGAGGCATCAGCAGCAACCCCGGCCGCAGGAGCAGTATCAGCAAGAGCCGGAGTATGTTCCGCAGCCGAAGAACGTCGGTCGAGGTGGCGACCGATATGATGATGGAAATTCAGCCATGGAGCGGGCTGGATTCTATAGAGTGGATGGTGCATTGGGAGAGCGTATCGGAGCTCGGACGTTGCCTACAGGTGACGCGCTACAAGCTAGATCGGATTTACATGTCCGAGAGGTTGGAAGAGGAAGGCCCTCCTGGTCCGGCGTGTTTTGGACCTCGGATCATGAAGGAACCACCTCCACCAGTGTCTCAGTTTCAGTTGGGTCGGAGTACCAGGCCGTACAATGGGAGCACCAAGCCGCAAGATTGGCTAGCTGATTATGTTTCAGCAGTATACATTGCGGGGGGCAATCGCCGATGGGCGGTCCGGTATCTCCCGCACATGTTGGAAGGTCCTGCTCGGATCTGGCTGAACAATCTGCCGGAGAATAGCATCGATTGCTGGCTGGATTTAGAGGAGGCATTCAATAGCAACTTCGCCAGCACTTACAGAGGCCAAACCGACCTCAGCTTTTGCAGGCGTGCAAGCAGGAGGACAATGAGACTGACCGAGAATTCTTGACTCGGTGGAGCAATGTTCGGAACTCCTGTGAGGGAGTTATCGAAGCACAGGCTATAGCGTGGTTTGCTGATGGATGTCGGTATGGTAGCATGTTGTGGCAGAGGCTCCAGAGAGATATGCCAAAGACTCTGGCCGAGACGATTCGGATAGCTGATTCCTATGCCCTTGGCGATCCGATGCAGCCTCTGCTGGATGGGAATGCCCGGAACAGGAGGAATCCGATGAACAACCGCAACAACGGACCGAGGTTTGATAACCGTCAAGAGTTCGGGCAAAGAGGAGAGAACCAGATTTCCAAGTCAATGCTGTAAACCCAAGTCAGTCCGGACCTGGAGGCGCCCAGAAACCGAAGACTGAGGGTCAGGCGTGGACTCCGAACCAGAACCAGAATCAGGGAGGTGGTGCGAAGCAGTGGCAGGAGGCCGGACCACCTGTGACTTACGAGTCATTGGTGAATGGACCATGTATCTATCATGGCAGGAATGGCAAAACACCCAACCATACCACTCTGCAGTGTAGTTTTCATCACCGAACCGCTGCAGAAGGGGCGAAAGCTGGGCAAACCGGAGTGGGCCACCGAACCAATGGCGTAGACCTCAATATCCGAACGCAGCAGCAGCATAAGCCGACCATAGCGGCGCAGAATCAGAGCTTAACCGGAGCAAATTCAACCCCGGTGCATGCGGCCCAAAACCAGAAGATGGTGCAGGCGAAACCGGTGAATGCAGTGAGTGCCCAGGGCAACAACAACAACGGTGGTGCCGGCCAAAGCCAAACGTGGTCCTTTGAGAATCAGAGGTATGAGAACCCCGGTAATGATTATAGGGAAGTACATCAGAGCTACGTGGTGTTTGTGACTGAGTCAACTGATAAGAAGAGTATGCTGAGGCGTGCCAAGGAGGTGAATGCAGTAACTCCGCGTGGTGAAATACATGAACTGGTCCGAGCAAGAGATCACTTGGAGCAGGCAAGATACACCTCGGATCATGCCGAGCCCTGGAAACTATGCACTGGTGGTGGATCCGACGTTTTGTGGGCCGACCAACAATGTGAGATTCACCCGAGTCTTGGTGGACAATGGGAGTGCCATAAATATCATGTACCGAGACACAATGGTCAAGCTGGGATACTCACCGAACCAGTTGCAGCCTAGCAGCTGTACATTTCACGGTATTGTGCCCGGGGTCTCTTGTGCACCTATGGGAAAGATTTGGGTCGACGTGGGTTTTGGTACCCGAGATAACAGCCGAGTTGAAAGTCTTGAGTTCGAGGTTGTGGACTTGCAGAGCCCTTACCATGCCTTGCTGGGAAGGCCAGCCTTGGCCAAGTTCATGATCTCCACTCATGTGGCCTACCTAAAGATGAAAATGCCGGGGCCCAAGGGAATAATAACCATTTCTGGTGACTACAAGAAGGCTATGCAATGTGCCTCGGCGGGATCTAGTTTAGCCGAGTCCTTGGTGATCGCGGCGGAGAAGAAGCAACTTCAGAAGGTGGTGGCAATGGCGCAGTCTACTCAGCTCGGCATGTCCGGACTAATTACTCCGGACATGAGCGCTTCATTCGAGGTGCCCAAGGAGACCAAGAAAATCCCGCTGGACTCGGAGAACCCGGAGCGTTTCGCCATCATTGGTACTGGCATGGACGAGAAATAGGAAAGCGCGCTCTGTCACTTCCTCCGTGAGAATCGGGACATTTTTGCATGGTCGGCTAAAGACCTGCCAGGTGTTCCGAGGGAGTTGGCAGAGCACTCTTTGTTTGTTCGGCCAGAGGTGAAACCAGTGCGTCAACCGACGCGGCGGCTCTCAGATGACCGAAGAAAGGTGGTACTCGAAGAACTGGCGAAGTTACTGGCTGCAGGCTTCATCATGGAAGTGCTGCATCCGGACTGGATATCTAATCCAGTCCTCGTGGAGAAAAAGAAGGACGAACCGGCGTAGTCAAGGTGTGGCGCATGTGCATTGACTTCACCAACCTGAACAAGGCGTGCCCGAAGGATCCCTTTCCTTTACCTCGGATTGATCAAGTGATCGATTCTACGGCTGGATGTGAGCTGTTGTCTTTTATTGATGCATATTCTGGTTTTCACCAGATCCCACTGAACACTGATGATCAAATAAAGACTGCCTTTATTACCCCGTACGGGGCGTATTGCTATCGTGTCATGTGTTTCGGTTTGAGAAATGCCGGGGCAACTTATCAAAGGTGTATGCAGAAGTGCTTACATCTCAAATGGGCAAGAATGTGCAAGTGTATGTCGATGACATTGTTATCAAAACTAAAAAGAAGCATACTCTCATCGAAGACCTCGAAGAGACATTTGCAAATTTAAGAAAGTATCGGTTGAAACTTAACCCGGACAAGTGCACCTTTGGTGTCCCGGCTGGAAAATTGCTCGGTTTCCTCGTATCGAGCCGAGGTATAGAAGTTAACCCGGCTAAGATCCGAGCTATCGAAAGAATGAAGTTGCCGAACTGTTTAAAAGATGTGCAGAAGTTCACGGGATGCCTTGCATCTTTAAGTCGGTTTGTAAGTCGGCTAGGAGAAAAAGCCTTACCATTGTATCAACTTATGAAGAAAAGTACCAGTTTCACTTGGACCCCGCAGGCGGACGCGGCGTTCAATGAGCTGAAGAAGATGTTGTCCACTGCTCCGGTGTTGGCATCCCCTTTGCAGAATGAACCGATGTTGATATACATTGCGGCTACAAACCGGGTCGTAAGTGTTGCAGTGGTGGTGGAGCGAGACGAAGGAGGCAAATCGGTGCAGAGACCAATCTACTACCTGAGCGAGGTGATATCCACGTCGAAGCAAAACTACCCCCACTACCAGAAGATGACGTACGGAGTATACCTGGCGGTTAAGAAACTGAAGCATTACTTCCAAGAGCATCCCATGACGGTGGTATGTGATGCTCCAATCTCGGAGATCATCGGATGCAAGGACGCAACTGGGCGAGTTGCCAAATGGGCGATCGAGGTATCTCCATACACTCCGCATTATGAAAGGCGAGATGCAATCAAGTCGCAGGCGCTACCGGACTTTTTATGCGATTGGGCCGAGATGCAATATGAGCCGCCCTTGCCGGACTATAATTATTGGAAGATGCACTTTGATGGGTCCAAGACCAAGGTCGGATTAGGTGCCGGCGTAGTCCTAACCTCGCCGAAGCAAGACCAGTTGAAGTATGTGCTGCAAATCCATTTCTCGGCGTCGAACAACGTGGCGGAGTATGAGGCCCTGATCCATGGGCTCAAGGTGGCAAAGGAGATAGGTGTCCGGCGTATAGAATGCTTCGGCGATTCAGCTTTGGTGGTGCATCAATCCACCGGCACTTGGGATGCATTGGATGCGAACATGGAGTTGTATCGGTTTCATGTGCAAAAGGTGTCTGGGTTCTTCGAAGGATGTGAGTACAAGCACATACCTCGGGGAGAATGAAGCCGCCGACGTATTGTCAAGCTCGGTTCATCCAAAGAACCGGTGCCACCGGGGATAGCACTGAACCATTTGAGAACTCCTTCAATCAAGCCCTCGCCTGACTCCGAGTCAATTTTCTTACCGCCAAGTTCGGAGTCTGAGCCTATTCCTATGGAGGTAGACGTCGGATGCGTTTGGCCGGACTCGGGGACTGCTTCGCAGTATCCGAGGACTGATGGAGCTTTTCCTATGGAGATAGATGGTGGGAACTTCGGGTCTGACCCGGGGACTTCGCACCAACACTCGGGGACTGGCCGAGCAATGGTGGAGGAAATCATGAAGGAGATCATGGCGACCGAACCAATGGAGATAGATGAGAGGCTTTTTCCTCTGCATCCAGTGCCGGAATGGGCGGAGCAGATCATGAACTTCATAGCCGATGGAAGTTTGCCAAGTGATACAACCGAGGCAAGGAGAATCCAGAGGAGAGCTAAGGGATACACCATCATCAACAAGGAGCTATACAAGAGAAGTGTGACCGAGGTGTTGCAGAGGTGTGTCGAACCAGCTGAAGGCAAGGAGATGCTTTTAGAATCCACCAAGGAGAATGTGGACATCATTGCAGCACAAGAGCTCTGGTGGCCAAGGTGTTCCGGCACGGGTTCTATTGGCCCACCGCCAATGCCGATGCAGAAGATATAGTTCGGAAATGTGAAGGGTGCCAAAGGTTCGCCAAGCAGCAGCACATGCCAGCTTCGGCGCTCAAGACCATTCCTATCACGTGGCCCTTTGCAGTTTGGTGTCTGGACATGGTGGGAGAATTCAAGCCAGCCCGAGGCAATATGACTCACATACTGGTGATGGTGGACAAATTCACTAAGTGGATCGAGGTGAAGCCAATCCGAAAAGTGGATGGTCATACGGCGGTGACCTTTTTGAAGGAAATAATCCGAATCGAGGCGATCCAGAGACGACGAAGAAGAGGCGAGGTGCTGCCGGATTTTTCCGCCGCGATCCAGTCGACCTCGTCTCCGACCGCCGCGCCCCTCCATCGCGTCCTCGTCTCCGGCCGCCGCGCCCCTCTCCCCCTCCCTAGCTCGTCGGTGAGCACGCCACCGCCCGCACCGCCGCCGAAGAGGAGCGCCGCCACCACCTGCACGCCCACCGGCGCACCGCCCGCACCGCCGCCCGCACGGCCCACCGGAGGCGCCCGCACGCCCGCACGGAGGCGCCCGCCACCACCCGCACGCTCGCACGGCCCGCCGGAGGCGCCGGTGAGCACGCCGGCAACGCCCACGCCCATATTTTTTGTACTTAAGAACATTGTTAGAATTAATTTTTGTTAGTAGTAACTAGCGGGGTGGCCCACGCATTTGCGCGGCTAGATGCCTACCTAACCAATTATATATTTAGCTTTTGTATAGATAGGTGTGAGTTAATTGATTTTTTACGACCTTAATTTATTTTCGTGCAGCAAACACTATATAGCAAAAAGACAACATCGTTATAGTTGATTGATTAATGTGGTAGTTTGATTCACCGCAAATAAGATAATAAAATTTTGGTATTTTGAAACATCGTTTTATATTTCAAAACATCTATTCTCAAGGATGTAAATTATACCAAATAAATTAGCTATAGAAAATTGTGAACCCAAATTCCTAAGGGGCTAACTCTGTCATGGCAAAATAGATTTTACTATTTCACTCCAAAAACATGCTTATATGAAGTTATAGTTTTTTTACTCTTCTTTCATAAGATCATTATACTAAACTTGCATTGGTGATTTCCATCTTCAGCGAAACATAATTCAATGTTATAACGACCCTACTCTTGACCCCAAAAAGATAATGACATTGCGCCTTGTCGCTGAAATTATATATGCTAAATCATTTTGAACCCTTACATTTGTACCTTGCACTCGAAAGTGTGATCTTATACCTTCTCGTATTTTGCCACGGTTAAGATATCTCTAATTGTAACTCTCATGGGTAGTCAGGTGTTGGCTAGATGGTGTGAAGGATGATGTATGTTCACTGAACAGCTTGGGTATCACCCTTTAGGTAGGATATGTGAGTTCTGAAATTCAAGACATCAAATACAAAAGTGCTAAAAGTAATGAAAACCTACAGCGGTCTTCTATATGCAGGCATAACAAATCTACGATTCATAGTTGACCTGCACTTAGAAAACAAAAAAAGACAAATATATATACGTATGCATCATCCTGATGTAGAGGCCGGGGTGCCCTTTTTGGGGAAAAAATCTTGACCCAAAGCTGAATTTTCATTTTTAGTATAGCTCTAATTCTAAATTGAATTTGTTGATATGTTGTAAATTGTTTTACGAAAGTGTTTTTCTCCCGCAACTGCATGAAATTAATAGTCTTAGATTTCCTTTTGCCTATCAACAATTTTAGGTCTTGTGCAGCTAAATCATTACTGGCCTAACCATAAGAAATTATAGCCCGTCCACAGTTCAGCCTAGCTAATATAGAGAGGATGATTAATTTGAGTAAAGGTATATGTATGGAAAACAATACATGGTACTTAATTTAACATTCTCTGAACCTGTAAATCATATATTTATTTATTTATGATAGTGTCTTTTACCTTTATAACCAAGATAAATAGTTGTCAAATGACCCTTCTGTTTTGTTCAAACCACCAACTGTTATTTGTCTTCTGGTTCTCCTTGAAGTGGATTTTTAGACTACATGACATTGTACTAATTTTTGAAACAAATAGTGTGTACTAATTGAGTAAAAACATATAATGTGCAAACTTGATGTAGCAATGACATAAATGATTTCAAACAGGCAGCATACTAAAATTTCGAGCAGCCCCACACATCTACACCAGCTCATAGAAGATCCTCATTTTTATTTTGACCATTGCAACTTTGAGGATATTTCCTTTATTTTTGAAAGAATTTGAAAGTGTCATCCAAGATGAGTAACTTCAATATATGGTGTAATTGTTCCCAGATAGGAACCAATAATAGAATATGAAATATGAAGAAAAAAGGGAAGATGTACTGTTTAAAGGGTCTCACGCAGGCTGCAGCTTCGTGAGATGGCCGAATCCTGCAAATTGCATCCAAGTGAAGCATCGACATAATCTGGATCAATCAGCCATTCCATGAGCGTGGGTGACACGTTTTGTGAGCATGATCCGATGGCTAGATGGTCTACAAAAATCCTTGTAGGTGTCAGATTAATTTTGCATTGGCAGTTCTGCAAGAGAGCATCGAAGAGTTGTGTGACTCCTTACAATCAATGTGTTCTCCACACAAAGTAGACTATTTCTTGAATCTGAAAACTGATATAGTATGTGGTGATTACCAATGTTGTGCCACCTTCTGTATTGTTCTTGAGATAATAGTACATTTTCTGATTTAATCTTATGATATAAAGGCCTATATATCTTCGTGCTTAAGTTTATGTGTTAACACCAGTCTTCATAAATATACATGTCGACTGAATCTAACTCCCTCAGGCTTCAAGCCGTATATTGGTTTTCATTACAGCTCACATCAGCAACGGCATTGGGTATTTCTCACTTTCATCTACAGGCTAGCATCGAACATTCTCATTACTTCTTTTTATTAATTTATCAATAATCTATTCTAAGAAACAATCCTGAAGTAGTACTGCGGCAGCCATGAAGGGACGACCATAGAAAGATGAGGTGATCATTGTGCAGTTGTATACTGAATCTATATTTGATTGTACAGTATGTAATTACCTACTTTTAAATTTTCTAGTTTTATGTCTCATCAAGCAAATATAGATCGGATGATTTTCTAATAAATATAGATCACGTATACAAACTTTTTGTGCATAGTTGAAAGCAATAAAAAAAAGAGTAGGAGGAAGGGAAATTGTTTGAGTTGGGTGAAACTTTATTTCTTTTCATTAGTTCGGATCTAACCTTGAGTGCGCAGAAGGTGCTCGGCAAGAACTGAAGCCAGCACTTCTATCCGTCAGCTTTCGCACCATCAATCTTCATGTGGGCGGTTCCCGGCCGTCGACGTACTCCTTGTTCCCGGTGGGGATCGATACATCTAGCATGGACCATACCGTATGTTGTGAGCTTCCTTTTACCTGTTAGCTCTCTGCACCTTCAATCTGCATGCAGTGTGCGATTCCCGGCCGCCGGCGGAGTTCTGGTTCTGGCGGGGATGCGATCGCCGCCTTTAATCCATTAGCTTTGGCAGCTTCAATCTTCATGTTGTGCGACAACAGGCCGACAAACTACTGTTTCCTGGCGGCCGGAGGGGATGCGTATATCATGTCCTTCATTATCTGTTAACTCTCGGACCCTCATCCTACATGTGTGCGAATCCCTGCCGTCGGCGCACTTTTGGTCATGGTGATATTGCGAACTCGCACCAATCTGTTGACCTGGCTAGATGTCATGTTGTCCCACGGGCATGCAAGAGATTAGAACAGTTGTTCTATCGAATCGTCTGATTCCTATTTCAATACGGCTCTATTTCAATACGGTCTTGGAAAGTATGATCTTTGGACCAACTACATGATGACGTAAAACATATGTAATGAATCTTAACCTGTCGTGGTGGGATCACGGCAGATGCCATGGGTATGGCTAAGATGGGGCCGAATGGTCGTTGGGGGAATCCGGGGAGGGTTTATGCACTCTTGAAGTGCACAAGCAAGAACACACCAAAAACCACAAGAACACGAACTGAAAACCAACCAACCAAGAACACGAAGAACACCACGATGTACCCTGCTTCGGGGCCCTCTTGCGGAGGTAACACCCCTACTGCAGCACTATCCTAGTCAGTATAGAGCACAAGATGACTAGTACAGGTCGCTCCTCGAGCTGTGTGATGGTACAAGGGTGAGAGCTTGAGGTGGGAGATGAAGTTACAAGGAGAATCAACTAGGGTGCCGGGGTCTCTTTTCTTTCTTCTTCTTTGTTTTCCTCCTTTCCTCCCCTCCTCCCCAGCATAGGAGGGGTAGAAGCCCCTTATATAGGCTAGCCGGGTTTCCATAGTGCCCCTTGCCGAGTACTGTAGCCATGCCTCTGCTTTGATCATCATTGCACTCCTGTCAGGGACAAGACATGACATGCCCATCCCCTGCATCACCACAGTGGAGCTAGGATGTCCCCTCTGACTGAGACAGGACGTAGCCGCGCCGAGCTACCTCGTAGCCCTGACCTCGGAACTCTAGGGGTCAGTGGTCAGAGACGTGCAGACCCGCAGAACCCGGGGCACGCCTCTGCCACGCTCCGTGACAGACGCTCCCGTGTCAGGCGAGAAGTGACTGGAGCATTGACTCCTGCCCGAGCTATGGCCTCCTGCGCATAAGATCTTTTACCAGGTCGGACTTTACTTCCTTCCCACAGCTCATCGTGCACTCACAACCCAAACCACGGCAACGAGGTAGTTAGGTCGGCTGAACACAGTTCAGACAGTGAACCTCGGCCCTGGCCAATAGTATACCTCGGACCCCTCCTGGCCAAGATAGGTCGGCCTGTAATCTCCAGGTCAAGATGAAGCTCGGACATTCCCAGGCCCAAACAGTTCGGCCCTTTCCGTACCTCGGCACACCTTCGAACTCCACTTATGCCAAGCCTTGACCCAACCCGGGGATACTCCCCCGACATTAGTCCCCGAAGCTGGTGCGGTCTTACGACCTCGGATGGAGGGCCGTAGCAGGTTCAAAACAAGCAAGACACCACCTCTAAAACCGACCTCAAACATAGGTCCGCCGAGGTACTTCCCACATACCACCATCTAATCTGAGGTAAATATGCAAACTGAACTTTCCGAGCTGTTCGACAGAGCACAATCTTGCCCCAAGATCTTTCGAGGCACGTGGCGAAGAATCTCTGCCCGAACCTCGAAGCCCGGACCTCTGAAAGACAGATCCTGACCACACGCCGCCCTCGTCAGCCAGACCCACCAAACAGCGCACCTGCGCACTCAAGTGCGAGACCCATTTGACCGCCCGCGACTCCTCGATTCTCGCGCTGACCGGCACAGGAAATCCGAGGTGGGCGGTTGCCACACTGTGGCCCACGATGTGGCCGATCGTGCGGCCACCAATCGCGTAACCATGCGCCCACCCGCACACGATCCCGCGCCTTCCCGATAACCGCGCGGTAGTGGCATAGTTAATGCGTGCAGTTACCGCACGCGGCTATAAATAGGGCCCCACGGGTAACTTCACCGTCTTCTTCCTCCATCGCCCACTGCTCCGTGCCCATTGCTCCGTGCGCTCTGCCTCCCTCGCCGCCGTCAAGCACTTGTCGCTGTGACCTCGCCGTCTCGAAGAATCTCGCCAGAAACGCGCACCGCGCCTTGCGCTGCCACTCCGTCGTCGATCTTTCCCCGATCTTCGAGTACCTCACCGGTGAGTTCCTTATCTCCCCTCCGTTGCCATAGCCATGAACAGGTTCATCCTTCGATGAACTCGAGGATCTGGATGCATATGATGAACTTGAGGAACCCGATGCTCTATCTTTGCACCATCTTAGCCATTTTTAGATCTCCTCTAGACTTGTACCAGATGTATCCGTAGCACTGCCCTTTCAGTTTTGCCCCTGGATGAACTTGATTTTATTTCCCTTTTTGCTCACCGGTAGATCTTTGCTAGCATCTTGCCACGGTAGAAACGTGTTTCCCGCCTAGAAACTCTTTAGCCCGGGTGTCTTGACTGATCCGAGGTATTATACCCCGGCTATCCTGAACTGTCCGAGGTACCTACCCCGGTGGAACCTTGAACTGTCCGAGGTACTTACCCCGGTTGAACCTCCAACTGTCCGAGGTACTTACCCCGGTTGAACCTCCCTTTTCTGCAGGAAAGTGCCAACATGTCAGCCACGGCCAGCGAGAGAGGTGGATGGGATGGCTCGGACGTCACCGACGATGATATTAAATGGCTCAAAGAAAATCATCGAATCCCAGCCGAACTGCTGTACCGTCTTCACACTGGGGACGGTGAACCGATCGCCAACTCCGGTGAGAGAGTGGTGTTTGTCTCTCACTTCGAGCGCGGATTCGGACTTCCGGCCAGCAAGTTCTTTCGAGAATTTCTGAAGTTCTTCGGCTTGCAGCCACACCACCTCCCAGCTAACTCCATACTACAGCTGTCGTGCTACGCAGCTTTCTCTGAAGGATACCTCGGCCTCTGGCCGAGCGTTGAAGGCTGGGCCAAGTACTTCCAGCTGAAGAAACAGAGCATCCCCAACAAGGATGTTGTGCACAAGGATATGACCGCCTGCGGGGCGGCCGCTATCTCACCCCGGCTGGGCTCCGAGTTCCCACGGATCAAAGGCCTGGAGAGCTGTAAGAAGTGGAATCGATCCTTTTTCTATGTGAGGAACCCCGGCACTGTCGACCTCATCAACCTCCCGGACTTCCAGCTCGGCCCTCCCACTGCCCAACTCAACTGGGATTTCAACCCGGAGGACGCCTACGCCGAGGTTCAAGAGATCCATGAATACATGCTGGATCTCAAGAAAAGAGGGTGGGGTTCCGATGACATCCTTCGGACTTTCGTGGATCGAAGAGTCAGCCCCCTCCAACAACGAGCCCATAAGATCTGCCATATGGAAGGTCTACTCGATCCTACTCGGATCAGCAGCAAGGCTCTCTCCAAGGCCTCAGTCTGGTGCCGGGTCAAAGCCGTTGCCCAGACTGAGATGGACAAGGAGTGGACATGGGGCGTGGAGCCTCACAACAGAGAAAATCTTCCGGAGCAAGTGAGTACTTTACTAAATTTCCGAGCTTACGCTCCGGTCTTGCACACCTTGGTTGCTTCTTAACTCAACTCTTTTTCGCCACTCCTGCAGCGGTTCGCCCGGTAGCTGATCGAGGACGGCCCGGAGCCGTCGAACTAGGCTCCTGCCCGCCTCGCCCTGGAAGGTTCGGAGACTGAAGACCCAGACAATGAGGATCACCTTCCGATCCCTAAGGTCGTTCCGAGGTCCGCCCCAAAGACTGGCTCCTCCAACCCGGGTAAGAAACAAGTTCCCACCTCCATCAGAGACTGGTCTGACGACGATGATGACGATGACGATTGCCAAATTCTGGAACCTGTCAACATTATTCCCATTTCATATGCTCCTCCAACATATAAGAACTTTCATCCAGCGTCTGCAGCTTCCCGGAAGCGCTCAGGACCTGGTACCTCGGATGCCGAGGCTTCCAAGACCTCGGATACTGCGGCGCCCAAAGCCAAGCGTGCCAAGAAAACCTCGGCGAAGCGCAAGAAACGAGACCCCGTGGAGGAAGATGCGTAAGTCACATTTGCTCCTCCTTACTCCTCACGCTGCTCCGATGTTAAGTTTTTTACATTCTAACTTAATCTTTCTCTCTTTTGTCCAGCCCGGCTCGGCATATCAAGCAGAGCCACAGCTCCATACACTCACCACTGCCTCCAGTGGTTGAAACTCAGACCCCCGAAGTTGAGGTCAACCTCGGAAGCCCCGCCAGAGCCTCTCCTCCAGGACCGTCCATCGACCTTACCAGCCCGGATAAGACCGTCTCCTCCCCAGTGCGCGTCTCCTCCTCCGAACTTCCACCGCCGAGCTCTGCTCCCCACCGAGGTCAGACTCCTCCACCTCCTCAGAAAGATGCGGAGACAGACCGCGCCAAGACTCCGGCAAAGACCGTGCAGGAGCCTCGGCTCTCCCCCAAGCCTCAGGCTGCGCGCAACCAGCAGCAGCAGCAACAAAAGAAGAAACAACAACAGCAGCAGAAGCAATAGCTCCAACAGCAGCAGAAAGATTCTGTTGTTGAGCCTCCCAAACAGCCCCAACAAACTCCAATGCCGCCACCGCCAACGGGACCCAAGGCTGCAAGCACCTAACTGGTGCCGCACGTTCCTGCGCCGAAGTCCACCTCCACCAAGATTGCGCCCACAAGCTCTCAGGTCGCCACCTCCCGAGCTCTTTTTGCTGCTACCACTCAGCCGGACATCAGCAGCTGGGAGGTCGGGCAACTCCGGACCCAGAGCGGGAACATCTTAGGCTCAGAGAAACATTATGACATAGACTGGAACTCGGCTGACACTGCCGAGGTCTCCTCTAACCCGGGCTCTGAGCATCCCGCTGGACCCAGCGCCGTGCTCCAGTCCATTTACACCATGCAGGCTGCAGTCCTCGATTGCAGCAAGAAGGCCTCGGTAAGTTTCTTTACAACTTTCTTTCTTCCTTTGATATCAAATGACCAACACATACTATTCCCAGTCCCCGAGATTCGGGTTGAGCAATTGATACTCCACCGAGTTAAAATTGCTCGACTTGAATCTCAAAAACTTGTCATTTCTCCACGCTGAGTCCCCGAGGCCAATGCCAAGTCCCCGGGCCTTGGGTACTAAAAAGACCTCGGATTTATTCGAACTGATCTCTCTATTTCTTCAGGGATGCAACAATGCTCGGACAAAGGTCTTCAAGAACCTCCTGCTAGATCACAACAGACTGAAGAAGTCTCACCGGACTCTTCTATCCGCCAAGGAGCAAAGCGACAAAGATCACGCCTCCAAGCTGAAGACAGCCGAGGATGAAATAGCTCGGCTGCAGCGAGAGCTGAACCGGGCTAATGAAGCCAAGACTGCTGCGGAGAACGCTATGAAGGTTAAGGACCAGGCCGCCGAACAGCAGCAAAATCTTGCCAAGACCCTGGAGAGCCGTGCCACCTCGGCCGAAGCCGAACTTACCGCCCTCCGGGCTATCTCGAAAAGTTGTTTGTCCGAGCTTACTCGGATTAACGACCAAATGGACAGTAAGTTTCTTTTCCCCTTTTCCTTATTTTCTGCCGACCTAGACCCCGTGCCACCGTATGTCTTATTTCAGCAACAGCCTTTTTGTCCTCTTCAGAGAACTTCGAGCACTCCAAGGACAAGGCTATCCGCGAAGTTCAAGCAGCTCGGGCAAAGAGGGCTGAGACAAAAACCGTCAGCGATAGCTGGGATATCCAAGACCACCTTGTCGCCCTCAATGCTCGGATCAGGCCGCTCAGAGCCATTGGAACCAAGATGGTTGATGCTGCCATCGAGGTCCACCGTGCCCTCTGGCCCAAGGTTAATGCTCCTACTTGCATCGACGAGCTCGCCACCAAGCTGAAAGGAGCCGAGGCTAGACTTCGGGAGTGGCGATGCTCATCAGTTCGGGCTAGATCGGACAAGGCCCTGGTATTCGTGCTGTCCTGGTATGAAGAGATTGAGATCCATACTGTTACCTCCTTGCGCAAGGGCTCTCCTTGGAACTCCACCCCTGATGGCATTGCGAAATGCCAAGCAGCAGCCGACCTCTTTGCTAGCTATGCAAACATCCGGATCTTCAATGAAGGCGCCTTTACTAAGAGGACGAAGAGAGCTCGGACGAGGAAGCATCGTCTGGTGAAGAAAGCTCTGAAGGCGAGGACATTGACTTTGAAGAGCCAGAGAGTTCCAAGGGCAAGGCTGGCAAAACTGTAGCCACCGAGGTGATTTCCTCCGACGTGACGGACACCCTGGCAACAACTCCCACAACCGAGGTTGCTTCCGCGACCGAGGTTGTTCCTGCGCCCGAGGTTGCTGCGCCCGAGGCTCCCACTGCCACCACTTCGGCGACCGAGGTCTCTGGTTCCGAGGCCTGAATTTATCTTAAGCAAAACATTAAATCCCCGGTATGCCGGGTGCAGATGTAACAGACCTTAAGTAGTTTGCTTTGCTACCATTACTTTTAACTTGCTACCCGAACCAAGCTTTTCTAAGAACTTAAGCCGAACCCTTTTGGAACAAGTCCCCGAGTTCACTTTCGTGTTTACTATATCTGGCATTCTTTGCTCTTGTCTACCATTTAGGCGTTCGACAGTCGAGTCACAAGATTGTTGTTTATAGCATACAGTACTTAGCAAATCTCGAAGTGTGTTTCCAAAACCATCCGACATAAACGAAAGGTAAAGACAGGGGTTAGTAAACGACACATGCCGAACTATATTTTTGGACCGAGTCCCCGAGTTCATTTTCATGTCTCCCACGTTTTTTCATCTTTGCTCTTGACTACCTTTTAGGCAGATGCCAGTCGAGTCACAAGATTAGTTACATAGCACACATTACTTGAAGTTTGAGACGAGGTTCAAAATAGTTCGGCATATGAACGAAACTGACAAACAGATAAAACACAAGCACAGAGCGAGGCAGTCCCGAGCTTCAACCTCGGAGTGCCGACATTTTTATTAAGGATTAACCGAGGTACATACATTGCGCCTTTCATGAGTAGAAAGGTCGGAGTAGAGCTATATTCCATGGTCGCCTGACCTCTGATCCGGGGTTGTCCAGCCCATCTTCCCTGGTTCCTGCGCATCTATTAGATAGTAGGAATCATTGAGCAGAGCTCGGCTCACAATGAACGGTCCCTCCCATGGAGGTGACAACTTGTGCCGACCTTTCTTGCGCTGCACCAGCCTCAACACCAAATCTCCCTCGTGAAACACACGAGGGTTGACACTCCGGCTATGATAACGCGGAGACCTTGCTGGTATATTGCTGACCGAGATGAGGCCAACTCTCTAGCTCCTCAAGCAGATCTACTGCATCCTCCCGAGCCTCTTTGCCTCGGCTTCAGTGTACATGCCACTCTGGGCGCATCATACTCATGTCAGTGGGTAGTACAGCTTCTGCCCCATAGACCATAAAAAATGGCGTATAGCCAGTTGATCGATTTGGCGTGGTCCTTAGACCCCATAGTACTGCTGGTATCTCATCAATCCACACCCCGGAGTTTTCAGCAGTGGTTCAATAGCCGAGCCTTGATGCCGGCCAACACTAGAGCATTTGATCTTTCCACTTGCCATTAGACTCCGGATGTGCCACCGAGGCTATGTCCAGCCGGATTCCCTTGTTCATGCAAAACCGAGCAAACTCTCCAACAGCAAAGTTCGTGCCGTTGTCCGAGATAATGCTATGGGGTACCCATATCGCAGAATGATTCCTTCAAGAAAGTCACTGCTGAATGACCATCCAACTTCCGATTGGTTTCACCTCGATCCATTTGGTGAATTTGTCCACCATCACCAGTATGTGTGTCATGTTACCTCGGGCTGGTTTGAACTCTCCCACCATATCCAAACACCATACCGCAAACGGCCAAGTGATAGGAATTGTTTTGAGCGCCGAGGCTGGCACATGCGTTTGCTTGGCAAACCTTTGGCATCCTTCACATCTCCGGACTATGTCCTCGCATCAGCAAGAGCAGTGGGCCAATAGAACCCATGCGAAACCCTTGGCCACTAAGCTCTTGTGCTGCAATGATGTCCACACTCTCCTTGGTGGATCTCCAAAAGCATCTCCTTGCCTTCAGCTGGCTCGACACACCGTTGCAACACCTCGGTTACGCTTCTTTTATAGAGCTCCTTGTTGATGATGGTGTACGCCTTGGCCCTCCTTTGGATTCTCCTAGCCTCGGTTGTGTCACTTGGCAAACTCCCTCCGTTATGAACTTCATGATCTGCTCCGCCCACTCCGGCACTGGGTGCAAAGGAAAAAGTTCCTCGTCCACCTCCATTGGTTCGGCCACCATAATTCCTCCATTATTTCCTCCACCATCCTGCGACCAGTCCCCGAGTTTTGATGAGCAGTCCCCGAGGTTCGGTGCGCAGTCCCCGAGCTCTGCCACGCAGTCCCCGGGTCCGACAAACGCAACCGACGTCTACCTCCATTGGAACAGGTCCGGGCTCTTGCTCAGCCGGGATGAAAATAGATTCGGATTCAGGGAAGGTTTGATTGAAGGAGTTCTCAAGTGATTCAGGGCTACTCCAGGTGGTATTGCCTCTTAGATGAACCGAGCTTTGACAACACGTCGGCAGCATTTTTTCTGTCCGAGGTATATGCCTGTACTCACACCCTTCAAAGAACCCGGATATCTTTTGCACATGGAACCGATATAACGCCATGTTGGCATCCAGAGCATCCCAAGTTCCAGAAGATTGTTGCACCACCAGGTCGGAATCGCCGAAGCACTCTACACGCCGGATACCGATCTCCTTTGCCACCTTGAGGCCATGGATTAAGGCCTCATACTCCGCCACATTGTTTGATGCTGAGAAATGAATCTGCAGCACGTACTTCAACTGATCTCGCTTTGGCGAGGTGAGGACTATTCCAGCCCCCAGCCCGATCTTTGTTTTGGACCCATCAAAATGCATCTTCCAATAATTATAGTCCGGCCTGGGTGGCTCATACTGCATCTCGGCCCAATCACAAAAGAAGTCCGGCAACGCCTGGGATTTATTGCATCTCTTCTCTCATAATGTGGTGCATATGGAGACACCTCAATCGCCCATTTGGCAACTCGGCCAGTTGCATCTTTGCACCCGATGATCTCCGAGATTGGAGCTTCGCACACCACCGTCATGGGATGCTCCTGGAAATAATGCTTCAACTTCTTGACCGCCAGGTAGACACCATACGTCATCTTCTGGTAGTGAGGGTAATTCTGCTTCGAGGTAGAGATCACCTCGCTCAAGTAATACACCGGTCTTGACCGACCTGCCACCTTCTTCGCGCTCCACCACCACTGCCACACTTACAACTCGGTTTGTGGCCGCAATGTAAAGTAACATCGGCTCATTGTGCAATGGTGATGCCAACACCGGGCAGTGGACAACATCTTTTTCAGCTCACTGAACGCCACGTCGGCCTGCGGGGTCCATGTAAACCCGGTACTTTTCTTCATGAGTGGTACAAAGGTAAGGCTTTCTCTCCCAACCTGCTACAAATCGGCTCAACGAGGCTAGACACCCGTGAATTTCTGCACATCTTTCAAACACTCGGTAATCTCATGTTCTCAATAGCTCGGATCTTGGCCGGGTTAACCTCATACCCGGCTAGACACCAGGAATCCGAGCAACTTTCCAGCCGGGACACCAAAGGTGCACTTGTCCGGGTTAAGTTTCAACCTATACTTTCTCAAATTCACAAATGTCTCCTCGAGATCCTCGAGGAGAGTATGTTTCTCCTTAGACTTGATGACAATATCATCGACATACACTTGCACATTTTTGCCCATCTGAGAGTGCAGGCATTTCTGCATACACCTCTGATAAGTTGCCCCGGCATTTCTCAGACCAAAACACATGACACGATAGCAGTACGCCCCATACGGGGTAATAAAGGCAGTCTTTATTTGATCTTTCGAGTTCAGTGGTATCTGGTGAAAACCAGAGTACGCATCGATAAAGACAACAGTTCACAACCAGCAGTAGAATCGATCACTTGATCAATCCGAGGTAATGGAAACGGATCCTTCGGGCACGCCTTGTTGAGGTTAGTGAAGTCATGCACATGCGCCACACCTTGACCACGGCTGGCTCGTCTTCTTCTTTTCCACCAAGACTGGATTGGATATCCAGTCCGGATGCAGCACCTCCATTATGAACCCGGCTGCAAGCAACTTAGCCAGCTCGTCCAGCACCACTTGTCTTCGGTCGTCTGAGAGACGACGGGTCGGTTGCCTCACCGGTTTCACCTCCGGCCTGACAAATAAAGAGTGCTCTGCCAACTCCCTCGGAACACCAGGCAGGTCCTTAGCTGACCATGCAAAGATATCCCGATTCTCACGGAGGAAGTGACAGAGCTCGCCTTCCTATTTCTCGCCCAGCCCGGTCCCAATGATGGCCATGCGCTCCGGGTGCTCCGGGTCAATGGGAATCTCTTGGTCTCCTTGGGCACCTCGAACGCAGCAGCTGAGTCCGGGCTCATCAGTCCGGACAGCCGAGCTGTGGACTGCGCCATTGCCACCACTTCGTGCAGTTTCTTCTTCTCAGCTGCAATCACCAAAGCCTCGGCCAGATTAGACCCCGCCGAGGCACACTGAATGGCTCGCTTGTAATCACCCGAGATGGTTATGATCCCACTGGGCCCTGGCATTTTCATCTTCAGGTACGCCACATGGGTGGAAATCATGAACTTGGCCAGGCTGGCCTTCCAAGCAATGCATGGTATGCACTCTCCAAGTCCACCACCTCGAACTCGATACTCTCAACTCGGCAGTTATCCTTGGTTCCAAATGCTACATCCACCCATATCTTGCCCATGGGTGCACAGGAAACGCCAGGCACAATCCCATGAAAGGTACAACTGCTAGGCATTAACTGATTTGGGGATATGCCCAACTTCACCATTGTGTCCGGTACATGATGTTGATGGCACTGCCATTGTCCACCAGAACTCGGGTAAACCTTACATTGTTAGTAGGCCCGCACAACGTCGGATCTACCACCAGGGCATACTTCCAGGGCTCGGCATGATCCGAGGTGTATCTTTCCTGCTCCAAGTGACCTCCTGCTCAGACCAGTTCATGTAGGTCGGCACCACCGGCATTACTGCATTCACCTCCATGGCACGCCTCTGCACACTCTTCTTGTCAGTGGGCTCGGTCACAAAGACCACATAGCTCGCATGAGCCTCTCTATAGTCATTTCCGGGGTATTCATACTGCTGGCTTGGTCCGGCACCACCATTGTTGTTGTTACCTCGGACGTTCACCACATTCACCGGTCTTGCCGCTGCAGGCCTCGGAGGAGGTGCAGTGGTTATTGGGGTAACATTTGCTCCGGACAGATTCGGGTTAGACCTCGGCTGAAATCTCTGAGGTGGTCCTCCTCTGTTTCCTCCGGCCCTTGCCCCTTCTTCCCTGATCCTGCGGTGCCAGCTGCACTGCCGGGTTGAATGGTTGGCTGGCTTACGCGGATCGGTCGTATGGTAACGGCAGGACCATCTATCATTGATTCATAAGTCAAGGGTGGCTCTGGGTTCGGACTAAATGCCGGACCACTGATTTTCGGCCTCTGGACACCTCCAGCTTCGGGCTGATCCGGGTTCACCGCTGCAACTTGGTTCGAGGTGTACGGGTAGTCCGGCTCCCTCCTCTTGTGCCCGAGCTCTTGGCGGTCACTATACCTCGGTCCGAGCCGGTTATTTATTGGCTCCCTTCTTCTGTTACGTGCTCCTGCCTCGGCTGCTGGCTGCATCGGATCACCAAGAGCATAAGAATCCGCAATCCGGATTGCCTCTGCAAGGGATTTCGGCATATCTCTCTGTAGCCTCTGCCACAGCATACTGCCATGTCGGCAACCATCTGCAAACCAGGAGATGGCCTGGGCCTCTACAACTCCTTCACAGGAATTCCGACATTGCTCCACCGAGTTAAGAACTCCCGATCAGTTTCATGATCATCTTGCTTACATGCTGCCAGGAGCTGAGGTCGGTTTGGCCTTTTGTAGGTACTAGCAAAGTTGCTGTTAAACGCCAGCTCCAAGTCTATCCAGGAGTTGATACTATACTCCGGCAAATTATTCAGCCAGATCCGAGCTGGACCTCCAACATGTGCGGGAGATACCGGACCGCCCATCGGCGATTGCCCCCCGCTATGTGCACCGAGGATACATAATCTGTCAACCAATCTTGTGGCTTGGTGCTCCCGTTGTATGGCTTGGCGTTCCGACCTAACTGGAACTGAGATACTGGTGGTGGTGGCTCCCTCATGATCCGAGGTCCAAAACATGCCGGACCAGGAGGGCCTTCCTCCTCCAGTTGCTCGGACAAGTAGATTCTATCCAGCTTGTTGCGGACGTCGCCCGGAGCTAACATCCGAGCTCCTATCCGAGGTCCCAACGCCCATCCACTCTGTGATACCCGGCCCGCGCCATGGCCGAGTCTCCATCATCGTATCGGTCATCGCCTTGACCGACGTTCTGAGGTTGCTGAGCATACTCCGGCTCTGGCTGATACTGCTCCTGCGGCCGGGGTTGTTGCTGATACCTCGGGGGCGGAGGTGGTTTACCTCGGCCAGCCGATGCTGCTTGCCCACCATTCTGATTTCCCTGGCCGGAGTTACCCCTAGCCCGGCTAGCATTGCCCTGGCCCACCTTCTGCTTTGCTGCTAACACCGGATCATACTTCAGCAGCTGCTTGTTCTGACCCGAGTTGACACTCCGGGCTCGATCGGCTCCTCCGACGAGTGGAGACGAGGCTTGCCCCTTGGACACCTGACTAACGGGCCTAGCTGAATAGACCATCTGCGAATCACCAGCCCCGGCTCTGCGGAGAGCCTCATTCTGCTGGTTAGCTACATAGACCAATTCATTGACTCGCTTTTGCTGCGCACGCCATGCATCTCCAGTCAACCCGGATAGCTCGGCCCTGCCTGCCTCGGCAGCTCTGAGGTTCTTGGCAGGGGAACTATACACCGGCCTTCCAGTTGACACGCGACTCTCACTCCTAGCCGAGGTGGTAGGTCGAGCCTCCCTGTTCATCTCGTCATTGAGCCCCTTGCCTCTCTGCCGCACCCCGGCTAACCTACTGGTATCAGCTGCAACCGGGGTGAAGCCATTCGCTGCATTGTACTCACGCAGATCTCTATTGAACTCATCTCGGGCTGCTATCATGGCTACAGCCTCCTTTTGCAACAAGACACGCTTCTCCTCTAGCTCGGCCGCAGTCATCACTATATCTACTCCGGGATCTACAGGATCTGCTAGTGTCTCTGCTATCTTTGTTAGGACTGCACCTCGGCCCTGCACCTCAGGGGTGCCAGGCAACTCCTTCTCTAGCCTGGGCTTTGCAGCTCTCACCTTAGCCGCAACCTCGGCCGGCTTGGATCTGCTGGCATCTCCTCTGCCAGCGGCATCCACCGTACCGGTCATCATCACCTCGACGCAGCTCTCAGGGCGAGTGATACGCCGACCTAGCGCCGCAAGGAGAGGAGTTTCGTCGTCCACGAGCACCTGCTCCGGGTACTCGCGAACAACCTCGACAGCAACGTAGGTGACGAAGCTGCCGAGCATCATGGTGAAGCCATGCTCGGGGAAGGGCTTGCCGGCGAAGCACCCCGCGTTGTCGCTGACGAAGTTGAACTCACCGATCTTGGCGATGAGCCCGGAAAGAACACGCTCGCCTGAGCCCGTCCGGATGTATACTCCCTCCAACGCCTCAATCTGCCCCACGGTGGGCGCCAACTGTCGTGGTGGGATCACGACAGATGCCATGGGTATGGCTAAGATGGGGCCGAATGGTCGTTGGGGGAATCCGGGGAGGGTTTATGCACTCTTGAAGTGCACAAGCAAGAACACACCAAAAACCGCAAGAACACGAACTGAAAACCAACCAACCAAGAACACGAAGAACACCACGATGTACCCTGCTTCGGGGCCCTCTTGCGGAGGTAACACCCCTACTGCAGCACTATCCTAGTCAGTATATAGCACAAGATGACTAGTACAGGTCGCTCCTCGAGCTGTGTGATGGTACAAGGGTGAGAGCTTGAGGTGGGAGATGAAGTTACAAGGAGAATCAACTAGGGTGCCGGGGTCTCTTTTCTTTCTTCTTCTTTGTTTTCCTCCTTTCCTCCCCTCCTCCCCAGCACAGGAGGGGTAGAAGCCCCTTATATAGGCTAGCCGGGTTACCATAGTGCCCCTCGCCGAGTACTGTAGCCATGCCTCTGCTTTGATCATCATTGCACTCCTGTCAGGGACAAGACATGACATGCCCATCCCCTGCATCACCACAGTGGAGCTAGGATGTCCCCTCTGACTGAGACAGGACGTAGCCGCGCCGAGCTACCTCGTAGCCCTGACCTCGGAACTCTAGGGGTCAGTGGTCAGAGACGTGCAGACCCGCAGAACCCGGGGCACGCCTCTGCCATGCTCCATGACAGACGCTCCCGTGTCAGGCGAGAAGTGACTGGAGCATTGACTCCTGCCCGAGCTATGGCCTCCTGCGCATAAGATCTTTTACCAGGTCGGACTTTACTTCCTTCCCACAGCTCATCGTGCACTCACAACCCAAACCACGGCAACGAGGTAGTTAGGTCGGCTGAACACAGTTCGGACAGTGAACCTCGGCCCTGGCCAATAGTATACCTCGGACCCCTCCTGGCCAAGATAGGTCGGCCTGTAATCTCCAGGTCAAGATGAAGCTCGGACATTCCCAGGCCCAAACAGGTTGGCCCTTTTCGTACCTCGGCACACCTTCGAACTCCACTTATGCCAAGCCTTGACCCTACCCGGGGATACTCCCCCGACATAACCGTACGTTAAGCTTTGTAAAATCTGAGCCGTAAAATGTTTGTTGCTTTAATTATATAATAGATTTTTAGTAGTAATTGTTAGAATTAATTGTTAGTAGTAATTTTTAGGAGTAATTGTTAGTAATAATTTTTAGTAGTAATTTTTAGAATCAGTAATTTTTAGTAGTAATTTTTGTTAGTAGTAATTTTAGTAGTAATTTTTGTTAGTAGTAATTTTTAGAACCGGTGGGGGGGGGGAGCTCCGGTAGTTTCTACTTAGAGTAAAATTTGTTAGAGTATCCATTTCTAATTTCTAGTTTCACCTTTTCGTAGATGGATCGCACCAACTCCGAGGGTGAAGATCACACCAACCCCGATGGCGAAGATGTTATTTTGCGCAGGACCAACGACGAGGGCAATGCCATGATTTTGGACATTATAAGAGGGGAATTTGTTCTTGATGGAGGTGAATGTGGTCTTGGAGGACAGGAGCTAGAACAGAAGCTAGACCAGGTGGACGAAGATGAGATATCGTCATTTTTGAATCCATCCGGTGATGGAGAGGAGGAAGAACAAGTGGACGAAGGGCAGACAAACAACAATGATGGCCCTCGACAACAACCGGCGAGGTATATATATTAAGCCTCTTGTGGCTAGATGCATTAATTGATCCGTATATATATATTAATCACTCTTTCTTCTTTTAGCCCTCCGGGTCGAAGCAATCGACAGCTAGAATGACATGAGGCCCAAACAAAACGTTGGATCCTAATCAAAGGTTCACCATCGACGAAATAAATGATAAAGGACAACTGATTGCTTCAGAAAAGCACGCGAGGCTGTTTGTAAATCAATGCGGATGATTGTTAGGGACAACCTTCCGATCACCATCCAAGAATGGATTAAGCCAAAGAATGCAGGTGAAGAATTCACTAGTTATGTCGACGATGATGCCAAAGATGACCTTTGGGAGAAGCTCATAGCACATTTCATACTACCTTCAGAGTATGAAGAATTCGAGGCAGATGGTACTACCCCAATTGAGGGTGGGCTTGAAAGAAGAGAGAGAGTCAAGCAGTGTACTCTATCGAAGATGGCCGAACTGTTCCGAAATTACAAGAAAAATCTATACTTGAAATATGTCGCGAAAGGCATAACTCCAGAATTCAAGGAGTGCAAGAGAAATTGCGAGAACAGTGGCCCGCTTTTGTAAAGTACAAGCAATCTTCTGAAGACAAGAAAAGGTCGGCAAAAAATAAGATAAATGCTCACAAAAAGAAATACCACCATAAATTGGGGACATGTGGCTACAAGAGTGTCGTGCCTAAGTGGGAAGCTATCGAGGCCGACCTGAGGAAGAGAGGGATCCCTCCAGGTACAAATGGATGGCCCGAGAGGGCAAAGCACTGGTGGTACGCGCATGGGGGAACGTTGGACCCAAAAACAGGGCAGACAATTTTTTGAGAAAAAATTCTAGTACCCTCCCAAGCAATTGTTCGAGCAATGGAAGATGCTCAAAAGGGATTGTTCCGGCCCGATCGAGAGAGAGACGAGCTGTGGCGTGCCCTCGGGAAGGATGAAAAAAGTGGAAGAGCACGAGGCAAAGGCAGTGTCCCGTGGATTAAAGTGTTTCCCCTGTACGCTGACAGTTACAGAAGCCGTAAGAGAGCAAAGGACCGGGAGGCAGACCGGATCGGGAAGATAGAACAGGAACTAGCTGGGGTGAAGAAGTTTCTAGTGGAAGCACTTAGCCAAAGGTCATCTCAGTCGCAGGAAGATCCTCCATTTGAGAATAGCCAGCGGAGAAGCAGCATGGCTTCCACGGAGGTCCAGGTTGATGATCATACAGTGCTGGATGATGCATCGGCGCCTCACTACCCCGTGGATGATGTCAGAGGGACGACACAATGTGAGCTACATCAGCCAATGAGCAACTTGTACTTCAAGGTGGCGACCGGCACTGCTTTACCTTGTCTACCTGGATCACTCCACCATTCACGTCCGATTCCACCTGCCTATGCTCGTGTCTCGGTGGATGACCTACTGGATGGGTATGAGGACCAACAGATTGACATCGTTACACCTGAAGGCCATAAGAAACTAGGAGATGTCAAGCGCCAGATCATTCTATGGCAAAAGAAGTACATCAAGTTTCCAGGCTCGGCGCCAAGGCCACCGACTCCGAGGAATCCAAGTCTACCCCCCCACCCGATGATCGTCGACCTCCAAGTCCACCCCCTTCCCCCCATGATCGTCGACCTCCAAGTCCACCCCCTCCCCCTTGATCATCGACCTCCAAGTCCGCCTCCGCGCAATACTCCCCCGCACCCCAATCAGAAGAAACGGACCAACGCCGCTCCCTCGCGCCCCACTCAGAAGAAAGGTCGCACTCAGAAGATAGTCGACATCCCACTGGTTCCTCCCAAGAGACCTTATGACATGAGTGATGCGGAAAATGCCGCGGAAGTGGCTGCCTACAATAAGGCTTTTTTTGCACCAAAAAAGCCCGAGCCAAAGAAGGTATATGATGAAAAAACCAAAAAGTGGGCTAAGTCCTTCCTTGAGCAGCCATCCCAAATATCGATGAATCTGCAATCTGACTATGGTCGTGAACTTAATAAGCAGGCACGTGCCCAGTCTGAGCAGGACAAGAAAAGAAGTGCAAAAAGCGGGAAACAAATTGCCCAACTCAGACATCAGAAAAATCAATCGGCCCCCCCACTCATAGTGTGTTCCGATATCGACAAGGACTTCAGAGCCGATATGGATAAGGACCTGGAATTATTGGACCCCAGAGCCATAGCTGCTGCTACACAACATGGTATCACTGTATCGCAGGCCAAGGAAAATGCTACCGCCATGGGTATGACTCTTGGTCAACTTTTAGGCTATGAAGATCAGCCAATGTTAGAGATAGCACGGAAATATGTCAAAGGGGAGTCTATGGTCAGTAATGAGGAGCTCAGTCGCCTATCAACACATATGCGAAATCTGCACAACTGGTACATGGTGCACACATCAAATAAGGACGCGAAAGATTGGATTGCGGTGGACGTTAGAGTGGAGCATTGATGACGTGGATCACACGTTCGTTGGGAGACCCCAAGAGGAAGGTATGAAGCACTGTAGCAGCAAGTTTTCCTCAGTATGAAACCAAGGTTTAATCGAACCAGTAGGAGCAAGAAATCACTTCTGAAGGTTGTCAGTGGCGCGCTGACGTGGAACCTGCACACAACACAATCAAACTAATTTGCCCCAACGAAACAATGAGGTTGTCAATCTCACCGGCTTGCTGAAAAGAAAGGATTAAACGTATGGTGTGGAAAACAGTAGTAAATTGCAGAGAATGAAAAGAAACAATGATTACAGTTGGTTGTATTATCAGTGTACAAGAATGGACCGAGGTCCACAGTTCACTAGTGGTGTCTCTCCATAAAAGATAACTAACATGCTGGGTGAACAAATTATAGCTGGGCAATTGACAAAATATTGAGCGCATGACAATGCATATATATGACATGATGATTACTACGATATTCATGTGGGCATTACGACAAAATACATAGACCGTTATCCAACAGCGTCTATGACTAATAATCCACCTCCAGGTTGTCATCCGAGTTCCCCGTTGGTATTAAGTTGCAAGCAACAGATAATCGCATTAAGTAATGTGCGTAATGTAAACAAATGCATTAGACCTAACGGCGCACCCTTAAGCTAAGCATCGGTTATTTTATCCCTAGTGGCAACGGCACATCCACAATCTTAGAAATTGTTGTCACTCTCCCAGATTACCGGAGGCATGAACCCACTATCTAGCATAAATACTCACTCTTGGAGTTACACGCATCTACTTGGCCAAAGCATCTACATAAATAACATATAAGATAGATTGATAATCAACTTGACATAGTATTCAATATTCATCAGATCCCAGCAAACACAACATGTAGCATTACAATAAGATGATCTTGATCATGATAGGCAGCTCATAAGATCTAAACATGATAGCATAAAGTGGAGACACAACCATCTAGCTACAGCTATGGACCCGTAGTCCAAGGATGAACTACTCACGCATCACTCCGGAGGCAGGCATGGTGATGTAGAGCCCTCCGGTGATGATTCCCCTCTCCGGCAGGGTGCCGGGAAGAGCTTCTGAGCCCTCCTGAGCTAGGGTTGACGGTGACGGCGTCTCTGGAACTGTTCGTGGATAATGGCTCAGGTATTTAGGGTTTTCACGTCGGGAGGATTATATAGGCAAAAGGGCGGCGGCTGGAAACGCCCGTGGGGCCCACACCACCCCACGGCGCGGCAGGAGGGGCCGCGCCGCCCATAGGTGTGGCTGGCTCGTGGCTCCCCTCTGTCTCTCCTCTGGACTCCAGACTAGCTTTTCTGGAATATAAAAACAGCAGAAAACAGGAACTGGCACTGTGGCATCTTGTTAATAGGTTAGTCCCAGAAAATGCATAAAAATGCTATGAAGTGTATATAAAACATGTAATAATTGGTATAATATCAACATGGAATATCAGAAATTATAGATACGTTTGAGACGTATCAAGCATCCCCAAGCTTAGTTCTACTCGTCCTCGAGTAGGTAAAATGATAAAAACAAAATAATTTCTGAGGTGACATGCTACAATCATAATCTTGATCAAATAGTATTGTAAAGCACATGTTATGAACGAAGTGATCCAGGTCAATGGTCTATAGTTTGCTAGCAAGTAGATAATGAGCAAACAACTGAATCATATAAGCAAAAACTTTTCATGAATAGTACTTTCGAGACAAGCATTAAAGAGTTTTGCATAAGAGTTAACTCATAAAGCAATAGGTTCTAAGTAAAAGGTATTTAACCAACACAAAGGAAGATCTAAGCTTTAGCAATTGCTTTCAACTTTCAACATATATATCTCATGGATATTTGTCAACACAAAGCAATATAATAAGTGCAATATACAAGCATATAAAAATTGTTGCCCCAAAGTTGACACTAGTGTTTGCTTCTAAGGTAGAAAGAAGTAGGAAAACTGACTCAACATAAAGTAAAAGAAAGGCGCTTCGTAGAGGGAAGCAGGGATTAAATCATGTGCTAGAGCTTTTTAAGTTTTTGAAATCATAAATAGAGTAAAAATAAGTTTTGAGAGGTGTTTGTTAATTGTCAACGAATCAGAAAATGGAAAGTACAATATGACCCCTGCCAACCAGACTTTTAAGAGCGGCTCCCATGAAGGACGTTATTTCTACCAGCAAGGCAGATCATCCCTCTTCTCTTTTGTTTACACATGTAGATATTTCACTATTTGTCATTGTTTGACTGATAAATCAGGGCAAAAATGTGAAGAGAATTAAGCGGTTAAAGTTGTAATTAATTGGGACTGGGCACCCCATTTGCCAGCTCTTTTTGCAAAATTAATGGATAAGCGGATGTATATGCCGCTAGTCCGGTGGTAAAGTCTGTTTGACAGTTGACATAAAGACATCCACCCCGTCCTCATGAGCTTGGTAAACATTGACACAAAAAGGAGTAATAATTTTTGAATAATTTCTGAGGTGGACGTCGACGAGTAGTCTGGGGTTCCCAGGTGGCAGCTTGGGACATCCCGGAACAGCTGGCGCTGGATGTTTATCTGTAGGCCTCTTAGGCCATAATTTGGATCTTGCTGTTTAGAACAACTTAATTCGCTTCCGCATGTTGTAATGTTGGGTCTGTGACCTCTGGTTGTAATTTGCTATCTTTCTCTATTATAAGAGTTGGAACTTTAATGCTTTGAGTCGTAGAGTCTGTGATGTGCCAGTTGTTCCACAAGTCTTGATCTCTCTATTATGCATTGATAGGTGTGCCTGTGTTAAGGCATCAATCGGGGTGTTGCGTTGCCGATGATCAATTCCGAGGAACGCCTGCCAAAGGTTTTGGCCGGGGATTGGTAAACTCGTAACCTCCGGTTGTATCGCTTAACCGGTGACACACAGCATCACAGTATAGCAGTCGGGTCGGGGCGCCACAAGTTGGTATCAGAGCAGGACTGCCTGTAGGAAACCCTTCTACTGGTCGACGTTGAGTCTAGTGTTTGCGAAAATATTTTTAACCTAAAAATGAGTTGTGAAAACCATCTTAGGATTCTTTTTACTCCTCACCTGATTACCCTCTAATCTCGGAGCAATCTTACCTCGATTTGAGTTAAAGGATTTACTTCTCATCTGTTACTTCAAATTGATTAGTATCACGGGGTTGGGTTCTACCTTTAGTGTTATGTGTCCAGTTGCTCCCGCTGCGTCGCAATCCAAAATCAACTCAGATGTTTCTACCAAGTCTGATCACTTGTTCCTTTGTTGGGTTCTAACCCAAGGACTTGAACAGAAGGTCCCGGATTGTGCCAACTAGAGTGTGTTGAATCACGTAGTTTCTTAACTATTTGAATCCCACGCTTGTAGTACATGATGCTTATCTTTGACCCAAGTTCTATCTTGTTGATCCCTTGTTAGTTGTTACACAATGTATTATCGTCCCTAGTCTGTGTACTTGAGTAGACGCTAATGCTATTGTTTCAACCATTCGGAAGAAGATACTAACTGTGTCATTGTAAATTCTCCAGAATGGCTCGAGGAGGCCGTGGTAACCACAATGATGAGGAACCGCCACCACCGCCCTCGATGGCTCAGGTCTTGATGGCCATTGAGGAGAACCGTTGGCGCAATGAGCGGCTGCTTGAGCAGTTGGTGCAGCAGAATGCACAGAGGAATGGCTGCAACACTCTCACTGAGTTCCTGCGCTCGCAGCCACCCACCTTTGCTGATGCTAAAGAGCCACTGGAAGCTGATGATTGGCTTCGTGCTCTGGAGCGCAAGTTCTCCACGCTGCATGTCCCAGTGGCCGAGCAAGTCAACTTCGCCACCTACCTTCTGACTGGTGCGGCTGGCTGTTGGTGGGAAAGCCATGTGGCATTGTTTCCGGCCAACCATGTCTTCACTTGGGCTGATTTCTGCACTGCCTTCCGTGCGGCTTACATCCCTCAGCCGATCATGGATTTGAAGAGGAGGGAGTTCCTGGATTTGCAACAGGGACGTATGGACCTCCGCACTTATGGTTGTGAATTCAATCATCTCTCTCGTTACGCCCCAAGGGACGTGACCACTGATGCCGACAAGCAAGAGCTGTTCCGCAAGGGTCTTACGCCGCAGCTCCGCTATGAGTTGCTGCCCTTCAAGTTCCAGACCTACCAGGAGCTGTTCAACCAGGCTCTTACTCTTGAGCAGGGAAGAAAGGAACTCGAGGCTTCCAAGAGGCCAGCACACGGGGACCACCAGAGTTCCTCGGGTCTGAGAGCAAGAAGCGCAGGGTGTTTGTTCCCTATAGCGATGTGCCGCGTGCTCCATTCATGCCGAGGGCCGCGGGATACATGCCACCACCTCCGCGCCCCAGTACTTCAACACTTGGGGCAAGCGGGAGTGGGTATCGTCCTCTGCTACCTGCTCCACCTGGACTCACTTGCTACACCTGTGGCCAGGCTGGCCACTACTCCAGGGAGTGCCCTCAGAAGGCACCTATCTCGGGGACACCTGCACGAGCCCCTGCCACTCCAGCTGGCAAGGCTGGTCCTATAGTGCGTGGTCGCCTGAACCACGTCTCTGCTGAGCAAGCTGAAGAGGACCCCGACGTCCTCATGGGTGAGCTACGAATCAACAACAATCTTGCTACAGTTTTGTTTGATTCTGGAGCATCACATTCATTCATATCAATAGCTTTTGCAAAAGACCACAAAATACCGTTTGAGAAAATGAGACGTCCCTTGGTGATCTCCACTCCTGGCTCCAAATGGCAAACCGATGGGGTTACTCCTGAAGTCCAGATTACTATCGGTTACTCGTCCTTTCCTTTTGCTTTGGTAGCTCTGAGGTCAAGTGGCATTGATGTCATACTGGGCATGGACTGGCTAGCCAAATACCGGGCTAATCTCGACTGTGCTGCCAAGACCATTACCGTGACCACCTCTTCCGGCGACATTGTTGAGTATTGGTCTGCACTATCAAGGCCTCCATCTTCAGTCATACCCAACTCACCCGAGATCATCCTTTGCTTTATGGAAGGCGAATCCCCTCCTGAAATCCAGGACATACACGTGGTGTGTGACTTCCCGGATGTGTTCCCGAAGAATTGCCTGGCATGCCTCCTCGCCGAAGTGTGGAGTTTGTGATAGATCTACTTCCCGGTACTGCTCCGATTTCCAGGAAGCCCTACCGTATGCCGGTGGAGGAGTTGGCTCTGTTGAAAGAGCAAATCGATCAGTTGCTAGCGAAGGATTTCATTCAGCCTAGCAGTTCACCTTGGGGTTGTCCGGTACTCTTCGTTAAAAAGAGAGATTCTACCGTGCCTCGTCTAGTCTCTGACTATAGACCGTTGAATGCGGTGATAATCAAGAACAAGTATCCTATTCCCCGAATCAATGATCTTTTAGATCAGTTAGCTAGTGCAACAGTATTCTCCAAGATGGATCTGAGGTCAGGATACCATCAGATCAAGGTCAGAAAGGAGGATATTCCAAAGACGGCATTTGTTACTCGTTATGGCTCATATGAGTATACCGTCATGTCCTTTGGCCTCACCAATGCTCCAGCTACTTTCATGAGGCTCATGAACTCCATCTTCATGGATTATCTTGACAAGTTTGTCGTCATTTACATCGATGACATCCTCGTTTATGCCAAAACCGATGAAGAGCATGCCGAACATCTTCGGTTGGTTCTGACACGACTTCGAGAACACCGCCTCTATGCCAAGTTCTCCAAGTGCAAGTTCTGGTTGGATAATCTTGTCTTCCTTGGTCATGTGTATCCGCTAATGGTGTGGCTGTCATCCCCGACAAGATTGTAGAACCCCCACCTTTTAACAAAGGTTGGGATTCCCCGTGTAACGTGCTAGTCCCTGGATCGACTTGCTAGCACACACAGTTTGAGATGCAATACCATAACATTGTATCAAAGTATATTACACGATGATCCAGAATTTAAAAGATTTGATACAAGGTGCATAGCCGAAGGCTAGCTCAAACCAAAGTAAACACACAGCGGAAAACAAATGATACAGTGAGCCCATCATCTTCACGTGCCACAGGCAAGCATGTTGGTTGTAGACTCGAAACCCTGTCGCAACCTTACTCATCATCTGACGGATCTGCAACGGTGAGTTACAGCCCAACTATATGGGTCAGCACAATTGAATTGTGATGGCAAGATGACACTTATGTGGATATAAATGGCAACCTAAATTCTACATGAATATTTGGCTAAATGGAGTTTTGAGGCTGTTTTGCATAAAGCCAGTTTTATCCTATCATTTGTAAAACAATTTTCATCATAGACAAAGAGTACCACTGATAGAAAACAGTGAACACCTTTGACAACTACTCATGGCAAGCACCACTGATAGAAAACAGTGAGCTCCCATCCCTTGTTCACCCATCAAGTTTTAATTTAAGAAATTGGGATGACGAGATCTTCAACAGCTTCCCGGTATAGTTGCTCAAAAATTGTCCATAACCGGGGACACGGCTAAGTATACTCAGTTTTTACTCTCGAGAGGGTGTGCACTTTCACCACAAGACCCAATCATTTCCTCCTCCATTGCAACCAATTATGAAATGGAAAAGGAAAGACTGAGACGAGATTTTTCGGAAGAACTTTCCCACCATAATGGCCTGACGCGCCTCACCTATAAACCACTACCACCACCTGTCAAGCCGGGATGAGTCCGCGCAACTTACTCCATCAAGACAGAGCCCATATGACATGTGGCTGCACTAGAAGCTACTGAACAAGGAGAGTCTACAATCTCTTTTAGCCTGGGTGACTTTCCACAAGTGTGCACTTCCACCAAGGGCAAATTACCATAGACATGGACCCCCTGAGTAGTCACCCACCATGGTCCACCAACCAGCACCCAGGTAGTTCATTGATTAGTTATTAATTTTTATCACTATTGAACTAATCAAAAACAATTTTTCATAGCATGACTATACTAAGTTCCATACTACAAGCTCTGGGTGGGGGTTGGCTACACACTAATAGGAGCATAGCATAGTATAATATTCAGTATCAAGCCTATCATGCATACTACTGAAAACACTAGATGCATAGTAGTAAAAGTAGTAGGACTTTTATGGTGTCACTTGCCTTGGCCAACTGAAGAGTTGAAGTTACACTCTTCACAACACGTGAGACACTCCGTACAATCTAAACATAGATATTACATAATAGTAAACAAACAATTCAACAAAATCATCACATACAAAAGCAAACATGCATAACAGGGTCTTCACAAAACTTTGGTCGAGGTTCATCACATAATTCAATATGAAAAAAGAATTATTATGATTAGGTTTAGGGTTGCCATTTTGGTTAAAGGATGGTCAAGAAATTATGTATGAACATCATAGATGTCATATATAACTTGCTATGGTGTTCCAAGGGTTCTAAAAGGTTGGTCTTAATCAAATGGTCACATAAGGAATTTTGGAAAAGGTTTAACACATTTCTAAAATAAAGAAATTAGCATAAAACATTTTTGTAAGATCATAAACACAACTTTAATAATTTGAGTTGTTAATTAATTTTAAAATATGGTTTTTGGTCTTTCTGGTCAGAGGCAAACATTTGGGTCACTTTTAAAAAAGAAACCATATTAAAATTATTTATAGGATTTAAACTATAACCAAAATACTCCATTTGAGTCTCTGGTTTTTAGTTTGTTTGAAAAGTATTCAAAAAATTTTTATAAGTGACCAAGTTATTCTACAGAACCTAAGGTTTCCAAAAATATTTTATTTGCAATTTTTGGACTTATAAAAATAAAGTTATGCTAAATATACTCAAATCTCCCATTTGAAATTTGAATGATTTAAACTTTGACAAAACAGTAAACTAATAGTTCTAAAAGATTCTATAAGTCCAGAGCTTTTCAAAAATATAAAGTTTGTTAAATTTAGCTAAACCAATAAAAAGTTGTGAGGGTTTGAAGTTGCAGGGACTTTTCTGCAAAACGGCCATTTTAATTCAATTTCGGAATGATTCCAGAAAATGGCTGGGTAACGTGGCGTGCTGTGATTGGCTGATAACGGTTCGTTAAGTGATCTAATCGTGGCCGTTGATGTTCGATCGGACGGCTCTGGGAGCGACCATTACCTGGAGGAGTTTCTCGCCGGAGATGGCTTGGACGGCGGCGCGGTGCTCGGGTGGTCGACGGAGGAGGCGTTCCCGTGGTTCTCCGGCCTCGGTAAGGTGACGTCGAGGCGCGGCGTGACAAGACGAAGAGGATGGGGGTGGTGGCGTCGTCGATCTCGTCCTCCAACGGCGGGGAGGAGCGGCCGGAGATGCTCGGAGCGACGGCGAGTTTTCGGTCGAGGACGGCCACGGCGATACGGCTGCGCAAAAACATCGAGCAAGGGGTCAGGGAGGTGCGCCTGGAGGAGAGGAAGAAGATGGAGGGGTCTGGGGCCTAGGGGGCTGCTCACCTCGCCGGAAATGGAGATGGACGGCGGCGGGAGGCGCGGACTCCGGCGAGCAATTTCCGCGGCCTGGGGCGCGATTGGCTTTGGGTGAGAGGGGGAAAATGGAGCGGGGAACGTCGGCTACTTAACGGGCACGGGTCTCGGCTGGGGACGCGCCAGAGCGTGCAGGGCGAGTGGGGCAGGTGGCCGGGGTCGTGGGCGTCATGGGCGCGGGCGGCGGTTGGAGAAGATGACCCCGACAGGTGGGGACCACCTGTCGGTGAGAGAGGGGGTGCGCGGACGGGCTGGGCTGGTGGCGCGCGGGCGGTAGATAGCACGGCGGCTGGCTGGGCTCGGCCCATTTACATTTTTTTTTGTCCTGTCTCTTTTTTTTTCTTTTCCTTCTCTGTTTTCCTTATTTCTTTTATAACTTTTGTTTTTAAAATCCAAATCCATTCAAACCAATTTCTATAGATTTGAAAAATCAAAACCTTTCTTTTGAATCTTACAAACATACTTTTCCAAACCTTTTAAATTTGGAAATCCAAAATAATGCATAAAGGTTTATTAGAACCTTTGTGTTCATTTTATAAAATAGGGTTTTATGAAATCTCCTTTGAACTCAAATTTAAACCAAAATATATAGTATTAATTATATCATGCAACATGATAAATTCAACAAAATCGGTTGGCACAAAACATTTTATTTAAAAAGGGTTTGATAAAACATTTTAAGTACCAATAATCATTTAAAAATACCAAAATAGACATTTCACTTCAAAATCTTTAAATCTTGAGAATAGAAGGTAAGGAATTATTTGAAATACATTTCAAAATCATATTTCAAAGATATTGTATAATTGTTTGATAAATTTTGAAAATGGGTTTTTAATAAAACCATTTGGTGGTTTTAATGGAAATCTAGGAAATTTACCACAAATACATATTTTGGAAAGAAGTTACCAATAATCATTTCAAAATCATATGAAAGAGTTAAAACCAATTTTTGCAAATAGAGTGTGTTTTAAATAACCCAAAACCATTTATAAATATGGTTTATTAAAAAATTAGAAGTAATGTATTGGATTCCACTTCAACTTCGTGTAATTTATTTTATTAAAACAAAAGTTTCAATTTTTAGTGATTTTTAAAACATTCCAAAATTTTGGGATGTTACAGACTACCACCCTTAAAAGGAATCTCGTCCCCGAGATTCGCAGAGGCTAGCAAAAGGGATCGGTTCAGGTATCTGGGTGGCTACCACCCTTAAAAGAAACTTTTGTGGGTCGTCTAACTATCTTGTTTCTTGTGTCGAGGTGACTCTATAGGTCAGCTATATCTTTATTTGTCCGAGTTATGCTTCATCCTCATGGGTTCACATAAAGTATGTACTGACATTTTCAAATGAATGAGTGCTTGAACAATTAATTGATCTTGGACTTACTGTTCATATCTTCATGCCCATTGTATACTTCTTCCACATTGACATGATTCACAAGTACCTTCTTGAATGGGTTTGGCTTAACTTGGTCTGCTTTCTTCTCTGGGCACTCATTGGAGTAGTGTCCCATTTTCTTACATGAGTAGCATTGCACCTGGCTGTTATCCTTTTTCTCCGAAGGGTTGTGGCGATGTTGTCCATGGTTGTTATTCTCTCCGTGTGGTTGTCGAATCTATATCCTCCATTATGGTGATGGCCATGGTTGTGGTGACCATTGCTTACTTGTTGATGTACATTGTCTCCATGTTGATGTCCATTGTCACCATGCTTGTGAAATCCAGAATTACTACTGCCATCATGGAAACCACGCATCTTCTGAGGTGGTCCAGAGTGGTACTTGTCAAAGTTGTGCTTCCTTTTCCGGGTTTCAGCCTGATTTTGTTTGTTCTCCAAGATAGTGGCCTTGTCAAGTAGTGACTGGTAGTTGGGTGTGTAGACAACTGAAAGTTGAATGGCTAACTCATCGTTCAGACCATCCAAGGATTTCTCCCTTCTCTTGGCATCTGTGTCAACGTCATCTGGAGCATAGCGTGCCAGATTGTTGAATTCCTCTATGTACTCTGCAACTGTGTGGTTACTCTGTCGCAGGTTGCAAAATTCTCTCTTCTTCAAGCTCATCATACCAGTGGATATGTGTGCAGTGCGGAAACCTTCCTGAAATGATTCCCAAGTGACCTCCTCAATTGGGTGAGTGATCTGATAGTTGTCCCACCAGCTGGCTGCAGGTCCTTCTAAAAGATGTGCTGCAAATCTAACCTTCTCTTCATCAGTGCATTCAATGGTCACCAGATTCTTATTCACCGAGCGTAGCCAGTCATCAGCTACAACGGGTTCTGAGGCGCTAGTGAAGGTTGTTGGCCTCAGCCTCAGGAATCGGGTGAGCATGTCCACTTGAGGGGGTGGTGGTGGTGGGTTGTTGTTGTTGCTGTTGTTGTTATTGTTGTTGTTGTTCTCTAAGATCTGGGTCATCACTTGCACAAGCTGGTCATGACTTGTTGTAGCCCATTGTTGTTGTTGTTCTCATTGTTCTCCTCATTGTTGTTGTTGTGGTTGTCACGTCGAGGAGGCATCTGTGGGTTTAGCATAGATGAGATAAAGATAGAGAGGTCTAAAGAGAAATTTCCTACCCACCAGCAGATCAAGGCAACTCATAACCACAAACGACATCTAGCAAGCAACACAATCAAGCAATCCTTTCCTTAAAAGACAATCCTTTGATAAATTCGATTTAAACAACTAAGGTGGTTTGGAAAAACAGACGTATCAACATCGCCATTCCATAGGGGTTGGTATGGTCAATACACTAACGCAATGTTGTTTCGAATAAAACTAATTTGGGGTCCAATCTAAGGTAAACAGGGTGATACATTTCCTTGCCAACATATTCTTCCTCCTTACTTCAATTCTCTTCACTTCATGGATGCAATCTGGGCATCCTTAGAACGAATCAGGTCTTCCTGATTGGAGAGTTCCAAAGCCATATTCACTATGTCAGTCTTCAATTGGTTCACAGTGGTCTTCAAAGCATTAGTACTCTCATTGTCCTTCTCAAGAAGATGGGTACACTGGGCTTGCAGTTCGAGAATTTGTGCCTCCTGGTGTTCAATCTTGGCTTCCAACTTCATGTTGTCAATCTCAAGTTTCATTTTGTCTTCGATGAGAGCATCCTTCTCCAAATCCATCTCTTGTTTCTGTGCACCAATTTCCTCTCCTATCTCCTTGAGTTCATCGAGGTACTTCTGGGTGTTGTGAAGTCTAAATCTAAGTCTTGTTCCAAGGTACTCGATGGCCTCCCATGCTGCACTTCTTGCTGAATCAAAGAATGATGTTTGAAGTATTGGATTGGTGAACAAGCAGCAACCTTCGGTCTTGTGGTCATCGCCTTTGCTCTTGTATATGTGGAGTTGCACCCACCAGTACTCTTGACCTTCATCCATGAAAGGAAATCCTTTGTATACTGCTTCTCCTTCAAAACCCAAGCTCTTCATGTTATCCTTTAATGCTCTTGGAAACTCAGTCCCACTTTGTAGAGTCATGGTCATCACTGGTCCTTTCTTGATGGATTCGATGAGGCTGGTCATCTAAAACAAAAGCAGATACTTTCGGAAGTTAGATACTAGACGAGAGTACAAGAAGAGGTACCATGAGTTGTATATAAATTTTAGAAAACTGAATAAAAATAGATTTTCAATCCTATGGTCAAAACCTATTTCTATCCAGACCTAGGGTCACGAATCTACAGGCAACACAGTGCTCTGATACCATCTGTAGAACCCCCACCTTTTAACAAAGGTTGGGATTCCCCGTGTAACGTGCTAGTCCCTGGATCGACTTGCTAGCACACACATTTGAGATGCAATACCATAACATTGTATCAAAGTATATTACACGATGATCCAGAATTTAAAAGATTCGATACAAGGTGCATAGCCGAAGGCTAGCTCAAACCAAAGTAAACACACAGCGGAAAGCAAATGATACAGTGAGCCCATCATCTTCATGTGCCACAGGCAAGCATGTTGGTTGTAGACTCGAAACCCTGTCGCAACCTTACTCATCATCTGACGGACCTGCAACGGTGAGTTACAGCCCAACTATATGGGTCACACAATTGAATTGTGATGGCAAGATGACACTTATGTGGATATAAATGGCAACCTAAATTCTACATGAATATTTGGCTAAATGGAGTTTTGAGGCTGTTTTGCATGAAGCCAGTTTTATCCTATCATTTGTAAAACAATTTTCATCATAGACAAAGAGTACCACTGATAGAAAACAGTGAACACCTTTGACAACTACTCATGGCAAGCACCACTGATAGAAAATAGTGAGCTCCCATCCCTTGTTCACCCATCAAGTTTTAATTTAAGAAATTGGGATGAGGAGATCTTCAACAGCTTCCCGGTCTAGTTGCTCAAAAATTGTCCATAACCGGGGACACGGCTAAGTATACTCAGTTTTTACTCTCGAGAGGGTGTGCACTTTCACCACAAGACCCAATCATTTCCTCCTCCATTGCAACCAATTATGAAATGGAAAAGGAAAGACTGAGACGAGATTTTTGGAAGAACTTTCCCACCCCATAATGGCCTGACGCGCCTCACCTATAAACCACTACCACCACCTGTCAAGCCGGGATGAGTCCGCGCAACTTACTCCATCAAGACAGAGCCCATATGACATGTGGCTGCACTAGAAGCTACTGAACAAGGAGAGTCTACAATCTCTTTTAGCCTGGGTGACTTTCCACAAGTGTGCACTTCCACCAAGGGCAAATTACCATAGACATGAACCATAGACATGGACCCCCTGAGTAGTCACCCACCATGGTCCACCAACCAGCACCCAGGTAGTTCATTGATTAGTTATTAATTTTTATCACTATTGAACTAATCAAAAACAATTTTTCATAGCATGACTATACTAAGTTCCATACTACAAGCTCTGGGTGGGGGTTGGCTACACACTAATAGGAGCATAGCATAGTATAATATTCAGTATCAAGCCTATCATGCATACTACTGAAAACACTAGATGCATAGTAGTAAAAGTAGTAGGACTTTTATGGTGTCACTTGCCTTGGCCAACTGAAGAGTTGAAGTTACACTCTTCACAACACGTGAGACACTCCGTACAATCTAAACATAGATATTACACAATAGTAAACAAACAATTCAACAAAATCATCACATACAAAAGCAAACATGCATAACAGGGTCTTCACAAAACTTTGGTCGAGGTTCATCACATAATTCAATATGAAAAAAGAATTATTATGATTAGGTTTAGGGTTTGCCATTTTGGTTAAAGGATGGTAAGAAATTATGTATGAACATCATAGATGTCATATATAACTTGCTATGGTGTTCCAAGGGTTCTAAAAGGTTGGTCTTAATCAAATGGTCACATAAGGAATTTTGGAAAAGGTTTAACACATTTCTAAAATAAAGAAATTAGCATAAAACTTTTTGTAAGATCATAAACACAACTTTAATAATTTGAGTTGTTAATTAATTTTAAAATATGGTTTTTGGTCTTTCTGGTCACAGGCAAACATTTGGGTCACTTTTAAAAAAGAAACCATATTAAAATTATTTATAGGATTTAAACTATAACCAAAATACTCCATTTGAGTCTCTGGTTTTTAGTTTGTTTGAAAAGTATTCAAAAATATTTTTATAAGTGACCAAGTTATTCTACAGAACCTAAGGTTTCCAAAAATATTTTATTTGCAATTTTTGGACTTATAAAAATAAAGTTATGCTAAATATACTCAAATCTCCCATTTGAAATTTGAATGATTTAAACTTTGACAAAACAGTAAACTAATAGTTCTAAAAGATTCTATAAGTCCAGAGCTTTTCAAAAATATAAAGTTTGTTAAATTTAGCTAAACCAATAAAAAGTTGTGAGGGTTTGAAGTTGCAGGGACTTTTCTGCAAAACGGCCATTTTAATTCAATTTCGGAATGATTCCAGAAAATGGCTGGGTAACGTGGCGTGCTGTGATTGGCTGATAATGGTTCGTTAAGTGATCTAATCGTGGCCGTTGATGTTCGATCGGACGGCTCTGGGAGCGTTGACCATTACCTGGAGGAGTTTCTCGCCGGAGATGGCTTGGACGGCGGCGCGGTGCTCGGGTGGTCGACGGAGGAGGTGTTCCCGTGGTTCTCCGGCCTCGGTAAGGTGACGTCGAGGGCGCGCGTGACAAGATGAAGAGGATGGGGGTGGTGGCGTCGTCGATCTCGTCCTCCAACGGCGGGGAGGAGCGGCCGGAGATGCTCGGAGCGACGGCGAGTTTTCGGTCGAGGACGGCCACGGCGATACGGCTGCGCAAAAACATCGAGCAAGGGGTCAGGGAGGTGCGCCTGGAGGAGAGGAAGAAGATGGGAGGGGTCTGGGGCCTAGGGGGCTGCTCACCTCGCCGGAAATGGAGATGGACGGCGGCGGGAGGCGCGGACTCCGGCGAGCAATTTCGCGGCCTGGGGCGCGATTGGCTTTGGGTGAGAGGGGAAAATGGAGCGGGGAACGTCGGCTACTTAACGGGCGCGGGGTCTCGGCTGGGGACGCGCCAGAGCGTGCAGGGCGAGTGGGGAAGGTGGCCGGGGTCGTGGGCGTCATGGGCGCGGGCGGCGGTTGGAGAAGATGACCCGACAGGTGGGACCACCTGTCGGTGAGAGAGGGGGTGCGCGGACGGGCTGGGCTGGTGGCGCGCGGGCGGTAGATAGCACGGCGGCTGGCTGGGCTCGGCCCATTTACATTTTTTTTGTCCTGACTCTTTTTTTTTCTTTTCCTTCTCTGTTTTCCTTATTTCTTTTATAACTTTTGTTTTTAAAATCCAAATCCATTCAAACAAATTTCTATAGATTTGAAAAATCAAAACCTTTCTTTTGAATCTTACAAACATACTTTTCCAAACCTTTTTAAATTTGGAAATCCAAAATAATGCATAAAGGTTTATTAGAACCTTTGTGTTCATTTTATAAAATAGGGTTTTATGAAATCTCCTTTGAACTCAAATTTAAACCAAAATATATATAGTATTAATTATATCATGCAACATGATAAATTCAACAAAATCGGTTGGCACAAAACATTTTATTTAAAAAGGGTTTGATAAAACATTTTAAGTACCAATAATCATTTAAAAATACCAAAATAGACATTTCACTTCAAAATCTTTAAATCTTGAGAATAGAAGGTAAGGAATTATTTGAAATACATTTCAAAATCATATTTCAAAGATATTGTATAATTGTTTGATAAATTTTGAAAATGGGTTTTTAATAAAACCATTTGGTGGTTTTAATGGAAATCTAGGAAATTTACCACAAATACATATTTTGGAAAGAAGTTACCAATAATCATTTCAAAATCATATGAAAGAGTTAAAACCAATTTTTGCAAATAGAGTGTGTTTTAAATAACCCAAAACCATTTATAAATATGGTTTATTAAGAAATTAGAAGTAATGTATTGGATTCCACTTCAACTTCGTGTAATTTATTTTATTAAAACAAAAGTTTCAATTTTTAGTGATTTTTAAAACATTCCAAAATTTTGGGATGTTACAAAGATTCAGTCCATTTTGGATTGGAAAACTCCAATGTCAGTCAAGGACATTCGTAGCTTTCTCGGATTGGCAGGTTACTACCGCCGATTCATCGAAGGTTTCTCCAAGATAGCCAAGGCCCTGACTGACCTTCTCAAGAAGGATAAAAAGTTCGTATGGACGGCCGAAGCTGGAGAGAGGTTCAAAACGCTGAAAGCCAAACTCACGTCCGCTCCTGTGCTTGTCCTGCCGGACACAAGCAAGGATTTCGTCGTCTTCTGTGACGCCTTTCTGCAAGGCTTGGGTTGTGTACTAATGCAAGATGGCCATGTGGTGGCATATGCTTCTCGCCAATTGAAGCCGCATGAGCACAACTACCCAACTCATGATCTAGAACTTGCCGCGGTGGTCTATGCTTTGAAGCAGTGGAGACCATACCTGTTTGGTAACCGTTGCGAGATTTTCTCGGATCACAAGAGTCTGAAGTACCTCTTCACCCAGCCGGATTTAAATCTCAGCAAAGGCGTTGGTTGGAGTTAATCAAGGACTATGATGTGAGTCTAAACTATCAACCCGGCAAAGCAAACGTCGTGGCTGACGCGATGAGTCGGAAGTCTTATTGCAACAACCTGAGGTTGAGAAGGCTCAACCTGCCCTTCATGAAGAGTTCGCCCGTTTGAACCTAGAAATTGTTCCTCCTAGCTACCTTGCAAATTTGGAGATCAAATCTACTCTTGTAGACCAGATTAAGGATGCTCAGAAACTGGATGAGGGTATCCTGAATATCAAGAAGAACATTGCTAGCGGAAAGGCCAAATGTTTCTCGGAAGATGAATCCGGAGTTGTTTATTTTGGTGACCGTCTGGTAGTGCCAAAGAACCGGAATTTGAGAGAGCTGATCCTACAAGAAGCTCATGAATCACCTCTCTCTATACATCCCGGGAGTACCAAAATGTACCAAGACCTTCGGCCACAATTCTGGTGGACCCGGATGAAACGGGAAATCGCCAAGTATGTTGCTGAATGCGACACATGTCGTCGGGTAAAAGCAGAACATCAAAGGCCTGCCGGCACTCTCCGCCTATTGCAGTCCCCGAGTGGAAATGGGATGAAATCGGTATGGACTTCATCACCGGGTTTCCCCGATCTCAAAAGGGCAACAATGCAATCTAGGTAATCATTGATCGACTGTCCAAGGTTGCTCACTTCCTACCAGTCCGTGATGATATACGGGCAAGTCAACTGGCTGACTTATATATGGCTCGTATTGTTCCATTGCATGGGGTCCCTCTGAGGATCATATCGGACCGTGGAAGTATCTTTGTATCCAAGTTTTGGCAGAGTTTCCAAACTGCTATGGGGTCCCGTCTCAACTTCAGCACCGCCTACCATCCTCAAACTGATGGTCAGGCCGAAAGAGTGAACCAAGTGTTGGAGGACATGCTTAGGGCATGTGTAATCTCTTTTGGCAAGGGTTGGGAAAAGTATCTCCCTTTCACGGAGTTCTCCTACAACAATAGCTATCAGGCTAGTCTGGGCATGGCTCCATTCGAGGTTCTATATGGAAAAAATGTCGTACTCCGCTAAATTGGTCCGAGACCGGAGAGAGTGCACTCTTTGGTCCGGATGTGATCAATGAAGCTGAGGATAAGGTCAGAATCATAAGGGAGAATCTGAAGATTGCTCAGTCTAGGCAGAAGAGCTACTATGATAAGCACCATCAGGAAATTCACTATGAAATTGGTGATAAAGCTTATCTCCGCGTCTCTCCCTTCGTGGCGTTCGCCGCTTCGGTATCAAAGGGAAATTGGCCCCTCGTTACATTGACCCTTTCACCGTTCTGGCCAAGCGAGGAGATCTTTCTTATAAGTTGGAGTTATCGGTCATCTTCCCAAATGTACATGATGTGTTTCATGTCTCCCAACTTGCTGGTGTTTTAAAGATCCTATCCATGGAGTCAATCATGAGGAGCTAGATCTCCAGGAAGATCTCACTTATCGCGAGCATCCTATTCGTGTCCTGGATGAAGCCGAAAGAAAGACCCATAACAAGACTACCAAATTCCTCAAAGTTCAGTGGTCTCACCATTCCGAGGAAGAAGCAACTTGGGAAAGAGAGTCTAGTCTTCGAGAGGAGTATCCCGACTTCTTTCCGCAATCTTAGAATCTCGGGACGAGATTCCTGTAAGGGGGTAGAATTGTAACAGCCACTTATGGTATTGTAAAATATGGACCAAAATTTCACTTTTCTTTCCTCTCATGCATCATGGCATCCATGCATAATCATGTCTCATTTGAATTGATACAACCGTTGCATGGAAATGATGTTGAGTTGTTAAACAAAAGTTTGCAAATAAACATATTGTCAAGGAAGTTCCAAGAATTCAAAAAGAATATTTTGCACTTGCTCTAAAATCTCTAGGTATTCTTCAACTTTTCAAATCACCACAAATCCCTAGACATACCTTCCTAAACCAAAGTGGTACTAAACTATTTTATTTTGAGACACCAAAATTTGTGGAGCCTATACAGGCTAAGGGGAGCCTCCCCAAATTTTGCCATAAATTTTTGAAGATGTTTAAGTGCCTCAATTAAATGACTAAAGTCTCAGGTTTTTAAAATTAAAACAGAAAAGGACCTAACTGTGATGGGAGAAGTTTTGTCTGGGGGGGCGTTTTGGAAATGTGTCATCTCCTTCCTCCTGTAGCCACACCGCACGGCATGGCGCCAGTGGCGAGCTCGCCACTGGGCCCGCGCCCTCCTGCCGCGCCGCGATGGGGAAGAGGAGCCCGAGGCCGCTCTGGTCCCCCACCCCTCACTCGCTCACCTGCTCCCTCGCTCCCCATTCCTCTCCCCACGAGCTCACCACCCTAGCCGCCATGGCCGTCGTCGCCGCCGCGGATTGAAACTTCCCCGAGGAAATCGACGACCACAGAAAGCTCCGCCGCGACGCCTGCTACCTCTCTGCCGAAGGAATCGAGCCGGAGAGCCCGTAATCGTCGCGGCGTCCGCTTCTTCCCGAGCTCCGGCTGCGGACGCCGCAGACATTCCATCGCCGTCAAGCCTCCTCCGACCTCGCTGTCTTCTCCTACCTGCTCAGGGTGAGCCGAGCAACCTTCTGGACATCTCCGTCCCTCCCTCTCCCTCTTGTTCATCGAATCGCCGTAGCAGTAGCACCTCTCCGTCGAGTTGGAAAATCCGGTGCCATTCCCGGATTTTTCCGGATTTTCTTCCGGACCGAGAAAATGGCTACTGGACTCACCCCGTTTGCCCGGTATGCACCCGGTATTGACTGGAAATAATTCCGGATTTTATTTTTCCGGTGTCAAATCCGGAATTATCCGGACCTGAAACCGGATTGCCCGGTACCAGATCCAGAATTTTCCGGAATTGAATCCGGATACTCCGATGGACTGCAGTACCGAGTATAATTACTATTTCACCTCTTTCTTCCAAAGTTGTATAAATAGTTCTTTTGTGGTTTACAATAATTTATAAAAAGGGCATATCTAAAGGGAAATTTAGAAATGCAATAACTTTTTATTGGTTCGTCAGAAAATTGTGTTTCATATACCAAAAGGCTTAGAAAAAGGTGAACTATCTAAAATCATCAATATCATGCATCCTTGATCACGAGTACAGTACTGCACTGTTAGAAGTTAGTAGAATCATTAAGTGAAATATGGGGTGTTTTCCTATCTGGTTGAAGTAATTATTCTTGCACCCCATTTAAATTGCTAGAGAGCTATTAATAATTTCGGTACATTAAAATGTCATGCCATCATGTTTTGCGCATTGCATTTGTTAAAGCTTGTGTGGTGATTGATTGTTCCTTCCGGTGTATGCTTCGATAGATCAAGCAGCCGGGGTTGCGCCGCAATACCCCGACGATCCGTACTACCAGCACATTGAACAAGGCAAGCGTAATCCCCTCTGAGCATGTCTTATCCTATATTTCCGCAAATATTTTCTCCACTATAATATTGCATGCGGTTCCAAATGTCAATTTTTTGGATTAGAGTATCCTATAGTTGCATTAAGTTTCCGATGCCATTACTGTTTCCCTCCTATTATCCATAGGTTTGTATTGTTGGCCTGAGATACTTAACTATGCTGTTGATGCTTAGCCATGCTTAGTTAAATGTTTAGTCGTCCGATGGATATTTCATGTTGGAAACAATGTTGAAATGTTCGGATGATGGTGGAGGAATTGTGGTGACAGGTAATAAAATGCTTAAAGGTGGGGATGAGAGGCCACTTGGTATGGTGGTGCTTTGTCTCACTCTCGCCGCCTAGGTGCGAGTTCTTTACCTCTTGAACCAAGAATGAGCGCGCTTCCATTCGGTGGGGTATATGGAGCCCTCGTCGACCGACTAACTTGTGCGGGGCTAGCCAGGGTCCTCTAGTTTGAGCTTCCATTTGCGCGTGCGTTGAGATGGTGGCCAAGACTGATGAGGATGGTGGTGTTAGGAAAATGAGTGGCCACGGGGCAGGGTGTTGGAGGCACTGAACCTGTCCCGTCCTCACTGATGATCCTGGGTTAGTCTCAAGCAAGGTAAAGGTTGTAACCGTTCCCACTCAGCCGGCTTTCCCCGGAAGAGAGCTAAGCGTAGGCAATGAGCCGGGGGTACCGAAGGTAAACACAGTGCACCCCTGCAGGGTTAAATCTTTTCGAAAAGCCGTGTCCACGGTTACGGAACTTGGGAAAGGACGATAAGATCATAGAAAACTTGAACGGAATGATTAAAACTGAGTACTAAAGGTACTACTCAAGAATGCAAGGTTAGCTTCCTCGAGGGTGATTCGGGGAGGTGCCTTTGTAGAACAGGTACAGGATGATGGTGGTTGATGATGAGAAAGGTGATCAAAGAAAAGAGTTACTTCTTACCTCTTTTAAAAATACTCTGATTAGTCGATGCCATGAGTTATGTTTTCATAAATAAAATCAGCTTTATGCAAAACAGCCATAAAACTTTGAAAGCCTCATCGAGCTAAAGCTCTATATTTAATCTTGCGAGTTCGTCGAACTCAACGTCGTTTGTTTTGTTTCAGAGGAGGACTTCACCGACCTCGAAGGTGGGTTCTTTGTGGACGTCGACGAGTAGTCTGGGGTTCCCAGGTGGCAGCTTGGGACATCCCGGAACAGCTGGCGCTGGATGTTTATCTGTAGGCCTCTTAGGCCATTTTGGATCTTGTTGTTTAGAACAACTTAATTCGCTTCCGCATGTTGTAATGTTGGGTCTGTGACCTCTGGTTGTAATTTGCTATCTTTCTCTATTATAAGAGTTGAACTATAATGCTTTGAGTCGTAGAGTCTGTGATGTGCCAGTTGTTCCACAAGTCTTGATCTCTCTATTATGCATTGATAGTTGTGCCTGTGTTAAGGCATCAATCGGGGTGTTGCGTTGCCGATGATCAATTCCGAGCAACGCCTGCCAAAGGTTTTGGCCGGGGATTGGTAAACCCGTAACCTCCGGTTGTATCGCTTAACCGGTGACACACAGCATCACTGTATAGCAGTCGGGTCGGGCGCCACAAGTTGGTATCAGAGCAGACTGCCTGTAGGAAACCCTTCTACTGGTCGACGTTGAGTCTAGTGTTTGTGAAAATATTTTTAACCTAAAAATGAGTTGTGAAAACCATCTTAGGATTCTTTTTACTCCTTATCTGGTTACCTCTAATCTCGGAGCAATCTTACCTCGATTTGAGTTAAAGTTTTACTTCTCATCTGTTACTTCAAATTGATTAGTATCACGGGTTGGGTTCTACCTTTAGTGTTATGTGTCCGGTTGCTCCCGCTGCGTTGCAATCCAAATCAACTCAGATGTTTCTACCGAGTCTGATCACTTTTCCTTTGTTGGGTTTTAACCCAAGGACTTGAACAGAAGGTCCCGGATTGTGCCAACTAGAGTGTGTTGAATCACGTGGTTTCTTAACTATTTGAATCCCACGCTAGTAGTACATGATGCTGATCTTTGACCCAAGTTCTATCTTGTTGATCCTTGTTAGTTGTTACACAATGTATTATCGTCCCTAGTCTGTGTACTTGAGTAGACGCTAATGCTATTGTTTCAACCATTCGGAGAAGATACTAACTGTGTCATTGTAAATTCTCCAGAATGGCTCGAGGAGGCCGTGGTAACCACAATGATGAGGAACCGCCACCACCCTCGATGGCTCAGGTCTTGATGGCCATTGAGGAGAACCGTGGGCGCAATGAGCGCTGCTTGAGCAGTTGGTGCAGCAGAATGCACAGAGGAATGGCTGCAACACTCTCACTGAGTTCCTGCGCTCGCAACCCACCTTTGCTGATGCTAAGGAGCCACTGGAAGCTGATGATTGGCTTCGTGCTCTGGAGCGCAAGTTCTCGCGCTGCATGTCCCAGTGGCCGAGCAAGTCAACTTCGCCACCTACCTCTGGTTGGTGCGGCTGGCTGTTGGTGGGAAAGCCATGTGGCATTGTTTCCGGCCAACCATGTCTTCACTTGGGCTGATTTCCGCACTGCCTTCCGTGCGGCTTACATCCCTCAGCCGATCATGGATTTGAAGAGGAGGGAGTTCCTGGATTTGCAACAGGGACGTATGGACCTCCGCACTTATGGTTGTGAATTCAACCATCTCTCTCGTTACGCCCCAAGGGACGTGACCACTGATGCGACAAGCAAGAGCTGTTCCGCAAGGGTCTTCGCCGCAGCTCCGCTATGAGTTGCTGCCCTTCAAGTTCCAGACCTACCAGGAGCTGTTCAACCAGGCTCTTACTCTTGAGCAGGGAAGAAGGAACTCGAGGCTTCCAAGAGGCCAGCACACGGGGACCACCAGAGTTCCTCGGGTTCTGAGAGCAAGAAGCGCAGGGTGTTTGTTCCCTACAGCGCTGTGCCGCGTGCTCCATTCATGCCGAGGGCCGCGGGATACAGGCCACCACCTCCGCGCCCCACTACTTCGACACTTGGGCAAGCGGGAGTGGGTATCGTCCTCTGCTACCTGCTCCACCTGGACTCACTGCTACACCTGTGGCCAGGCTGGCCACTACTCCAGGGAGTGCCCCCAGAAGGCACCTATCTCGGGACACCTGCACGAGCCCCTGCCACTCCAGCTGGCAAGGCTGGACCTATGTGCGTGGTCGCCTGAACCACGTCTCTGCTGAGCAAGCTGAAGAGGACCCCCGTCCTCATGGGTGAGCTACGAATCAACAACAATCTTGCTACAGTTTTGTTTGACTCTGGAGCATCGCATTCATTCATATCCATAGCTTTTGCAAAAGACCACAAAATACCGTTGAGAAAATGAGACGTCCCTTGGTGATCTCCACTCCTGGCTCCAAATGGCAAACCGATGGGGTTACTCCTGAAGTCCAGATTACTATCGGTTACTCGTCCTTTCCTTTTGCTTTGGTAGCTCTGAGGTCAAGTGGCATTGATGTCATACTGGGCATGGACTGGCTAGAAATACCGGGCTAATCTCGACTGTGCTGCCAAGACCATTACCGTGACCACCTCTTCGGCGACATTGTTGAGTATTGGTCTGCACTATCAAGCCTCCATCTTCAGTCATACCCAACTCACCCGAGATCTCCTTTGCTTTATGGAAGGCGAATCCCCTCCTGAAATCCAGGACATACACGTGGTGTGTGACTTCCCGGATGTGTTCCCGAAGAATTGCCTGGCATGCCTCCTGCCGAAGTGTGGAGTTTGATAGATCTACTTCCCGGTACTGCTCCGATTTCCAAGAAGCCCTACCGTATGCCGGTGGAGGAGTTGGCTCTGTTGAAAGAGCAAATGATCAGCTGTTAGCGAAGGATTTCATTCAGCCTAGCAGTTCACCTTGGGGTTGTCCGGTACTCTTCGTTAAAA
>CAMZMU010000060.1:1096956-1343283 GCA_947311845.1 Poa pratensis | reverse complement strand
AAATGTTGAAATGTTCGGATGATGGTGGAGGAATTGTGGTGACAGGTAATAAAATGCTTAAAGGTGGGGATGAGAGGCCACTTTGGTATGGTGGTGTTTGTCTCACTCTCGCCGCCTAGGTGCGAGTTCTTTACCTCTTGAACCAAGAATGAGCGCGCTTCCATTCGGTGGGGTATATGGAGCCCTCGTCGACCGACTAACTTGTGCGGGGCTAGCCAGGGTCCTCTAGTTTGAGCTTCCATTTGCGCGTGCGTTGAGATGGTGGCCAAGACAGAATGAGGATGGTGGTGTTAGGAAAATGAGTGGCCACGGGGCAGGGTGTTGGAGGCACTGAACCTGTCCCGTCCTCACTGATGATCCTGGGTTAGTCTCAAGCAAGGTAAAGGTTGTAACCGTTCCCACTCAGCCGGCTTTCCCCGGAAGAGAGCTAAGCGTAGGCAATGAGCCGGGGGGTACCGAAGGTAAACACAGTGCACCCCTGCAGGGTTAAATCTTTTCGAAAAGCCGTGTCCACGGTTACGGACAACTTGGGAAAGGACGATAAGATCATAGAATAACTTGAACGGAATGATTAAAAACTGAGTACTAAAGGTACTACTCAAGAATGCAAGGTTAGCTTCCTCGAGGGTGATTCGGGGAGGTGCCTTTGTAGAACAGGTACAGTGATGATGGTGGTTGATGATGAGAAAGGTGATCAAAGAAAAGAGTTACTTCTTACCTCTTTTAAAATACTCTGATTAGTCGATGCCATGGAGTTATGTTTTCATAAATAAAATCAGCTTTATGCAAAACAGCCATAAAACTTTGAAAGCCTCATCGAGCTAAAGCTCTATATTTAATCTTGCGAGTTCGTCGAACTCAACGTCGTTTGTTTTGTTTCAGAGGAGGACTTCACCGACCTCGAAGGTGGGTTCTTTGTGGACGTCGACGACGAGTAGTCTGGGGTTCCCAGGTGGCAGCTTGGGACATCCCGGAACAGCTGGCGCTGGATGTTTATCTGTAGGCCTCTTAGGCCATAATTTGGATCTTGTTGTTTAGAACAACTTAATTCGCTTCCGCATGTTGTAATGTTGGGTCTGTGACCTCTGGTTGTAATTTGCTATCTTTCTCTATTATAAGAGTTGAACTATAATGCTTTGTGTGTAGAGTCTGTGATGTGCCAGTTGTTCCACAAGTCTTGATCTCTCTATTATGCATTGATAGTTGTGCCTGTGTTAAGGCATCAATCGGGGTGTTGCTTGCCGATGATCAATTCCGAGCAACGCCTGCCAAAGGTTTTGGCCGGGGATTGGTAAACCCGTAACCTCCGGTTGTATCGCTTAACCGGTGACACACAGCATCACTGTATAGCAGTCGGGTCGGGGCGCCACAAGTTGGTATCAGAGCAGACTGCCTGTAGGAAACCCTTCTACTGGTCGACGTTGAGTCTAGTGTTTGTGAAAATATTTTTAACCTAAAAATGAGTTGTGAAAACCATCTTAGGATTCTTTTTACTCCTTATTGGTTACTCTAATCTCGGAGCAATCTTACCTCGATTTGAGTTAAAGGTTTTACTTCTCATCTGTTACTTCAAATGATTAGTATCACGGGTTGGGTTCTACCTTTAGTGTTATGTGTCCGGTTGCTCCCGCTGCGTTGCAATCCAAAATCAACTCAGATGTTTCTACCAAGTCTGATCACTTGTTCCTTTGTTGGGTTTTAACCCAAGGACTTGAACAGAAGGTCCCGGATTGTGCCAACTAGAGTGTGTTGAATCACGTGGTTTCTTAACTATTTGAATCCCACGCTAGTAGTACATGATGCTGATCTTTGACCCAAGTTCTATCTTGTTGTTCCTTGTTAGTTGTTACACAATGTATTATCGTCCCTAGTCTGTGTACTTGAGTAGACGCTAATGCTATTGTTTCAACCATTCGGAGAAGATACTAACTGTGTCATTGTAAATTCTCCAGAATGGCTCGAGGAGGCCGTGGTAACCACAATGATGAGGAACCGCCACCACCCTCGATGGCTCAGGTCTTGATGGCCATTGAGGAGAACCGTGGGCGCAATGAGCGCTGCTTGAGCAGTTGGTGCAGCAGAATGCACAGAGGAATGGCTGCAACACTCTCACTGAGTTCCTGCGCTCGCAGCCACCCACCTTTGCTGATGCTAAGGAGCCACTGGAAGCTGATGATTGGCTTCGGCTCTGGAGCGCAAGTTCTCCGCGCTGCATGTCCCAGTGGCCGAGCAAGTCAACTTCGCCACCTACCTTTGTTGGTGCGGCTGGCTGTTGGTGGGAAAGCCATGTGGCATTGTTTCCGGCCAACCATGTCTTCACTTGGGCTGATTTCGCACTGCCTTCCGTGCGGCTTACATCCCTCAGCCGATCATGGATTTGAAGAGGAGGGAGTTCCTGGATTTGCAACAGGGACGTATGGACCTCCGCACTTATGGTTGTGAATTCAACCATCTCTCTCGTTACGCCCCAAGGGACGTGACCACTGATGCGACAAGCAAGAGCTGTTCCGCAAGGGTCTTACGCCGCAGCTCCGCTATGAGTTGCTGCCCTTCAAGTTCCAGACCTACCAGGAGCTGTTCAACCAGGCTCTTACTCTTGAGCAGGGGAAGAAGGAACTCGAGGCTTCCAAGAGGCCAGCACACGGGGACCACCAGAGTTCCTCGGGTTCTGAGAGCAAGAAGCGCAGGGTGTTTGTTCCCTACAGCGCTGTGCCGCGTGCTCCATTCATGCCGAGGGCCGCGGGATACAGGCCACCACCTCCGCGCCCCACTACTTCGACACTTGGGGCAAGCGGGAGTGGGTATCGTCCTCTGCTACCTGCTCCACCTGGACTCACTGCTACACCTGTGGCCAGGCTGGCCACTACTCCAGGGAGTGCCCCCAGAAGGCACCTATCTCGGGACTCCTGCACGAGCCCCTGCCACTCCAGCTGGCAAGGCTGGACCTATAGTGCGTGGTCGCCTGAACCACGTCTCTGCTGAGCAAGCTGAAGAGGACCCCCGTCCTATGGGTGAGCTACGAATCAACAACAATCTTGCTACAGTTTTGTTTGATTCTGGAGCATCGCATTCATTCATATCCATAGCTTTTGCAAAAGACCACAAAATACCGTTTGAGAAAATGAGACGTCCCTTGGTGATCTCCACTCCTGGCTCCAAATGGCAAACCGATGGGGTTACTCCTGAAGTCCAGATTACATCGGTTACTCGTCCTTTCCTTTTGCTTTGGTAGCTCTGAGGTCAAGTGGCATTGATGTCATACTGGGCATGGACTGGCTAGAAATACCGGGCTAATCTCGACTGTGCTGCCAAGACCATTACCGTGACCACCTCTTCCGGCGACATTGTTGAGTATTGGTCTGCACTATCAAGCCTCCATCTTCAGTCATACCCAACTCACCCGAGATCTCCTTTGCTTTATGGAAGGCGAATCCCCTCCTGAAATCCAGGACATACACGTGGTGTGTGACTTCCCGGATGTGTTCCCGGAAGAATTGCCTGGCATGCCTCCTGACCGAAGTGTGGAGTTTGTCATAGATCTACTTCCCGGTACTGCTCCGATTTCCAAGAAGCCCTACCGTATGCCGGTGGAGGAGTTGGCTCTGTTGAAAGAGCAAATGATCAGTTGTTAGCGAAGGATTTCATTCAGCCTAGCAGTTCACCTTGGGGTTGTCCGGTACTCTTGTAAAAGAGAGATTCTACCGTGCCTCGTCTAGTCTCTGACTATAGACCGTTGAATGCGGTGACAATCAAGAACAAGTATCCTATTCCCGATCAATGATCTGTTGGATCAGTTAGCTGGTGCAACAGTATTCTCCAAGATGGATCTGAGGTCAGGATACCATCAGATCAAGATCAGAAAGGAGGATATTCCAAAGACGGCATTTGTTACTCGTTATGGCTCATATGAGTATACCGTCATGTCCTTTGGTCTCACCAATGCTCCAGCTACTTTCATGAGGCTCATGAACTCCATCTTCATGGATTATCTTGACAAGTTTGTCGTCATTTACATCGATGACATCCTCGTTTATTCCAAAACCGATGAAGAGCATGCCGAACATCTTCGGTTGGTTCTGACACGACTTCGAGAACACCGCCTCTATGCCAAGTTCTCCAAGTGCAAGTTCTGGTTGGATAATCTTGTCTTCCTTGGTCATGTGTATCCGCTAATGGTGTGGCTGTCATCCCCGACAAGATTGTAGAACCCCCACCTTTTAACAAAGGTTGGGATTCCCCGTGTAACGTGCTAGTCCCTGGATCGACTTGCTAGCACACACAGTTTGAGATGCAATACCATAACATTGTATCAAAGTATATTACACGATGATCCAGAATTTAAAAGATTGATACAAGGTGCATAGCCGAAGGCTAGCTCAAACCAAAGTAAACACACAGCGGAAAACAAATGATACAGTGAGCCCATCATCTTCACGTGCCACAGGCAAGCATGTTGGTTGTAGACTCGAAACCCTGTCGCAACCTTACTCATCATCTGACGGATCTGCAACGGTGAGTTACAGCCCAACTATATGGGTCAGCACAATTGAATTGTGATGGCAAGATGACACTTATGTGGATATAAATGGCAACCTAAATTCTACATGAATATTTGGCTAAATGGAGTTTTGAGGCTGTTTTGCATAAAGCCAGTTTTATCCTATCATTTGTAAAACAATTTTCATCATAGACAAAGAGTACCACTGATAGAAAACAGTGAACACCTTTGACAACTACTCATGGCAAGCACCACTGATAGAAAACAGTGAGCTCCCATCCCTTGTTCACCCATCAAGTTTTAATTTAAGAAATTGGGATGAGGAGATCTTCAACAGCTTCCCGGTATAGTTGCTCAAAAATTGTCCATAACCGGGGACACGGCTAAGTATACTCAGTTTTTACTCTCGAGAGGGTGTGCACTTTCACCACAAGACCCAATCATTTCCTCCTCCATTGCAACCAATTATGAAATGGAAAAGGAAAGACTGAGACGAGATTTTTCGGAAGAACTTTCCCACCCATAATGGCCTGACGCGCCTCACCTATAAACCACTACCACCACCTGTCAAGCCGGGATGAGTCCGCGCAACTTACTCCATCAAGACAGAGCCCATATGACATGTGGCTGCACTAGAAGCTACTGAACAAGGAGAGTCTACAATCTCTTTTAGCCTGGGTGACTTTCCACAAGTGTGCACTTCCACCAAGGGCAAATTACCATAGACATGGACCCCCTGAGTAGTCACCCACCATGGTCCACCAACCAGCACCCAGGTAGTTCATTGATTAGTTATTAATTTTTATCACTATTGAACTAATCAAAAACAATTTTTCATAGCATGACTATACTAAGTTCCATACTACAAGCTCTGGGTGGGGTTGGCTACACACTAATAGGAGCATAGCATAGTATAATATTCAGTATCAAGCCTATCATGCATACTACTGAAAACACTAGATGCATAGTAGTAAAAGTAGTAGGACTTTTATGGTGTCACTTGCCTTGGCCAACTGAAGAGTTGAAGTTACACTCTTCACAACACGTGAGACACTCCGTACAATCTAAACATAGATATTACATAATAGTAAACAAACAATTCAACAAAATCATCACATACAAAAGCAAACATGCATAACAGGGTCTTCACAAAACTTTGGTCGAGGGGTTCATCACATAATTCAATATGAAAAAAGAATTATTATGATTAGGTTTAGGGTTTGCCATTTTGGTTAAAGGATGGTCAAGAAATTATGTATGAACATCATAGATGTCATATATAACTTGCTATGGTGTTCCAAGGGTTCTAAAAGGTTGGTCTTAATCAAATGGTCACATAAGGAATTTTGGAAAAGGTTTAACACATTTCTAAAATAAAGAAATTAGCATAAAACATTTTTGTAAGATCATAAACACAACTTTAATAATTTGAGTTGTTAATTAATTTTAAAATATGGTTTTTGGTCTTTCTGGTCAGAGGCAAACATTTGGGTCACTTTTAAAAAAGAAACCATATTAAAATTATTTATAGGATTTAAACTATAACCAAAATACTCCATTTGAGTCTCTGGTTTTTAGTTTGTTTGAAAAGTATTCAAAAATATTTTTATAAGTGACCAAGTTATTCTACAGAACCTAAGGTTTCCAAAAATATTTTATTTGCAATTTTTGGACTTATAAAAATAAAGTTATGCTAAATATACTCAAATCTCCCATTTGAAATTTGAATGATTTAAACTTTGACAAAACAGTAAACTAATAGTTCTAAAAGATTCTATAAGTCCAGAGCTTTTCAAAAATATAAAGTTTGTTAAATTTAGCTAAACCAATAAAAAGTTGTGAGGGTTTGAAGTTGCAGGGACTTTTCTGCAAAACGGCCATTTTAATTCAATTTCGGAATGATTCCAGAAAATGGCTGGGTAACGTGGCGTGCTGTGATTGGCTGATAACGGTTCGTTAAGTGATCTAATCGTGGCCGTTGATGTTCGATCGGACGGCTCTGGGAGCGTTGACCATTACCTGGAGGAGTTTCTCGCCGGAGATGGCTTGGACGGCGGCGCGGTGCTCGGGTGGTCGACGGAGGAGGCGTTCCCGTGGTTCTCGGCCTCGGTAAGGTGACGTCGAGGCGCGGCGTGACAAGACGAAGAGGATGGGGGTGGTGGCGTCGTCGATCTCGTCCTCCAACGGCGGGGAGGAGCGGCCGGAGATGCTCGGAGCGACGGCGAGTTTTCGGTCGAGGACGGCCACGGCGATACGGCTGCGCAAAAACATCGAGCAAGGGGTCAGGGAGGTGCGCCTGGAGGAGAAAGAAGATGGGAGGGGTCTGGGGCCTAGGGGGCTGCTCACCTCGCCGGAAATGGAGATGGACGGCGGCGGGAGGCGCGGACTCCGGCGAGCAATTTCCGCGGCCTGGGGCGCGATTGGCTTTGGGTGAGAGGGGGAAAATGGAGCGGGGAACGTCGGCTACTTAACGGGCACGGGGTCTCGGCTGGGGACGCGCCAGAGCGTGCAGGGCGAGTGGGGCAGGTGGCCGGGGTCGTGGGCGTCATGGGCGCGGGCGGCGGTTGGAGAAGATGACCCCGACAGGTGGGGACCACCTGTCGGTGAGAGAGGGGGTGCGCGGACGGGCTGGGCTGGTGGCGCGCGGGCGGTAGATAGCACGGCGGCTGGCTGGGCTCGGCCCATTTACATTTTTTTTTGTCCTGTCTCTTTTTTTTTCTTTTCCTTCTCTGTTTTCCTTATTTCTTTTATAACTTTTGTTTTTAAAATCCAAATCCATTCAAACCAATTTCTATAGATTTGAAAAATCAAAACCTTTCTTTGAATCTTACAAACATACTTTTCCAAACCTTTTTAAATTTGGAAATCCAAAATAATGCATAAAGGTTTATTAGAACCTTTGTGTTCATTTTATAAAATAGGGTTTTATGAAATCTCCTTTGAACTCAAATTTAAACCAAAATATATATAGTATTAATTATATCATGCAACATGATAAATTCAACAAAATCGGTTGGCACAAAACATTTTATTTAAAAAGGGTTTGATAAAACATTTTAAGTACCAATAATCATTTAAAAATACCAAAATAGACATTTCACTTCAAAATCTTTAAATCTTGAGAATAGAAGGTAAGGAATTATTTGAAATACATTTCAAAATCATATTTCAAAGATATTGTATAATTGTTTGATAAATTTTGAAAATGGGTTTTTAATAAAACCATTTGGTGGTTTTAATGGAAATCTAGGAAATTTACCACAAATACATATTTTGGAAAGAAGTTACCAATAATCATTTCAAAATCATATGAAAGAGTTAAAACCAATTTTTGCAAATAGAGTGTGTTTTAAATAACCCAAAACCATTTATAAATATGGTTTATTAAAAAATTAGAAGTAATGTATTGGATTCCACTTCAACTTCGTGTAATTTATTTTATTAAAACAAAAGTTTCAATTTTTAGTGATTTTTAAAAATTCCAAAATTTTGGGATGTTACAGACTACCACCCTTAAAAGGAATCTCGTCCCCGAGATTCGCAGAGGCTAGCAAAAGGGATCGGTTCAGGGTATCTGGGTGGCTACCACCCTTAAAAGAAACTTTTGTGGGTCGTCTAACTATCTTGTTTCTTGTGTCGAGGTGACTCTATAGGTCAGCTATATCTTTATTTGTCCGAGTTATGCTTCATCCTCATGGGTTCACATAAAGTATGTACTGACATTTTCAAATGAATGAGTGCTTGAACAATTAATTGATCTTGGACTTACTGTTCATATCTTCATGCCCATTGTATACTTCTTCCACATTGACATGATTCACAAGTACCTTCTTGAATGGGTTTGGCTTAACTTGGTCTGCTTTCTTCTCTGGGCACTCATTGGAGTAGTGTCCCATTTTCTTACATGAGTAGCATTGCACCTGGCTGTTATCCTTTTTCTCCGAAGGGTTGTGGCGATGTTGTCCATGGTTGTTATTCTCTCCGTTGTGGTTGTCGAATCTATATCCTCCATTATGGTGATGGCCATGGTTGTGGTGACCATTGCTTACTTGTTGATGTACATTGTCTCCATGTTGATGTCCATTGTCACCATGCTTGTGAAATCCAGAATTACTACTGCCATCATGGAAACCACGCATCTTCTGAGGTGGTCCAGAGTGGTACTTGTCAAAGTTGTGCTTCCTTTTCCGGGTTTCAGCCTGATTTTGTTTGTTCTCCAAGATAGTGGCCTTGTCAAGTAGTGACTGGTAGTTGGGTGTGTAGACAACTGAAAGTTGAATGGCTAACTCATCGTTCAGACCATCCAAGGATTTCTCCCTTCTCTTGGCATCTGTGTCAACGTCATCTGGAGCATAGCGTGCCAGATTGTTGAATTCCTCTATGTACTCTGCAACTGTGTGGTTACTCTGTCGCAGGTTGCAAAATTCTCTCTTCTTCAAGCTCATCATACCAGTGGATATGTGTGCAGTGCGGAAACCTTCCTGAAATGATTCCCAAGTGACCTCCTCAATTGGGTGAGTGATCTGATAGTTGTCCCACCAGCTGGCTGCAGGTCCTTCTAAAAGATGTGCTGCAAATCTAACCTTCTCTTCATCAGTGCATTCAATGGTCACCAGATTCTTATTCACCGAGCGTAGCCAGTCATCAGCTACAACGGGTTCTGAGGCGCTAGTGAAGGTTGTTGGCCTCAGCCTCAGGAATCGGGTGAGCATGTCCACTTGAGGGGGTGGTGGTGGTGGGTTGTTGTTGTTGCTGTTGTTGTTATTGTTGTTGTTGTTCTCTAAGATCTGGGTCATCACTTGCACAAGCTGGGTCATGACTTGTTGTAGCCCATTGTTGTTGTTGTTCTCATTGTTCTCCTCATTGTTGTTGTTGTGGTTGTCACGTCGAGGAGGCATCTGTGGGTTTAGCATAGATGAGATAAAGATAGAGAGGTCTAAAGAGAAATTTCCTACCCACCAGCAGATCAAGGCAACTCATAACCACAAACGACATCTAGCAAGCAACACAATCAAGCAATCCTTTCCTTAAAAGACAATCCTTTGATAAATTCGATTTAAACAACTAAGGTGGTTTGGAAAAACAGACGTATCAACATCGCCATTCCAAGGGGTTGGTATGGTCAATACACTAACGCAATGTTGTTTCGAATAAAACTAATTTGGGGTCCAATCTAAGGTAAACAGGGTGATACATTTCCTTGCCAACATATTCTTCCTCCTTACTTCAATTCTCTTCACTTCATGGATGCAATCTGGGCATCCTTAGAACGAATCAGGTCTTCCTGATTGGAGAGTTCCAAAGCCATATTCACTATGTCAGTCTTCAATTGGTTCACAGTGGTCTTCAAAGCATTAGTACTCTCATTGTCCTTCTCAAGAAGATGGGTACACTGGGCTTGCAGTTCGAGAATTTGTGCCTCCTGGTGTTCAATCTTGGCTTCCAACTTCATGTTGTCAATCTCAAGTTTCATTTTGTCTTCGATGAGAGCATCCTTCTCCAAATCCATCTCTTGTTTCTGTGCACCAATTTCCTCTCCTATCTCCTTGAGTTCATCGAGGTACTTCTGGGTGTTGTGAAGTCTAAATCTAAGTCTTGTTCCAAGGTACTCGATGGCCTCCCATGCTGCACTTCTTGCTGAATCAAAGAATGATGTTTGAAGTATTGGATTGGTGAACAAGCAGCAACCTTCGGTCTTGTGGTCATCGCCTTTGCTCTTGTATATGTGGAGTTGCACCCACCAGTACTCTTGACCTTCATCCATGAAAGGAAATCCTTTGTATACTGCTTCTCCTTCAAAACCCAAGCTCTTCATGTTATCCTTTAATGCTCTTGGAAACTCAGTCCCACTTTGTAGAGTCATGGTCATCACTGGTCCTTTCTTGATGGATTCGATGAGGCTGGTCATCTAAAACAAAAGCAGATACTTTCGGAAGTTAGATACTAGACGAGAGTACAAGAAGAGGTACCATGAGTTGTATATAAATTTTAGAAAACTGAATAAAAATAGATTTTCAATCCTATGGTCAAAACCTATTTCTATCCAGACCTAGGGTCACGAATCTACAGGCAACACAGTGCTCTGATACCATCTGTAGAACCCCCACCTTTTAACAAAGGTTGGGATTCCCCGTGTAACGTGCTAGTCCCTGGATCGACTTGCTAGCACACACAGTTTGAGATGCAATACCATAACATTGTATCAAAGTATATTACACGATGATCCAGAATTTAAAAGATTCGATACAAGGTGCATAGCCGAAGGCTAGCTCAAACCAAAGTAAACACACAGCGGAAAGCAAATGATACAGTGAGCCCATCATCTTCATGTGCCACAGGCAAGCATGTTGGTTGTAGACTCGAAACCCTGTCGCAACCTTACTCATCATCTGACGGACCTGCAACGGTGAGTTACAGCCCAACTATATGGGTCAGCACAATTGAATTGTGATGGCAAGATGACACTTATGTGGATATAAATGGCAACCTAAATTCTACATGAATATTTGGCTAAATGGAGTTTTGAGGCTGTTTTGCATGAAGCCAGTTTTATCCTATCATTTGTAAAACAATTTTCATCATAGACAAAGAGTACCACTGATAGAAAACAGTGAACACCTTTGACAACTACTCATGGCAAGCACCACTGATAGAAAACAGTGAGCTCCCATCCCTTGTTCACCCATCAAGTTTTAATTTAAGAAATTGGGATGAGGAGATCTTCAACAGCTTCCCGGTCTAGTTGCTCAAAAATTGTCCATAACCGGGGACACGGCTAAGTATACTCAGTTTTTACTCTCGAGAGGGTGTGCACTTTCACCACAAGACCCAATCATTTCCTCCTCCATTGCAACCAATTATGAAATGGAAAAGGAAAGACTGAGACGAGATTTTTCGGAAGAACTTTCCCACCCCATAATGGCCTGACGCGCCTCACCTATAAACCACTACCACCACCTGTCAAGCCGGGATGAGTCCGCGCAACTTACTCCATCAAGACAGAGCCCATATGACATGTGGCTGCACTAGAAGCTACTGAACAAGGAGAGTCTACAATCTCTTTTAGCCTGGGTGACTTTCCACAAGTGTGCACTTCCACCAAGGGCAAATTACCATAGACATGAACCATAGACATGGACCCCCTGAGTAGTCACCCACCATGGTCCACCAACCAGCACCCAGGTAGTTCATTGATTAGTTATTAATTTTTATCACTATTGAACTAATCAAAAACAATTTTTCATAGCATGACTATACTAAGTTCCATACTACAAGCTCTGGGTGGGGGTTGGCTACACACTAATAGGAGCATAGCATAGTATAATATTCAGTATCAAGCCTATCATGCATACTACTGAAAACACTAGATGCATAGTAGTAAAAGTAGTAGGACTTTTATGGTGTCACTTGCCTTGGCCAACTGAAGAGTTGAAGTTACACTCTTCACAACACGTGAGACACTCCGTACAATCTAAACATAGATATTACACAATAGTAAACAAACAATTCAACAAAATCATCACATACAAAAGCAAACATGCATAACAGGGTCTTCACAAAACTTTGGTCGAGGTTCATCACATAATTCAATATGAAAAAAGAATTATTATGATTAGGTTTAGGGTTTGCCATTTTGGTTAAAGGATGGTCAAGAAATTATGTATGAACATCATAGATGTCATATATAACTTGCTATGGTGTTCCAAGGGTTCTAAAAGGTTGGTCTTAATCAAATGGTCACATAAGGAATTTTGGAAAAGGTTTAACACATTTCTAAAATAAAGAAATTAGCATAAAACATTTTTGTAAGATCATAAACACAACTTTAATAATTTGAGTTGTTAATTAATTTTAAAATATGGTTTTTGGTCTTTCTGGTCAGAGGCAAACATTTGGGTCACTTTTCAAAAAGAAACCATATTAAAATTATTTATAGGATTTAAACTATAACCAAAATACTCCATTTGAGTCTCTGGTTTTTAGTTTGTTTGAAAAGTATTCAAAAATATTTTTATAAGTGACCAAGTTATTCTACAGAACCTAAGGTTTCCAAAAATATTTTATTTGCAATTTTTGGACTTATAAAAATAAAGTTATGCTAAATATACTCAAATCTCCCATTTGAAATTTGAATGATTTAAACTTTGACAAAACAGTAAACTAATAGTTCTAAAAGATTCTATAAGTCCAGAGCTTTTCAAAAATATAAAGTTTGTTAAATTTAGCTAAACCAATAAAAAGTTGTGAGGGTTTGAAGTTGCAGGGACTTTTCTGCAAAACGGCCATTTTAATTCAATTTCGGAATGATTCCAGAAAATGGCTGGGTAACGTGGCGTGCTGTGATTGGCTGATAACGGTTCGTTAAGTGATCTAATCGTGGCCGTTGATGTTCGATCGGACGGCTCTGGGAGCGTTGACCATTACCTGGAGGAGTTTCTCGCCGGAGATGGCTTGGACGGCGGCGCGGTGCTCGGTGGTCGACGGAGGAGGCGTTCCCGTGGTTCTCCGGCCTCGGTAAGGTGACGTCGAGGCGCGGCGTGACAAGATGAAGAGGATGGGGGTGGTGGCGTCGTCGATCTCGTCCTCCAACGGCGGGGAGGAGCGGCCGGAGATGCTCGGAGCGACGGCGAGTTTTCGGTCGAGGACGGCCACGGCGATACGGCTGCGCAAAAACATCGAGCAAGGGGTCAGGGAGGTGCGCCTGGAGGAGAGGAAGAAGATGGGAGGGGTCTGGGGCCTAGGGGGCTGCTCACCTCGCCGGAAATGGAGATGGACGGCGGCGGGAGGCGCGGACTCCGGCGAGCAATTTCCGCGGCCTGGGGGCGCGATTGGCTTTGGGTGAGAGGGGGAAAATGGAGCGGGGAACGTCGGCTACTTAACGGGCGCGGGGTCTCGGCTGGGGACGCGCCAGAGCGTGCAGGGCGAGTGGGGAAGGTGGCCGGGGTCGTGGGCGTCATGGGCGCGGGCGGCGGTTGGAGAAGATGACCCCGACAGGTGGGGACCACCTGTCGGTGAGAGAGGGGGTGCGCGGACGGGCTGGGCTGGTGGCGCGCGGGCGGTAGATAGCACGGCGGCTGGCTGGGCTCGGCCCATTTACATTTTTTTTTGTCCTGACTCTTTTTTTTTCTTTTCCTTCTCTGTTTTCCTTATTTCTTTATAACTTTTGTTTTTAAAATCCAAATCCATTCAAACAAATTTCTATAGATTTGAAAAATCAAAACCTTTCTTTTGAACCTTACAAACATACTTTTCCAAACCTTTTTAAATTTGGAAATCCAAAATAATGCATAAAGGTTTATTAGAACCTTTGTGTTCATTTTATAAAATAGGGTTTTATGAAATCTCCTTTGAACTCAAATTTAAACCAAAATATATATAGTATTAATTATATCATGCAACATGATAAATTCAACAAAATCGGTTGGCACAAAACATTTTATTTAAAAAGGGTTTGATAAAACATTTTAAGTACCAATAATCATTTAAAAATACCAAAATAGACATTTCACTTCAAAATCTTTAAATCTTGAGAATAGAAGGTAAGGAATTATTTGAAATACATTTCAAAATCATATTTCAAAGATATTGTATAATTGTTTGATAAATTTTGAAAATGGGTTTTTAATAAAACCATTTGGTGGTTTTAATGGAAATCTAGGAAATTTACCACAAATACATATTTTGGAAAGAAGTTACCAATAATCATTTCAAAATCATATGAAAGAGTTAAAACCAATTTTTGCAAATAGAGTGTGTTTTAAATAACCCAAAACCATTTATAAATATGGTTTATTAAGAAATTAGAAGTAATGTATTGGATTCCACTTCAACTTCGTGTAATTTATTTTATTAAAACAAAAGTTTCAATTTTTAGTGATTTTTAAAACATTCCAAAATTTTGGGATGTTACAAAGATTCAGTCCATTTTGGATTGGAAAACTCCAATGTCAGTCAAGGACATTCGTAGCTTTCTCGGATTGGCAGGTTACTACCGCCGATTCATCGAAGGTTTCTCCAAGATAGCCAAGGCCCTGACTGACCTTCTCAAGAAGGATAAAAAGTTCGTATGGACGGCCGAAGCTGGAGAGAGGTTCAAAACGCTGAAAGCCAAACTCACGTCCGCTCCTGTGCTTGTCCTGCCGGACACAAGCAAGGATTTCGTCGTCTTCTGTGACGCCTTTCTGCAAGGCTTGGGTTGTGTACTAATGCAAGATGGCCATGTGGTGGCATATGCTTCTCGCCAATTGAAGCCGCATGAGCACAACTACCCAACTCATGATCTAGAACTTGCCGCGGTGGTCTATGCTTTGAAGCAGTGGAGACCATACCTGTTTGGTAACCGTTGCGAGATTTTCTCGGATCACAAGAGTCTGAAGTACCTCTTCACCCAGCCGGATTTAAATCTCAGCAAAGGCGTTGGTTGGAGTTAATCAAGGACTATGATGTGAGTCTAAACTATCAACCCGGCAAAGCAAACGTCGTGGCTGACACGATGAGTCGGAAGTCTTATTGCAACAACCTGAGGTTGAGAAGGCTCAACCTGCCCTTCATGAAGAGTTCGCCCGTTTGAACCTAGAAATTGTTCCTCCTAGCTACCTTGCAAATTTGGAGATCAAATCTACTCTTGTAGACCAGATTAAGGATGCTCAGAAACTGGATGAGGGTATCCTGAATATCAAGAAGAACATTGCTAGCGGAAAGGCCAAATGTTTCTCGGAAGATGAATCCGGAGTTGTTTATTTTGGTGACCGTCTGGTAGTGCCAAAGAACCGGAATTTGAGAGAGCTGATCCTACAAGAAGCTCATGAATCACCTCTCTCTATACATCCCGGGAGTACCAAAATGTACCAAGACCTTCGGCCACAATTCTGGTGGACCCGGATGAAACGGGAAATCGCCAAGTATGTTGCTGAATGCGACACATGTCGTCGGGTAAAAGCAGAACATCAAAGGCCTGCCGGCACTCTCCGCCGTATTGCAGTCCCCGAGTGGAAATGGGATGAAATCGGTATGGACTTCATCACCGGGTGTCCCCGATCTCAAAAGGGCAACAATGCAATCTAGGTAATCATTGATCGACTGTCCAAGGTTGCTCACTTCCTACCAGTCCGTGATGATATACGGGCAAGTCAACTGGCTGACTTATATATGGCTCGTATTGTTCCATTGCATGGGGTCCCTCTGAGGATCATATCGGACCGTGGAAGTATCTTTGTATCCAAGTTTTGGCAGAGTTTCCAAACTGCTATGGGGTCCCGTCTCAACTTCAGCACCGCCTACCATCCTCAAACTGATGGTCAGGCCGAAAGAGTGAACCAAGTGTTGGAGGACATGCTTAGGGCATGTGTAATCTCTTTTGGCAAGGGTTGGGAAAAGTATCTCCCTTTCACGGAGTTCTCCTACAACAATAGCTATCAGGCTAGTCTGGGCATGGCTCCATTCGAGGTTCTATATGGAAGAAAATGTCATACTCCGCTAAATTGGTCCGAGACCGGAGAGAGTGCACTCTTTGGTCCGGATGTGATCAATGAAGCTGAGGATAAGGTCAGAATCATAAGGGAGAATCTGAAGATTGCTCAGTCTAGGCAGAAGAGCTACTATGATAAGCACCATCAGGAAATTCACTATGAAATTGGTGATAAAGCTTATCTCCGCGTCTCTCCCCTTCGTGGCGTTCGCCGCTTCGGTATCAAAGGGAAATTGGCCCCTCGTTACATTGACCCTTTCACCGTTCTGGCCAAGCGAGGAGATCTTTCTTATAAGTTGGAGTTATCGGTCATCTTCCCAAATGTACATGATGTGTTTCATGTCTCCCAACTTCGCTGGTGTTTTAAAGATCCTATCCATGGAGTCAATCATGAGGAGCTAGATCTCCAGGAAGATCTCACTTATCGCGAGCATCCTATTCGTGTCCTGGATGAAGCCGAAAGAAAGACCCATAACAAGACTACCAAATTCCTCAAAGTTCAGTGGTCTCACCATTCCGAGGAAGAAGCAACTTGGGAAAGAGAGTCTAGTCTTCGAGAGGAGTATCCCGACTTCTTTCCGCAATCTTAGAATCTCGGGACGAGATTCCTGTAAGGGGGTAGAATTGTAACAGCCACTTATGGTATTGTAAAATATGGACCAAAATTTCACTTTTCTTTCCTCTCATGCATCATGGCATCCATGCATAATCATGTCTCATTTGAATTGATACAACCGTTGCATGGAAATGATGTTGAGTTGTTAAACAAAAGTTTGCAAATAAACATATTTGTCAAGGAAGTTCCAAGAATTCAAAAAGAATATTTTGCACTTGCTCTAAAATCTCTAGGGTATTCTTCAACTTTTCAAATCACCACAAATCCCTAGACATACCTTCCTAAACCAAAGTGGTACTAAACTATTTTATTTTGAGACACCAAAATTTGTGGAGCCTATACAGGCTAAGGGGAGCCTCCCCAAATTTTGCCATAAATTTTTGAAGATGTTTAAGTGCCTCAATTAAATGACTAAAGTCTCAGGTTTTTAAAATTAAAACAGAAAAGGACCTAACTGTGATGGGAGAAGTTTTGTCTGGGGGCGTTTTGGAAATGTGTCATCTCCTTCCTCCTGTAGCCACACCGCACGGCATGGCGCCAGTGGCGAGCTCGCCACTGGGCCCGCGCCCTCCTGCCGCGCCGCGATGGGGAAGAGGAGCCCGAGGCCGCTCTGGTCCCCCACCCCTCACTCGCTCACCTGCTCCCTCGCTCCCCATTCCTCTCCCCACGAGCTCACCACCCTAGCCGCCATGGCCGTCGTCGCCGCCGCGGATTGAAACTTCCCCGAGGAAATCGACGACCACAGAAAGCTCCGCCGCGACGCCTGCTACCTCTCTGCCGAAGGAATCGAGCCGGAGAGCCCGTAATCGACGCCGGCGTCCGCTTCTTCCCGAGCTCCGGCTGCGGACGCCGCAGATGATTCCGTCGCCGTCAAGCCTCCTCCGACCTCGCTGTCTTCTCCTACCTGCTCAGGGTGAGCCGAGCAACCTTCTGGACATCTCCGTCCCCTCCCTCTCCCTCTTGTTCATCGAATCGCCGTAGCAGTAGCACCTCTCCGTCGAGTTGGAAAATCCGGTGCCATTCCCGGATTTTTCCGGATTTTCTTCCGGACCGAGAAAATGGCTACTGGACTCACCCCGTTTCGCCCGGTATGCACCCGGTATTGACCTGGAAATAATTCCGGATTTTATTTTTCCGGTGTCAAACCCGGAATTATCCGGACCTGAAACCGGATTGCTCCCGGTACCAGATCCAGAATTTTCCGGAATTGAATCCGGATACTCCGATGGACTGCAGTACCGAGTATAATTACTATTTCACCTCTTTCTTCCAAAGTTGTATAAATAGTTCTTTTGTGGTTTACAATAATTTATAAAAAGGGCATATCTAAAGGGAAATTTAGAAATGCAATAACTTTTTATTGGTTCGTCAGAAAATTGTGTTTCATATACCAAAAGGCTTAGAAAAAGGTGAACTATCTAAAATCATCAATATCATGCATCCTTGATCACGAGTACAGTACTGCACTGTTAGAAGTTAGTAGAATCATTAAGTGAAATATGGGGTGTTTTCCTATCTGGTTGAAGTAATTATTCTTGCACCCCATTTAAATTGCTAGAGAGCTATTAATAATTTCGGTACATTAAAATGTCATGCCATCATGTGTTTGCGCATTGCATTTGTTAAAGCTTGTGTGGTGATTGATTGTTCCTTCCGGTGTATGCTTCGATAGATCAAGCAGCCGGGGTTGCGCCGCAATACCCCGACGATCCGTACTACCAGCACATTGAACAAGGCAAGCGTAATCTCCCCTCTGAGCATGTCTTATCCTATATTTCCGCAAATATTTTCTCCACTATAATATTGCATGCGGTTCCAAATGTCAATTTTATTGGATTAGAGTATCCTATAGTTGCATTAAGTTTCCGATGCCATTACATGTTTCCCTCCTATTATCCATAGGTTTGTATTGTTGGCCTGAGATACTTAACTATGCTGTGTTGATGCTTAGCCATGCTTAGTTAAATGTTTAGTCGTCCGATGGATATTTCAAGTTGGAAACAAATGTTGAAATGTTCGGATGATGGTGGAGGAATTGTGGAGACAGGTAATAAAATGCTTAAAGGTGGGGATGAGAGGCCACTTTGGTATGGTGGTGCTTTGTCTCACTCTCGCTGCCTAGGTGCGAGTTCTTTACCTCTTGAACCAAGAATGAGTGCGCTTCCATTCGGTGGGGTATATGGAGCCCTCGTCGACCGACTAACTTGTGCGGGGCTAGCCAGGGTCCTCTAGTTTGAGCTTCCATTTGCGCGTGCGTTGAGATGGTGGCCAAGACTGAGATGAGGATGGTGGTGTTTAGGAAAATGAGTTGCCACGGGGCAGGGTGTTGGAGGCACTGAACCTGTCCCGTCCTCACTGATGATCCTGGGTTAGTCTCAAGCAAGGTAAAGGTTGTAACCGTTCCCACTCAGCCGGCTCTCCCCGGAAGAGAGCTAAGCGTAGGCAATGAGCCGGAGGGTACCGAAGGTAAACACAGTGCACCCCTGCAGGGTTAAATCATTTCGAAAAGCCGTGTCCACGGTTACGGATAACTTGGGAAAGGACAATAAGATCATAGAATAACTCGAACGGAATGATTAAAAACTGAGTACTAAAGGTACTACTCAAGAATGCAAGGTTAGCTTCCTCGAGGGTGATTCGGGGAGGTGCCTTTGTGGAACAGGTACAGTGCATGATGGTGGCTGATGATGAGAAAGGTGATCAAAGAAAAGAGTTACTTCTTACCTCTTTTAAAAATACTATGATTAGTCGATGCCATTGAGTTATGTTTTCATAAATAAAATCAGCTTTATGCAAAACAGCCATAAAACTTTGAAAGCCTCATCGAGCTAAAGCTCTATATTTAATCTTGCGAGTTCGTCGAACTCAACGTCGTTTGCTTTGTTTCAGAGGAGGACTTCACCGACCTTGAAGGTGGGTTCTTTGTGGACGTCGACGAGTAGTCTGGGGTTCCCAGGTGGCAGCTTGGGACATCCCGGAACAGCTGGCGCTGGATGTTTATCTGTAGGCCTCTTAGGCCATAATTTGGATCTTGTTGTTTAGAACAACTTAATTCGCTTCCGCATGTTGTAATGTTGGGTCTGTGACCTCTGGTTGTAATTTGCTATCTTTCTCTATTATAAGAGTTGGAACTTTAATGCTTTGAGTCGTAGAGTCTGTGATGTGCCAGTTGTTCCACAAGTCTTGATCTCTCTATTATGCATTGATAGTTCTGCCTGTGTTAAGGCATCAATCGGGGTGTTGCGTTGCCGATGATCAATTCCGAGCAACGCCTGCCAAAGGTTTTGGCCGGGATTGGTAAACCCGTAACCTCCGGTTGTATCGCTTAACTGGTGACACACAACATCACTGTATAGCAGTCGGGTCGGGGCGCCACATCATCCGAGTTCCCCGTTGCTATTAAGTTGCAAGCAACGGATAATCGCATTAAGTAATGTGCGTAATGATGCATTAGACCTAACGGCGCACCCTTAAGCTAAGCATCGGTTATTTTATCCCTAGTGGCAACAGCACATCCACAATCTTAGAAGTTGTTGTCACTCTCCCAGATTACCGGAGGCATGAACCCACTATCTAGCATAAATACTCACTCTTGGAGTTACAAGCATCTACTTGGCCAAAGCATCTACTAGTAACGGAAAGCATGCAAGATCATAAATAACATATAAGCAAACACAACATGTAGCATTACAATAAGATGATCTTGATCATGATAGGCAGCTCACAAGATCTAAACATGATAGCATAAAGTGGAGAGACAACCATCTAGCTACTGCTATGGACCTGTAGTCCAAGGATGAACTACTCACGCATCACTCCGGAGGCAGGCATGGTGATGTAGAGCCCTCCGGTGATGATTCTCCTCTCCGACAGGGTGCCGGGAAGAGCTTTTGAACCCTCCCGAGCTAGGGTTGACGGCGGCGGCGTCTCTGAAACTTTTCATGGATAATGGCTCGGGTATTTAGTGTTTTCGCGTCGGGAGGATTATATAGGCGAATGAGCGGCGGCTGGAGACGCTCGTGGGGCCCACACCACCCCACGGCGCGGCAGGGGGGCCCGCGCCGCCCATAGCTGTGGCTGGCTCGTGGTTCCCCTCCGTCTCTCCTCTGGACTCCGTGTACGTGTTGGAAAAATAGGAGGTTCTGTCCAAGTTTCGTCCAATGCCGAGAATATTTCCAGACTAGTTTTTCTGGAATACAAAAACAGCAGAAAACAGGAACTGGCACTGTGGCATCTTGTTAATAGGTTAGTCCCAGAAAATGCATAAAAATGTTATTAAGTGTATATAAAACATGTAACAATTGGTATAATATCAACATGGAACATCAGAAATTATAGATACGTTTGAGACGTATCAAGCATTACTTCAAACCTTACATTATACAGGTTCAAATGATTGAACTGTTTCAGTTATACAATCAGCGCGCCCTCGACAAATCTATCCTCAGTTGCTATTGTCTGTAAGTGATTTATTTCCATAATTAAGTCTCTATCTCAGCTTGTTCATTGCTTTTATTATATTATCCTGACTATATATATATATATATATCCTTTTGTATGTTATTATGCAGAATGAAGATGATTGAATGCAAAACATCTAGAGTTTATGAGGTTGGGTTCGTTGACCCATATATCGTTAATGAATATACGTTACGCAATCACCCCAGAGATGTGTACGGAAATACTATTTCCTTACAACTTCAAGTGAGTGTTTCTGTCTTGTACATATTTTTATTTAGCTTTCTCGATGTTAAGTGTAATTGATGAGCTATGCATGTCTGCTTTATGTAAACGTCCGCAGGTTCCACTGGATTCTGCTAAGCATTCAAGTTGACAAGTCCATAGTTGAAATCCACGACTCATTAAGTTGGGACCAAGCGACGTGGACCGACATGAAAGAAATGCTCAATAAGTAATTTCAATCATTATCGCATTATATCGGCCTCTTTCGTTCGTTTCCTGATATCAAGTAATTAATAACTCATTTGTTCATTTTCTTTGCCAAAGCAGGTGTTGGACACTTTTCAAACAGAATGTAGAAGGTTCATTCAAAGATGAGCTAACTTATATAACGGTGAAAAGTCTGCAGCAGCCACCGGGGAGTAATTTATGTGGATTCTACGTTTGCGAGAACATTCGCGAGTTGACCACTGAGCGGAGAACAACTTTTATGCGCGAAATGCGGGAGGAGCTCGACCCAGAACAGCGCATACGAGCAATTCAAGAGGAATTGGCGGGATTTCTGATTAAGGAGGTCATCGATGAAAGGGGAGAACATTATGCTTCGGACGATGAATAATATATGTGATCTCCATGTAATTAAATAGTTGTATTCTCGCAAGAGATCGAATATTAATTATATATGCATCAACGTGTACTGTGTATATAGTAGAGCGTAGAATATGTGTACGGAAACATGTTTGAAATTATATATAATGAAACCCAAATTGAAAAAGAAACGAAATGGAAAAAGAAACGACCCTAAAACTCTAAAATGGAAAAAAAAGGAAACGAAAACTGTCCCGGGTGGTATTACGGCCCGGGACTAGATCTCCCCAGCCCCCGCCGCGTGCTGCCGCTGCCACGTGGTGGCCTCTGGTCCCGGGCCGTAGCATCCCGGGACTGGAGGTAGGGGCCTTTAGTCCCGGTTTCGCAGTCCCGGATACGAATCCGAGACTAAAGCCCACTACAGCCCGGGACTATATGTCCTTTTTGCACTAGTGTCTGAGATAGATTTGTGTAGTGATACCACCAAATAAAGAATGAGTCTTGGTGACGAATGGAAAACCGTGTTCAAAACCGAGTGGTCTCTATGAATGGTTGATTATGATATTTTTTATTTCAAATGTACCTTCGACTTTTATGAGACTCGTGAACCATGTATTGTGATCTTTAACCGGAAATTTTGTTATGGTTTATTTTGACGACATTCTTATCTATAGAAAATCTCTCGATGATAATGTTGAACATGTGAAACAAGTATTTTTGGTTCTTTACAATAAGATGTTTTATGCCAACCTCAAGAAATACATATTTTGGAACGATAAACTTATGTTTTGGGAGTTTGTTGTCTCTTCAAATGGAATTTAAGCCGATGAGATTTTTTTGAGGAAAACAAGAATTGGCCTACACCAACAATCGTTGGTAAGTGTAGTTTTCATGTACTTGCATATTTCAGATAGGCATGCTGCCCTGTTGTGGTCCAGTTAATAACCCTAACCCTAGCTAGTTGTACGATAAATTCTCCCGAGCCGACTCGAGTCTCACTCGATCGCACCACACTTCTAGTTGGAATTCCTTCCAGTTGGTTCCAATCCTCAGTGTATGACACTTCAGACTTACTTTCAGTCAGACACATTAAGAGCTACTCCTTTGACCATGCCTATGGCTCGGAGTCGTCAAACTCCTCTGGCCAACTCCCGCCCATGCACAACCAGTCTCAAACCGATAGTCAGTAGCGACTTTGAGCAAAGCGTGCTGACTCCCGAATGACGTGAAGTCGTCCACGAATTTCCTCTCCAATGTCCATATGACCATTCCATTTGCCTCAAGATGTATAGAAAATTCCCTATTTGACACTACCATAAATTCGACTTTCCAATTTGACATTCAAATTCAAATTCTTTTCTTGTAATGGCCCTTCCTTTTGTGTCGTTTCGTTTTTGTTGGACTAGAATCCCCATCTCTAAGGGCATGTGCATTGGTTCAGACGCACGCCATCTGTAGCTCGCCTCCACGTCACCGTCAAAGATTATTATAGATACAATCTACAACAAACTATCTATTTAGCTATCTGTGTAAAAATATTAACTAACTTCCGCTGCCGATGTCTCACAGTTCCTTCACGGATGGGAGCATGGTCTCTTTTGGGGCCACAGTTAACGACATCCATACAACGTGACAATAGGTGTCATTTCACTCGCATCAGACGTTTGCAACTGTACTGACGCATTTTTCTCTTTCCTTCTTTTCTCTCCTCCACGTCACGGAATATCCTATATGGCATCCTTTACGGACATCTTACATATGACTATTGTACATGCCTTAACTCTACCTGATCGAACGAGTCAACGAGCTGACCAGACCCGATCGATGTCCCGTGAGTAGCACCACTAGTATAGAGCTCCGTCGTTGATGTCCTCGGGAACCTCTAGAGCTTGCCCGCCGGCTCTCTTTGGTCACGGCGAGGGCAAGGAGGAGGAAGATTGGTTGGCTGCGGTGGTTAGGGTTGTCACTCTCAGCTATTGATATTTCTATAATTTGTTGATCATTTTCTTAGATATGTACTCCCTCCGTTCCTAAATTTAAAATATTTTAGATGTTACACATGTTGTTTAGATACATTTTAAATGAGTGAACATATACATGAAATGTGTCTAGATACATTTATGTACATGTGAATGTAGACAAAAACTAAAACAACTTATATTTGGGAACGGATGGAGTATAATTTTGGGTGTCCTTGGTGCTTATTTGCTTCTTATTCAAATTTTGCCAAAACCTGTGGCCGGTCAACGATGAACCTGATCGTCATTTTTCCTGAACCTACCGCATCCAACCGGCGGTGGACCTTCTAAACTGGAATCCGGTATTTTCTCCAACGCCCTGCCTCCTCTCCTCCCTCGCTCCATGAGCTGGCATTTGGCACCTCTACTCTCACACCGCTTCCCAGTGTAGTATTCTTCCCCTGTCATACTCCACCTGACCACTTCCCCAGGACCAAGAGGAGGAAGGATATTTGCTGAATTTCCAGGCATCGCCTCCTCATCTGCTCGGTTCCAAGATCGCATTCCTGAATTCGCAATCCGCTTGCATGTTCTTGACCCAGATCCGCTATTAACTCGGTAGAGCCAGGATTTGCGGGAGCCGGATGGTGTTGCTAAATTGCCGGTTCTTTGGTGTGATGCAGGTTTCTTGGGCGTAGTTGGAGGTGAATTGGCATCCCGTGGTTGAGGCCCGGCGCCGGAGATGGGCAAGGGGGGCGGCTGCGTCCCCAGCAAGAAACGACAGCCGCCGGCCACCACCGTCGCCGCCGCGCCCTCCTCCTCGTCCGCCACCGCGGTACCACGGGACGCGCCCGAGGAACCCCTAGACTCGTCGGCCGGGGAGTCGGGGCGGACGCTGCGGCTGTACATCGTGTTCTACTCGATGTACGGACACGTGGAGGCGCTGGCGCGTCACGCGGCAGCGGGAGCGGGCGCGGTGGAGGGGGTGGAGGTCGTCCTGCGGCGGGTGCCGGAGACGCTTTCTCCGGAGGTGCTGGACAAGATGCAGGTGCCGGCCAAGGACCCCGACGTCCCGGTCATCGCAGCGCCGGCCGACCTGGAGGAAGCCGACGGGGTGCTGTTCGGTTTCCCGACCAGGTACGGCGCCATGGCGGCGCAGATGAAGGCCTTCTTTGACTCCACAGGCTCCCTCTGGGAAAAGCAGAGGCTCGCCGGGAAGCCCGGAGGCTTCTTCGTCAGCACCGGCACCCAGGGCGGCGGCCAGGAGACCACTGCGTAAGCATTTCATCACCTCTTCTACACTGATGAATTAATTAGTTAATCTATCAATCATTTCATCGTTATGGTAGTGCTCGTCATTATGCACTGGAAAATGGTATTGATATGATTCTTTAAAGTAGAGAATATTGGATCACTTCCCTCCCCGATCCCCGTTCATTGAATTGAATCTTCTAATTGCTAGAAGAAAAATGGCAGATAGGTGTCGAACTGAACACTTGAGGATACGTAAACATAGTCTTGATCCGTCCACTTTGAGGAGCTTTTGATTTCGGAGGCATGAATCAGTACTTTTTCGATTTAACATCATATTCTCTTCTACGTTGTTCTGAAGACTGATCTGTAAATCATTCCAATGCCTGAATTTTCAGCAGGATACATAAGGTAGATAATTTGCTTTTGCATTCCATCCATCTATATGGTTTGCGTGAACTAGGCAAGGAATCAGACTGAAAAGAGGGGCTCCAATATAGGCAATCTCCAGCCAAGTGCAGCATGATGTCTTGACAAATTTCACATAAATTGCCCTTAGGCTCCGTTTGAGTGTCGATATTGGGAGGATTAGAATTGAATTGGTGTCAGTACATAAATTTCCCCTAGCCTTAAGGGCATCAAAAGCAAGTTAATGTCACAAACTAACATAACCATATGTTGGTGATGTTAGAGTGCTTGGTAGTTACAATATATGGAAATGAGGTGCTACTAATAGCTATTTGAGTTGCTGATGCACTCTTTTCTTCATATGTAAGTGATGATCATGACCATGTACTGTGCGACTATTAACAACAGAGATAGTATGGTCATGGATGCATTTATGGATAATAGGACACTGGACATGATTTGTACAAAAAGGATTCACGAATTAATGTCACAGTGGTATTACTTCTAGGTTGTACCAGATCCAGATGTACCGTAGTACCTACGGTTCAACCTGGTTTGTGTGATTCAGTCCTAAAAGTGCTGTCAAATATGCAATCTGTTGGCTGTGAGGAGCACAGATAGTATGTGTTGTGTTCATCAGTTCCTGTGGTAAGTGAGGAAGATTGAAATTCTCATTATAAACTCCGTAATTTTAACTGCACCATCCATTGATCCAATCCTTCTCTAGAATGACGTGCCATGCAAAAATCAAATAGCATATTCACTGTTATTTACCCGCAAAAAAAAACCACTGTTATTTATTTTCTTTGCAAGGAAAGCATCCACTGATTTACCACTCTTGATTCCAATTTAACATTACCTGGTCATATCACTTTGTCATGCTTGTAGTACGTTCTCTTGGCAAAGCTAATGTTTCATATGTCAAGTACTTACTTTTCAGTACTTTATGTAGATCAGGCTATTTACTCACTATGAATTGCTTCTGTACTCATGCTTCCTGATTAAGTTGGTTTTCACTTTTCAGTCTGTGGCTTTGCCCCCATTGGCCTGTTACTAACCAGCCTTGTATGTGTCGGTTGCTCACTGCAGTTGGACGGCAATCACCCAGCTGGTGCACCACGGGATGCTCTTCGTCCCGATCGGCTACACCTTCGGCTCGGGCATGTTTAACATGGACGACATCAGAGGAGGCAGCCCCTACGGTGCTGGAGTCTTCGCTGGTGATGGAAGCAGGCAGCCCAGCGAGGCGGAGCTTGCCCTTGCTGAGCACCAGGGCAAGTACATGGCCGCCTTTGTGAAGAAGCTCGCCCAGGCCTGAACCCTGAACTAGCAGATGAACCGTCCATTCCACCCGTGTGCAGCCAGCCAGTCAGCGACCTTACACTGTTGATCAGCCATTGTTTTCCTTTTCAGCTTCGCCTGTTCCTATTGTCCCTATATCTATATGTGCACAGCCCTTGCTCTCAGATTGTTTGTTGGAGTAGTCATATAATTAAGTTGAGGTTTCTTTGTACATTTGGTGACATAGATATTTTTTTCTTGACATAAAATATTGTTTATTGCTCATTTGGAAAATAAGGCATTGCTTGGAACTTATGAGTTCTCCTTCTGGATTGCTGTCAGGATTGAACTGTTTGATGCGAAAATTCCTGCATTTCGACAAAATAACTAATGTCCGTTCTGGGAGGTGAGAGCAGAAACTGAACCTTCTTTATGAAAAACGTAACATTGTTTTGTCTTAATTGTTTACTTTAAGTGGATTTATTTTACACGTATTTCTGTTTTTTGCAAGGTTTTACACGTATTTCTTAGAGCTCTCATAGTACACGGTGATATTATTTTTCGAGATCACACAGTGATATTATTTTGAGATCTAACCGTGTATTGCAAATGGGCCCTAAAAATTATCATAAACCCAGGCCCGGCCGGATAATATCCTCCTCATTAAAATTAAAATCTAACAAAAATACTGTACGCCTCTTCCAGATGCCTCAAGTACTCCTCTTCGAGATGCCTCCATTTCAAAATTCATTTGAAATCTAGCCCGGCAGTTGCAGCAGCCTTCTGTTTCCTCTCCTTCCCAGCTCGCGTCGCCGCGGCCGCGCCGGAGTTGCCTCCCCGCCCGCCCAAACCCGTTCCGTCCAAGTGACCGGCGCTCCTTCCGCAGGTCCGAGTACCCCTCCCCTCCCCTCCTCCGTCCTCCCTCCCGCGGGATCGTCGATCCTAGACGATCGAAAGCAGTGTATGGCTCGTGGCTGTAGTGTTACACTGGACCGGAGCCGCTCTCCGTCCTACGCTGCTCCATTCGTGCGAACTGGACATCGGCATCGCTGCATTTTTTCCGCTAGGGTTCCAAGCTCCTTTTCTTATGGGTTTGGTTAGGCTTTAGAGTGGTCGTATTTATGCAGTGTGATCGTACAATGTTTGGTATTGCGTGAATCGAGGACGGTACCGAACCACGATTTGGGTTCAAATTTCTGGAATATGATGCGATAGCGCCTTATATGCGTATAGGTATGTTGATTTTTGAATCAGTGAAGAGGAAAATGACATCGTTGATATCGACTCGGTAGGATGTGCCACTAACCTGAAATCTGGTAGAAAATGGAACTGAGGAGAGGGATGAACTGCTGCTTTGAATTTGAAGAAACTGTAGTCGATAGATCATCCTTAGACGGGTATCTTTGGAGTTTCATTTAATGAGCAAGGAAGGTCTGCCTGTCTGCTGCCGATTTTATGTACTGGAAACATGATTAATTTCTGAGTCCTGACATTCATTATACCGTATTTCATCTAAATCTACTGATATGGAGTTTGCACATTTTGTCGCAGTGCTTATGATGTCGGGCCTGGTTTTCAGCCCCCGCAAGCGGGCAGTCCAGGAGGGCACGCACAGCGTTGGTGCACCAGACTACACTGCATGTTTGAGCAAAGGAAACATTGAGAATACTGAAGTCAGGGGCCTGGTTTACACCGGCCTGAGATGCCTAGACTAGGAATTCAACGAATTGCACACGAATTGCAGCCACACACTCTTCATTATCACTGAGCTACGCCGATTACAGAGGAATGTTTAAAGTTCAGAAGAGGAAAGATTGAATTCGGCTACAAGGTTGCTTCACCACGAAGTGGCGGCTGGGGTATAAACCCTAAAGGGAAATAGATAGATAGCCTCCCAGAGAGCTGGTCTCCGCCTAGATAAAGCAGCTCTGCGAGGAAGACGACAGACGACGAGGCAGTTGGAGTTCGACAGGGACAGCTGCATACAGATTTCCAATAGAGACGTCGGAGTCCATCTGGGCCGTAGATCTTCAGATTGATGGTCCATCGCGCAACTACCAGTGAAGTGGTAAGTTGCAAGATAGACCATCCATCTGGGGATCGACGGTGCAGATTAGACTCTACAACGATGCTAACTGAATTCTAGAATGCAGATGACACTTCGTCAGTACTTCTTCAGACTGACAGTCACTAGGGTGTGACAACTCCCCCTTGTAAGATCAGACTTGTCTCAAGGATGAAAAGCCGGAAAAACCTTCTGTATGAAAGTAGAGTCTTCCCAGGTTGCTTGTTCAACTGGTAGATTCTGCCATTTAATCAGCCATTGCACCACCGGAATGGAAATTGCTCCTTGAGCTCTGGGGATTAGCTTCCTGTCAAGAACTTGTTCTGGTGCGATGAGGATTGTACCATCAGGGTTCAGAAGAGGTAACTTAGAACTGGGTAGAGCTTTTGGGCCCAAGTGCTTTTTCAACTGGCTCACATGGAAGGTATGATGCAGTTGGCACCCATCTGGCAACAGCAGCTTGTATGAAGTATTTCCCACTTTCTGCAAAACCCTGAATGGACCATAATATTTGGAATGAAGTTTGAGGCACCTGTGCATGCTGAGAGAGGTGTGCCTGTATGGCTGTAATTTCAGGTATACCATGTCACCCACTTCTAGAGATCTCTCACTTCTGTGCTTGTCAGCCTGTACCTTCATGCGTTCTTGAGCTTTCAGCAAGTTCTCCTTGATCTGCTGAGCAATATCTTGTACAGTTGCTGTCGGAGTAAGATCAACATCCTTCTCTTCTGTTGGTAGAAACAGTTCAGCAAGTTGCGGTGGGGGTCTGGCATACAGAGCTTGGAATGGTGTCATCTTCAAGGATGTGTGGAAAGATGTATTATACCACCACTCGGCAGATGCCAGCCACTGGTGCCATTTCTTCGGTTGTAAGAAAGCCATACTTCTGAGATAGTTTTCCAAGCACTGGTTTACTCTTTCTGTCTGACCGTCAGTCTGTGGGTGATATGCTGTGCTGAAATGTAATTTGACTCCCAACATTTTGAACAAATCTTGCCACAGTGTGCTTGTGAATATGCGATCCCTATCAGTCACAATGACAGTAGGTAAACCATGGAGTTTGAAGATGTTTTCTCTGAATGCTCTTGCTACCGAGTGCACATTAATGGGATGCTTCATTGCTATGAAATGAGCATATTTCGTAAAGCGATCAGCCACCACCAGAATGAGGTCTTTATTTTCAGATGTTGGCAAGCCCTCAACGAAATCCATACTAATGTGTGTCCACGCAAAGTCAGGAACTGGCAAAGGCTGAAGCAACCCAGGATACTTGGTGTGTTCAGTTTTGTTAATTTGGCAAGTCGGACATTGCTTGATGAACTCAATAACCTGTTGTTTCATACCTGGCCAGTGGAATAGCAGTTTAATTCTTTGATATGTTGCTTGCTCTCCAGAATGCCCTCCCAGTTCTGAGTTATGTAAGGAAGTGATGATATCTTCCCTCAGTTTCGTAGTACTGCCAATGAACAACTTGGATTTGTATCTAATGAGCCCTTTGGAGAATGTGAAGTGTGGAATGGAGGCTGGAGCTATCATCAGTTGCTGAATAAACTCTGTGCATTTTGAATCGTTGGCATAAGATCTGACCACTTCTGTAACCCACATGGGTACTGCAGTACTAGATATCAAGGAGAGCACTGCATGTTTCACTCGTGACAATGCATCTGCTACTTTATTCTCGACTCCTTTCTTGTACTCAACTGTGTAGTTGTACCCTAGAAGCTTGATCAACAGCTTGTGTTGTATCCCTTCAGTAAGTTTCTGTTCTTGAATATACTTCAGACTCTGCTGGTCAGTTCGTATAATCAAGGAAGTAGCTGAGAAATAATGTTTCCACTTTTTGACTGCTTCTAAAATCGCCATGGCTTCTTTGTCATAAGTTGATAATCCTGCAGACTTAGGTCCAATTGCCTTACTAATGAATGAGATAGGTCTCCCCTGTTGCATTAAGACTGCTCCAATGCCATAATCTGAAGCATCAGCTTCCAATGTAAAGGGTAGTGAAAAATTTGGAAGAGCTAGTACAGGAGGACTAGTCATTTTCTGCTTGAGTAACTGAAATGCATCTTGCTGTTTCTCAGTCCACTGAAAGTTATCCTTGCGAAGGGCGTCAAATAATGGTTTACAGATTAAACCATAATCTTTGATGAAACGCCTGTAGTAATTAGTCATGCCAAGAATCCGCCGCAGCTGTGTAATGTCAGTAGGTGCAGGCCAATTGACAATAGCTTCAATTTTCTTGGGGTCTGTTGCTACTCCTGTGGCAGAAATAATGTAGCCTAGATATTCCACTTGGTCAGTAGCAAATGTGCACTTCTGAATTTTTGCAAATAAGCTATTCTGACTGAGAATGTTGAAAACCTGTTTCAGGTGCTGAATATGTGTTTTCATATCTGGGCTGTAAATGAGGATATCATCGAAAAATACCAAAGCAAATTTCCTCAGAATAGGTGCCAACACTGTGTTCATGAGTTGCTGGAAGGTTGCTGGGGCATTTGTTAGGCCAAATGGCATCACGACATATTCATAATGTCCTTGATGTGTAGTAAAGGCCGTTTTACTTATATCTGCTTCATTCATCCGTATCTGGTGGTATCCACTTCGGAGGTCGATTTTTGAAAAGACTGTAGCTCCATGCAATTCATCCAACAGATCTTCAATAATAGGAATTGGGTATTTGTTTTTGATTGTTTGAGCATTCATCTTCCTGAAGTCAGTGCATTTCCTCCATGTATGGTCCTTTTTCTTCACTAGCACCACTGGAGAAGAATAAGGACTGGTACTGTTGCGTATCACACCTTTCTGAAGCATATCTTTAATGATTTCTTCTAAAGCATCCTTCTGGTGATGAGGCAGACGATATGGTCTTTGATTTACCACTTTAGCATCAGGTATCAGTGGTATAACATGATCACAATCACGTTTTGGTGGTAATTTCTTGGGTTCAGAAAAAATTTCCTTGAATTCATCCAGTAAGTGTTTTATTTCCTTGGGGTACTGGACCTCTTCTTCTGTTACAGAAAGAACTGCTCGGACAAACAATAGAGCACCACCCGTGGATTGTTGCAGTAGCTTCTTGATATCCTGGGCTTCTGCTACTTCAGATGTGGTCGGCAAACTTTCATCAGTAAAGGTAACCGTACTGTCATCAAGTTTTGTTACTTGTAGTGTCATTCTTTTGTAGTCCAATGTGACAGGACTATAAGTATACACCCAATCAGCTCCTAAGATGATATCATATCCCTGCAACTGTAATACTCGAAAATCTGAACAAAAAGTTGTTCCTTGTATCGAGTAATTACAGTTTTTACTGATGAATTCAGTCCACAACTGTTCTCCATTAGCTACAGTTACTCGCAGCTTTCTAGCTGGTTGCAGGGCACATTTAGCTTGTTGAGCAAAAGCTGGGCTGATGAATGTAGTTGTACTGCCCGTATCGACCAAGGCTAAGGCATGTTTTTCCCCAATCCTGACATTCAGAGTAAAACAGTGTTTGTCCGTAGCAATACCGTGGAGGGCATGCATTGATATGAGTAGTTGAGGTGCCGGTTGTTGTTGCTCACCTTCCTCTTCATTGTCAGATTCTTCCATAATGTATATGATATCCCTTGTTTCAGCTTTTTCTGCTTGCATTGATTTTATTTGGTTTCTGTTCACCATACGGCACACCTTCTTGTGCCCAGGAAACCATGGTTCCTTGCACTTGAAACACCTCTTTTCTTCAATTGCTTCTTGAATAACACTTGCTGGAGTAGCGTTGACAGGTTTTGTATCAAATGTGACTTGTCTTCTGACATTAGATTGAGGCTGGAAGAAATACTTCTTTGGTGGGATAGCTGCTTCCATTCGTCTGGCTAACCAAATTGCTTTGTGCATTGTTGTAGGTTCATGGCATTGCAAGTGTGCTTGGATATAATCCTGTAAACCTGAGATATAACTGTTCACATAGTAATCATCAGGGACAGCTGGATTATCCCTACGCATTAAGTTCAAAGCAGCTTCAAATTTCTGAGTGTAAGCAGCCACCGTAGAAGTCTGTTTGATTTCATGAAAGTTTCTCACATTGTCACAAACTGAAGTCACTGAAAACCTGTCCCCAAGATACCTGCAGAACCTGTGCCATGGAACATTACAGGTGTTATACCCAGTACCTCTCCACCATTGAATAGCATCTCCCTGCAGGTAAGTGACAGCTACTTCTGTTCTGTTTTCCAAAGGTGTTCTAGCTGATTCAAAGTATAACTCAATAGTTTGTATCCACGAGTCCACATCGGATCCATTGCATTCAGGAATGTTCATTTTTGCTGGCTTCACCGCTGTAAAACCCCTTCTGTTATCAACTTGTTGATTGACATCAGCCTCTCTGTTCTGATGAGTTTGTTCCATCAGCCGTTGCTGAATGTTTCTTTCAGTATTGTGCTGGTAGTCTTCAGGATCCCTGTGTCTGGCGCGGTTGTCTTTGTTTGGTTCCTCAACCTGCCTTGACTGTTTCATAGGAGCAAAACTACGGTGTCTCATCTCAGGAATGAAAGTGGTTACTTGTCCATAGTTGGGGTGCCTATACGCCGACTTGGGTGTACCATCTAAATTCAATTCCTTACCAGACATGTCCTGTAGTATTTGTTTGCCTCCATTCTTGGATGCTTCTGGAGGTTGCTGAACTGAACTTGCAGATGCAGCTGCATTAGGAGTCTCCGGAGTAGTGCTAGCTTGTGCTCCGGGCTGTATCACCTCCACCTCTGGCTGCTTTGTTGCAAAAAGCTTTTCAAAGTTTGATTGAATGTTATCAAAGCTTTTCTGAATTTTGTCAAAATTGTTGTTGACAGTGTTGCTGAACTCAGTGAATTCTGCCTTATCTTCTTCTCTATATCTCTGAAGCGATTGCACATCCAATTGCAACGATTCTATTATCAGTCTACTAGTATCAGTGGAGTTCTCCGCCATGCTGACTGAAGAAAAGGTACTGCCTTTGCACTACGAACAGTACTGCTCTGACTAGAAGACGAACAAGAACCCGGTGAAGATTTTACTCACTGAAGTTGCTACCTTTGAGAGTTGGTGTAGTCTACCGTCGCCGTCGCCGCCTCCAACGCCGCCGCGCCGCCGATGATGCACGGATCAGGGTGGGATGGTGGGATTTTACAACCTAGGAATTGTTCCTGGGCAACCAGCTCCTTTCCCTCGATCTGCATCCGAGCTATGCCGCCGCCGCCAAGCCGCCACCGCAAGGATCCACACCGCCGCCGGAACCCAGAGAGACGGAGAGGGATTTCACGGGATATCCCCAACCTCGCCGGCCTCTAGATCCAATTCGCCACCCGAGGAGCGGATGGCTCTGATACCATTGAGATGCCTAGACTAGGAATTCAACGAATTGCACACGAATTGCAGCCACACACTCTTCATTATCACTGAGCTACGCCGATTACAGAGGAATGTTTAAAGTTCAGAAGAGGAAAGATTGAATTCGGCTACAAGGTTGCTTCACCACGAAGTGGCGGCTGGGGTATAAACCCTAAAGGGAAATAGATAGATAGCCTCCCAGAGAGCTGGTCTCCGCCTAGATAAAGCAGCTCTGCGAGGAAGACGACAGACGACGAGGCAGTTGGAGTTCGACAGGGACAGCTGCATACAGATTTCCAATAGAGACGTCGGAGTCCATCTGGGCCGTAGATCTTCAGATTGACGGTCCATCGCGCTACTACCAGTGAAGTGGTAAGTTGCAAGATAGACCATCCATCTGGGGATCGACGGTGCAGATTAGACTCTACAACGATGCTAACTGAATTCTAGAATGCAGATGACACTTCGTCAGTACTTCTTCAGACTGACAGTCACTAGGGTGTGACACGGCCGCAAGCGGGTAGTCCTGGAGAGCACGCACGGCGTTGGCGCACCGCTTGGCAGTGCTAGTTTGAGCACAGGAAACATTCAGAATACTGATGTTATGGGCCTAATATACAAGCGGGCAGGCCAGGAGGGCACTCACGGCTCAGGAGAGGGCGTTGTCGCACCACACACCAGTGCTAGTTGGAACAAAGGAAGCACTCAGAATACTGAAGTCAGGGAGGATTCTGTAGTAACTGCATGTGTAGCACCACATGGTGGAGATATTGCATTTCAGATTCACTGCTTGAGGCGATCAGCTTATGCTGCTGTGTTGAGAGCGTTCTGTTCTCAGTCAGACCTTCTCTCACTGGTATGTTTCGTGGATACTTCCTCTCATTCCTACACAGTGGCGGATTCAGCCGCCCCTATGCCCGGGCACATGCCCGGGCTTCCGGCCGGCCGGCACAGCCTAATTTGTTAGCAAGATTGATTTAAAGCAGTATAATTAGCCTTCAAATCCACTGTTTGCCCGGGCTTTGAACTAATCTTGGGTCCGCCACTGCTCCTACAAGTTCAAATGCAAAACATCGGTGGACAAATCATACATGATATAAGGTTGTCGATTCCACTGCAATTTTTTGTTGCATAAAATTTGCAGCGCATCTTGAGTTTTGACCAAAGACATAATATATGTTGGTTTTCCATATAAATTCTGGGGAAAGGTAATGAATGCCTCACTATTCAGGCTCCTACTTTTGTTATTCCTGTGTCTAGACTTTTCAGCCTTATTTCATTCACATACTTTTACCTGCATCATTTATTTTTTGGCCAAAACCTGCATCAAGTTCTTTTCTGTAACATTATCAGCATTCAGCACAGCTTTAAATATACATATTATGTATGTTTTCAATATTCGTTATTTTTGGTTTATTACAGGCAAGAAAGAATGTCTTGCTGAGCTAAGAAATAAACTTAAAATATCAGATACTGAGCACAGAGAATATATTATAAAGGCCACTAAAAATAAGCACATCAAGGGTTTGAGGTGAGTATTTGTTGTATGGTTGACCTAAAAAGAATATGTAGCATAGCTTCTCACTTCTCAGAATGAAAATTTATGCTGGCAGAAAGACTTAAGTTTATATGTGTTCTACATTTTCAAATATCTAATATTTCTCTATATTTGGTGCTCTAGTTAATACCTAGTACTAATCTCATGTTCTATAGGGGTCTTATCAAATTCTTTTTCCTGCCTCCTTACCAATGCGACAAATTGATTGATTTGGCTTTGCATGTCTTGTACTCTTGTTGCAGTGCTTGGTTTTATAAGGGAACCATTGGCAATACTGAAGTTGCAAAGAAATCTCTAGATGTTAAATGTGTGATACCAGATGCTGGAGATGCTGCATTTCAGAGACACTGCTTGGAGCGATCAGCATATGCTTGTGTGTTAAGAGCTTCCTGTGCTCAGCCGCAGCTCCTCTCATGGGTATATCTTTCATCCATAGTTATTGCACCTAAAAGAACGGTTGTGAATTATCACTAAGCAATTCACAAACAATAGGAATTGCTGGATCATATCTTTCAGATTTTGTTATACGGAACTTATTTTTCTGAGGAAATAGAAGGAGGACTGCCAAACTTTATAGAAGAATAGAGTTGTACAAACACATAATTACAAGGATAAAAGGCATAGCTTAAATGACAACACATTCAAGGCACCTTACCTTAACCTTAACCTTAACTAAGCCTTTTGTCCCAAACAAGTTGGGGTAGGCTAGATATGAAACTCTTTCACGAGGACTTCTCAGGAGGTCACCCGTCCTAGTACTACTCTCGCCCAAATGGATTTCATACCCATGGACTGGCTAGTTTTTACGTTGGCTCGCCAAGCCTATCACAACCCTTAGATATGAAACCCTTTCACGAGGACTTCCCAGGAGGTCACCCAGCCTAGTACTACTCTCGCCCAAATGAGTTCCATACGCATGGGACTGGCTAGTTTTTACGTTGGCTCGCCAAACCTATCACAACCCTCCTCCTTTACCCGGGCTTAGGACCGGCTATGCCTAGAAGACATAGGCGGAGTTACAACACATTCAAGGCAAAGTTACAAAAATACTTTGTCTGGAGTGCTTCGTCTGATCATATCTTTTTTCCTTCAGTGATTCGTTCTGAGCTTATTTTATCGCATTGGATGTAAACTTTGGGGAAAATCAGTTGCAGCCTCAGTTTTTGTTACTTTTCTTCTAAAATAAAGCTTTTATCACTATTTTGTTATTCCTGTGTCTTGTAAGCTTTTATCACTATTTTCTTATTCCTATGTCTTAAGACACCAGCTCTTGTTATTTCTGTTCTCATGTTCTGATGAATTTGTTCAAGATATCATAATTAGTATGGGTGCATTTGTATGTGTTCTTAATCACTCTTTTACCTATGGATCTTATATATACAGGCCAGGCTTCTTTCTAAGTTAAGAAACGAACTTAGATTATCACACATTGAGCATCAAGAAGTTATTGCAAGGGTCAGTTCAAATGATTATATCAAATCTTTGAGGTGAGGATGTCTAAACTTCTTGGCAATCAAAACGAATGCATACTCAAAGACTTGTCTGCACTGCAGTTTCAGCTGTATAATATTTCTTTGTTCTGAGCAGGAAACTTAGTTTAGCAAATTATTCTGGTGTTACGAAGAAGACTCCTGCGTTAAATTATTGTGCGGAGGTTCCCAATAAGATGGACAATACTGGACAGCCCTTCACCTCATTGGCTCCACAACTCCCAATGCCAGCACACACGATGCCACCAGCAAGGTGATAATGTTCTGAAGTCACGTAGTTTTGGATTTTCTACAGTTCGAGTGACTAATATTTATGGCCCAGGAACATTGGCATATTAGGTACCTCTTATAGCACCACAGAAGGTCCTTGTTTTGATCTTGACGCCATTGTGCCTGATAAGAAGTTGAAATCTGGAAGTGGGAGTGCGTTAGCATACTTCAAATTCCTCCCTTGTGCTGCACAGTTGCCCGAGGCAGTTTCTTATGTGGTGGTGGTATGTAATTTTACTTCTCTTCTAACATTTGCACTCAGCCTGGAATATGTGATATACTGATATGTACTTCTGTTCCTCTGCTGGCAATTCTAAATAATTTCTAACTTCCATGCATGTTCTTTTAAGTTTTAACTATAAGGTCGTGAAAACTGATATCCAAAGTGTTCTGTAGGAGGATATCATCGCTCATCTTTTATGTCCATCTATATTTGTTATGTAGACTATAAATTATGAAAAGAGAACTTTATTGTATCTGTGTGTTTCTTCAGAAAGTATGCATGTTTTTATCATCAGAATTAAATAACTTAAAGCTGATTTTAGTCAATAAGGGCTTAAGGCTGTTAAATGTCCACTTACAACATTCTGGACCTTTATGCTGATTTTAACTGTTGACAGGAAAGTCCCAAACATAATCTGCTTGATAGAAGGGCATCGCCCTGTGCAATGAAGCCTGGATGCGCTTTATCTCCCATGTTCCAAGAAAAGCGCAGCCAATCAAATGCTGGTCATGTTCCTTGGGGAGTTCGTAAAGATATGGAAGCATCAAGAAAAAGGGAGCAGAGGCGTCGTCTCCAGTGAGCAGATCTAAGAGCCCGAGCGTCATCAATTATAGTGTTGGAAATGTAGATCATGGATCCGATATAATTAAGATTCTCCAAACTTCTTGCCTTGTAAACAAGGTGCGTGTATCCCCTTTCTGGTCAAACACGAAAACTTAGCTGCAGGTGAATCCTCCTGAGGCCTGATTCCTCCAAATATTCCATCGGTTACCGACAAGTTTGAATATTATGTGCCAGTGATATACTGATAGTTTCAAAGACAAAGATTTCGCATTTCCATGTTTTACCAATTTCTTTCATGTATAATGTCTTACCTTACAAGAACACATACAAATGCACCCATACTATTTACATGTGGAGTGCTAGTTCTCTGTTTCTTTTGAGTTATAACAAACTCTTTAGTTAGGCTGTCAGTTTGTTGCATTCTTTGTTTCTCTTTCCGTCTCTTTTGTGTTCACCATTTGTTGTTGCACTTGGGTATGCGTTTTTTTTAATCTGTCGTATTACGAAGTATTGTGCCATAATTAGCTTTCACCTCACATGTTCGTATTTGCAGCTTGAAGAACTATTTAAAGCGAAGCCAGGTCCAGCTAGTTTTGAGACAGCGAAGTATATCCTCAAAGTGAGAAACCCGTTGAACTTTTATACAGCTCAGTACGACAGCAATACATTTGCATTCCATACGCACGTACATCAATTTGCTAACATTTCATAATTGTCTTGAACTAGGATCACGAAAGACACCTTTTGGGTGCACTTGTTCGCCTCTCTGAAGTATCATCTGCTTGTAAGTCGCAGTCTAGAAACCTTTCAATTTACTTGTAGCATAGGTTTAGTTTATTTGATCTTTGACGAAATGCTATGGAGTTACCATTCTAATGGACAGATGAAATAAATTGAACCAAATAATAACGAAGAGCATGCAGTTCTTGCTATGGACAAATATAGGCAGCAAATATTGCTTGATGATGTTTAACAGGATAAATGCATTCTGAATACATGACCTAGCCTTTATTTAATCAGAAAGAAGCTGCGGCAGCATATCACATAACTAATCAGCTCCTGGATGTGCACAAAAAAAACTACCAATATTGTCAAGGCGTTATTGGTTGGCCCAAATTTTGCATGTTAGAATAGTAGCAGATGCTGTAAAAAGATGACTGTTTATTTCTTCAGACTCAGTTTTTGCGATTTCTGTGGCCTCGAGTATTAGCATTGCGTGTTTTACCATTTGACAGACTATCATTCCATGTATCAAATTCCACCCAGAACACGGCAACTTTTGCCTTTCTCGCCACTTCAGTTTTTAGCCAATCACTACCAGAACTAACCCTTTCGGACTTGTGCAGCGGCGTCTAGTGTCCACGGCGCCGACGAGATTGAGTGCGACGAGGAGACGTCGCCACCGAAGCCGGTGAGCAGCTCGAGCTACGATGAGCTGCCTACCTCATCGATCACAGGGCTGCGGCGAGCAGAGGCAGAATGGGAGGTGGTGAAGACCAAGGAAGAGCAGAGGCAGAAGGAAGGTCTGGGGCCGAGCCAGTCCTTGAAGTTGGCGAAGGAGTCTCTTGCACTGCTTGATCTCCCTAGGAATCAGGCGAGGATCCTGCCATGTCACGGCTGGCGTCCGCCTGATGAGGGATGGATGAAGATCAATATTGATGGCAGTATCGCCATGGATGCGCGGCGTTGAGGAGAGGGGGGTGTTGCCAGGTACTGATCCAAGCTCATGGCCGCTTGGTGTAAGCCATATCCTGGAGTTACTGATCCGCTGGTGTCAGAAGCGCTCCAATGTGTGACGGTGTCATCTTTGCGAGACTTTGCCGACTGAAACGTAGTACTCCTTTGTATCAAATTACCCTGAGTTCTGAGTTTAGTCAAAGTCAATGTTTGTAAACTTTGACTAAGCATATAATAAAAAATATCAATATTTATAATATAAATAAATATTATTAGAATCGTCATAAAATTTATAACCGTATTATATCCATTTCATATTATAAATGTTGGTATTTTTCTCTATATGTTTGGTCAAACTTTAAAAGTTTGATCTTGACCAAATCCAAAACACAGGGTAATTTGGGACGGAGTGAGTATGACCCTTTTTAGTTGTAGATTAAATTATGATTTCTTTATATATTCTCGTGTACGAAATGTTGATATGTGTTGTATGAAAAATATGATTCAAATCTTTGGGAAAGCAACCTTTGTTTAGCTTGTAATCAAATAAAGTTTGGTTCAAGTTTAGTCATAGGATCTGTGTTTCCCTATACTCCCGTGTTTTTAAATCATGTAAATCAAATAAACTCTAAGACGATGCAATATTTTATAGCAAGGTGCTAGCTCGGATTGAAAATATTAGAAGAATCCTTAGTGCCCGAAGTATGCGAATAATTCAATTTGTTTTAGGAGTCAAATATTGCACATGGAATCTAGACTATTTTATCTACATTATTCATTCTTTATTTATTTTATTTCAATTTTCTCTCTACATATATCTCAATTCTCGTTGGAGACGCCTCGGTTGGCCACGGCGGAGAGGATCCGCCAAGCTGTGACCGAGCCGTGTTGGTGCCGGTGGAGGTTCGGAAGAAAGTTATGGAGGTGCAGGGTCATCGCCGTCGGACTTGGGGTTTCGAGTGGGCCATCGGCGCTGGAGAATGAGTGGAGGTCTTAGAAGGAGGGCCGGGGCGGTGGCAGACTGGGGGAGGAGGGGCTTTGAGCAGGGTGGGGTGGTAAGGCGGCGAGGGGCGCTGTCGGCCACCGGTGGTTGCGTCCGGTCGACATGTGCCGACAACGGGGAGATGAAGGTCATGGTGACAGAATCCGGTGGCAACGGCGTGGCCCTCCTTCCCTCTCCTCTCTAGTGGTGCGGCGGCGATGCTCACCTTCTTCCTCTTTTCCGGCACGTGCAAGCTCCTTCCCGACAACAAAAGCACCCGTGGACTGTCGAAAATTTGACCATGCCCCCACGTGTGACCGTTGTCCAGCAGTGCCCTAGCAGACATAAGAAAAAACTAGCAGAAATTAGAAGTAATCATGCAATAATAATATTTAATATGGTACATAGTACTCCCTCCGTTCAGAAAAGGATGTCATAAAAATGAACTATAGATAGACCATTTTTGTGACATCCTTTTCCGAACGGAGGGAGTACTTCACTAGGAGAAAGAGTATCACATTCCTTAATCCATATAATTGTTCACATTAAGAATTAATAATACACTCTCATTTCATATTTATTAAATTGAGTATCTCTACTATGACCAATTGAATTTGCATATTTTTTAGACAATATAATACATCATACCTCTTATACCTTTTTGTTTACGCAATGTAATTTCTATTGGGATCCACGCGTTGCCGTAGGCCGGGTATCTTCTACTCTCTCCGTTTTTATTTACATTGTCTTCTAGGTTTTTCAAAGTCAAACTTTTCAAATTTTGACCAAATATATACAAAAATATCAACCTTTACAGTATCAAACATATAATATGAAAATATATTTGATGATTCTAATAATATGAAATTTATACTGTAGATGTTGATATATTTTACTATATATTTTGTCCAATTTACTAAATTTAACTTTAATTAAACACATAACGCAAAGTATTGTTATAAAATATTGTAAAAAATCACGTAAGTACGATGGCAATCATCACGATATCGGAATAAATACTACACATCAGTGAGACGCTATCTTATGGCTTTTCTTATTGAACAAGAAGTGTAAAGAAGACAAAATTAGAGGCGGGGACCCAAATTCGCCTACGTCAAAGAAATCGAGATCTGGTGGAAGAGTGATATGCTGGTCTCTCCAGACGAGACGTGGTTTCCCAAGATGAACACCACACGTTTCGGCCACCTGTCAATTCCCACACAGATTGCTTGCGTCAGCTCAGAAATGTATGGTTGGGTCGAGTTTAAGCCAAGGAGAAGATCGCCTTGGCCCTGCCCTACCTGGGGACGTGCAAGGAAAATTCAGACCGGAGGATCGGCGAGATCGGGAGGCCGTGACGAGAAGGCGGTGGCCAGATCGTGAGACCGCGACTCAAGATGGCCGTGGCCAGATCTGCCTAACGTCTGTCCTCCTTAATCTGGTCGGAGTGTCGGTTTCGAAAGGCTCCGTCGGCGATCTCGCATGGACGTTTATGCCTAGAGATGCTGGATTGGGTCGGATTCGGTCGCATCGGAGGGAGCGGCGCGAAACTTTGCTTCTGTTGCCATCATGGGCAAATCCATGGTGAAGTCAGAGACGAAGAATGACATGGAAACCGAGATTGGAGGATTAGTAATGATTAGAGCATATGCGATGATGTGGAACTTGCTTCAAGTTTCAGGAATCGTAGCAGCAGTATGGTAGTGGGGGCGACAGCACAGGTGGGTGAAAATCCAAGGTCTGACCTTAATTGGTTGTGCCTGACAATGGACTTGCTGAATACATTGCTTTGATAACGGGATTATATCCACTGTTTCCTTCTTGAAGGTGTTACTTTTGGAGAAGTTGGACATAAAGTGTTGTCTCGGTGGTGATTGTATTGCTGTTGTAAGGACTGTAACTCTGTAGCGGACTTTTCTTTTTAATTTCTTCTTCTTATTGTTTTTCAACCGTGTGCATTCATAATATGTTGTTGTAAAGGCTGGGTGTATTTAGTATCTCCCCATATTAATATATACTCTTTATCTAAGAATTAGATAAAGATATCAGGACATGTAGGATAGTGACAGTGGCAAGCCGACGATACCCGAGCCGGGGCGCGTCGTACCCCGCGGTTGAGGCGCGCGGCCGCGGCGACAGAAGCCGCCACGCCGCCACGTCGCGCCGTCACGTCTTCAAGCTTGCTGCGCACCTCCGCCCCGACCACCCACGCAGCGTCCTCCCTCTCCACCTCCTTGTCTGCGGCCAGCTTCACCGTCGCGTCCTAGAACACGTCCGGTTTTGTCAGAACACCAATAGACTGGGTGGGCATGAATGGCGTTGTCACGAAGCTACATACCGCTAAGACATCACGGAGACGGGTCTTGTCCTCGTCGCGCTCTGCCAGGGCGTTGGCGTCCACCGTTGCGCGCGCCCGAGCGGCGAGTCCGCCAGGCGGTGCAGTGTTCAGCCCGGCCGCGCGCGCCTCCGCCGCCTCGATCGCCGCAGCGTCGCTGGCTCCACCGGCTGTTCACCGGTCGAGAACGCCGTTGCCTCCAGTGCCTCGCCGATCGTTATCTTCGTGCCGTCCGCGACCGCGGCGCCGCCGCCTCCCCCTGCCATTGCTGCGCCTCCATCCGCCTCAACGTACTGGCCCACATGCTACAAAACATGCGTACAACGGTACAAGCGGCGTAAACTATTTTTGTTTATTTTTTATTTTTTTGAACATAAACTTTTTCATTACTTAAGCACACTTTACAGAGAGTAGCGTGAAGGGAGCCACGCTAGTTACAGAGAAGATGCACTTGGCTGGGCATTGATCTGAATCAGAACATAAGCACCTAATAGATAGATCACTGTTTTGGATTCTAGTCGCTAATCTAGCCTGATGATGGGCTTTACTATTGTAGCTCCTGTGAAGATGAGCGATCCTGCAACGTTGGAAAGAGCTGCTCATTTGAATAGCTGCAATGAGAGGCCTCATTGCCCAATGTCCTGGAGCAGTGACGATATTGGTAGCCGCAGCTGCCGATGCCAAGATTGAGCTGTCGGTGTAGAAGTGTGGCTCCTGTAACTGAAGAATTTCAGCAAGCTTGGTGGCCATCAGTAGGCCAAAAGCTTCAGCCTGCAAAGGTGAAGACGCTGGGGGGGACCTGGCCGATATGTATAGCTGATTACAGTGTCCGTTGTGCTCCATTTTGATGAATATACCTATGCCCGCTGGAGCTGTTTGAGCACCTTCCTGTAATTTCCAAGCTGCATCACGAAAAATGCGTACCCTGTCATATTAGGAGCAGTTTGCACTGCAGATTCCAAGGGATGGAGTTGCTGCACGTTCCGTTTATCATCCGAGTGTTGTGATTCTTCAAACTTGGTTCCCTGCATAATAGCATTTGAAACAGGAAAAACATGGACAGGGCTAGAATTTTTTCGGTTAAAAAGACAGTCATTTCTTGCCTTCCACAGACACCACAGGAAAGTGTATAAGGATGTTACATTGATCTGGGGATGCCCAGATGATAACAAACCTTGTATCATGTCAGGAATATTACGATGCGAGACAGCTAGAAATTCGATTCTAAGGTACCAAGGATGACAGTACCATGCTGCTTTGGAGAAAGGGCATAGAAAAAGAAGGTGCATATCATCTTCTACACAACCACACCTAGAACATTCAGGTTTAATATGCTTTGAGAATCTGCTTGCACGTTTACCTGTGGGAAGCGCCTTCCGAAGAAGCCTCCAAGCAAAAGTTTGAACTCGAGGTGCCATTGTGGTATCCCTCCAAACCTGATTAAGCAAGGAAATAATCTGCGGGGAGACTTCTTTGGGCTGTTGGTTGACAGGGAGCGAAAGGTTATTGAAACAAAACTTGTAGGCACTCTTAAGAGTACAGACGCCTGAAGGGTTAATTTCCAAACCAAATTATCGTGCTCATTTGCATTTATAATTGGAGTTCAAAGAATAGCATTGGCAGTGTGAGGAGTAAAAAGTAAATAAATCAAATCTGCATTCCAAGCCTTTTGATTAGGTAACCACAGATCTTTGACAATAGCAGGGTAAACAAAAGGCTGAGTTTGAACATTAAGATTATCATAAATGGTTTCCCACTCTGAGAACCAAGGGGTGCTCCAGATTGAACTATTTCCATCGAAGATTTGATAAAAAGCAGCAGATATTAAAAGTGGTTTTACCTTCAGTATAGCTGTCCAAAAAGCAGATTTGGGCTTATTTGGTTTGGCTCTCCAGATGGAAGTGTCGTGATCGTACTTTGCTTTGAGAATCAAGGCAAGTTGGCTGTCTGGTTCTTTTGCTAATCTCCAAGCCGCAGAGAGAATGAGCCCTTGGTCCATTGCCTGCAAGTTTCGAACTCCTAATCCACCAAATTTCTTTTCTGTGCAAATGTCTAAACATGAGCATACGCATGTGTGTCCACGGACGGGCAAGAAGAACGCGTACATGTTATCTACCTGGCCGCCGACGAACTCGGTCACGATGCGGCCACTGGGGACGCGCGTCTCGGACACGGTGACGCCGTGCTCGGCGGTGGCACCAGTGGCCTCGCCGTGGGGCACGGCGCCCAGGCGCTCGTTGCGCGCGGCCGCGGACTGCATGACGGCGGCGGGCCCGCCCTTGGGCGTTTGGCCGAGAACGGCGCTCTCGGCTGCCTGCATCGTGGCGGCGTCCTGCGGCGCGATCGGCGTCCCGGCCAGCTCACCGCCCACGGCGAACACGTCTCCATAACGGACGGCGTCGCCGCCCTCCATGTCATCACGGGGCACCGGCATCGTCGACTGCTCCTTCAGGCTCATCCTTCTTGGTTCTCTCTTGCTACGTTTGTGCTCAAAGCAATCCCACGGCAGACAATGACAAGCCTTTTCAGAGGAAGGCATGTGGGTGATGGGAGGCGTGGATGACAGGTTGCGAGTTGCAAGACCACGTAGCATTGGCTTGGACAGGTGGCGGAAAACGCGGGGTTGGAAGATGATGACACGAAGGCACGAAGCGATAGAACGTGACATACTATTTGTGTCAATCCGTGTCACTTTGGTCAAGGCGAAACCAAGTAACGGTCTGATGGTTTAAGTGTTTAATTCTCACAGCTCATACAGTGTTTCTTTTTTTTCGAGAGTAAGCTCATACAGTGTTTCTACAATAGTGCTGGCTTGCTGCTGTCAAACCTACACAGATGCTTAAACCATCTTCCTAGCGCTTACCTGATGACCAACACGGACGGTTCATATTTGCCTATAGTATTCGTATTCATATAGTATTCCGATGAAACACAGTAACACTGTGAGGGCCAATTTGATTCTGGATATCAAAGGAATGAGAAAGGAATAGGAATAGGAAAGGATGGCATGTGCAAAATTTCCCTTGTTCCTTGTGCATTACTAACTATATAATGGACATGGGAAATGCCGGCCTAAGAGCGCCCCGCGGCACTGTAGTACTGTAGCTAACACCGTAGCTATCTACAGTGTCGCGGTGGTCCCCACCTGTCAGCCTCATGTTACATTAAAAAAAAGGGCCAAAGCGTGCCAGTGCCACGCAAGAAACAAACCCACGCACGCAACACACCCGCACCACACAACACCACACTTCTCCCAGCTCTAGCCACTCGCTCCCCAGCTCTGGTCGCTCGCCGCTGCCGGACCACACCGTCGCCGCGGCCCTCGCGCCGTCCGTCCTGCCGCACACCGCCCCAGCTCATGCTCTGGACCTCCACTCCGTGGTCTTCCGCTCCATCCCGTCGGCCACCGACCGCCGCCGCCGGCCGCGCGCCCCTGCGCGTTCCCCCAGCTCCGGCCGCCTGCCGCCGCCGGACCACACCGTCGCCGCGGCCCTCGCGCCATCTCACTCCACCGCCACCCCCCACGTCGCTCCCCCTGCACCCCGCCGCCCACTTCCCCGCTCAGTCCCCTGCCACCAGCGAAGGAGCTAAGACCGTGTCCTCCCCCGCGCCCGCCGACGGCGTGGCGCCTCCCGCGCCCGCCGACACCGCTCCCGCCCCGGCCGAGACCCCCGCACCAGCGTCGTCCTCCTCCCTGCACTCCACCGCGACCCACCATGCCGGTTCCTGCACCCGGCTCCATCTCTGCCTCTTTCATTTGCCGTCATTGTCGATCCTGTTGATTCTACTGAAAGATCGATGCCTCGCCGTTTGCCTTCGTCACCGCGCGGCGCTGCTGCCTCTTCCGGGCCCGTTGCGCCCCTTCAGGTATTCTTTTGTAGTCCAACATATGGTTTACGATTTCAGTTGTCATGATTCATTTAAATGTTATATTTGCTTCTCACATGAAAATCTTTGTTATAACTTCTACATAAGATTGCATATTCATCGTACACTCCTGCTACAAAGTTACTGATACCGACATAGCGTTCTCTCTGTCATAGTGACTACGGTAATTACATATTTATATAAATTTCTCCTCCATGCCACGAACATCTTTCTGTACTGTTGATATCTGCATTTTTCTCATTGATCATACACTCCTGCTAAATAGTTCCTGATACCAATGTAGCATCCTCTCTGACATAGTGACTACGGTAATTACAGAATTCTAAATTTCTCCGTTGGTATCTGTATTTTTCTCATAGAACTAATTCTGAAACACTTTTTACATAATTAAAACGAATCAAGGATTTCCTCGACGCTCCTGTGTGTCGCCGCCGCCGTGGCTTCCAGCAGGTTTCTCCCGATGATTATGCTCCTCCGCCTCAGCGTCGGCGGCGCGCCTCCAACGATACGCCTGCGGCCTCTAGTTTACACTCTGTTCCGCGCGATCCTCCGTCTAGGCGCCGGCGCCGTGCGTTAGATGCCTTGCCAACTGGTTCTGATCCTGAGTTCCTTGAGGTTTTTTCCCATCCCTCGCGGCGTCAACGTCGTGCATCGGATGATCTGCTTCCTGTCTCTGTTTCTACCGTTCGACTGAATGCCAACGGTATGTATTTCTCCGTATTGATATATGTTTGACATGGCATGCGAATGAATTTTTGTGAACAAAAATACAAAGCAGCATCAAAGCATGGGCAAAATTAGTTGTCTGTGATAAAAAGTAACAATTATCATGTCAGATGTTGTCCATGTAGTCTTCAGGTTTTTAAAAGAAAAAATCAGCATGAGATGTAATTTTTAAAAAAAGTGGACGTAGTTTACATGCCGATCTCCCCCATGACTTAGTGTGGTTTTTCATTAGTGTAGTTTTTCATTCTCAAGTGCACGTACTTATGTAGCGTACTCATATAGATGCAGACATTGCTTTAATTATGTCGAAATATGATTTATCAAGTTTCGGACAGAAATTTTGTTTTTTGCCAACTACATATAGTTTCACAAAGTAGAAGGTATTATGTGCACTATTTCGTAAGATGAAGTATCTGAATTTTAGGATGTAACATGAGGTCATCAACTGCATATATTTTATCTAGATGTCCTGTAGTTTTCTGTTTGATGGTGATGTAGTTTTATCAAGTCTGGGATGTTGTTTTTTCCTTAATTTGTGACAGGACACTATTTTGATAATCTCTCAGGTCCTTTCGATCGGGCTGCTTTATCTTCTCCTGCTGGTATTTTGGCTTCATCGGCTGCTGGCCCTTCTACGGTGGCCACTTCTGTTTCTCCTGCGTACGATTCTGGGACTTCTGTTCTGCCCCATTATCCTGATGGGTCTTCTGTGATGCTCCATGACAATGCGCGCAGGAGGGAGATTCGCCTTGGCAAGCGTCCAGTTCGCGACGATTCCTGTAATTTATCTCTTTTCATACCACGTGTCTACGTGCTGTCATTTATTCTCCTTTGTTCTTTTATGGACTCTTACTTCTCGGATGTGCTTTCTCTGTGGAACTAGCCATCGACTGTATGATCTATATTCTGATTCAGACTTATATGTATGCGGCATGTACACTGTCGACGAATTGGACGGTTTCCATTCTCTCTGTATGAATCTTAAGCAATGGCTTTTTACACCTGTCTGCCCGCTATTGTTGTTAAGCCAACCGCTGTTATTATCAGTTCATTTTCCATCTCCTTAATATTATCAGTTCATGTGTTGTTGTTCTTATTACTCTCTGACTTCTGTTATCCGATTCACATATTTTTTCTTTTTATGTAGGTGGTTCTGCTCGATCTGTTTTGGGTGGCGGCCCCTCTGACAGTAGTCTTTCTTGTGGTCTACTTGCTGGTTTGGATGCTCCCTTTGTTATTGATGGCCATTCTTCTCATCACCCACATATGGGCTCTAGATATTCCGAGGGGCATGTTGAATTACATAGTTCGACTCCTTCAACGGAGGCCCAGCCTTCTTCTTTTGATTGTTCTGGCCCATCTACTTCGCAATATGTTGAGCCGCCACTTGCTTCTTATGATTTCCTGTCTCAGCAGTCTCCAGAATCTGGTTCTCCTGTTAATGATATGTTCAGTGATGCTTATGCTTCTGTTCCTCTGCCATCTATGCCTCCAGGTGCTAATCCTTTAGATTATTTGTCGCGAGGTATGCTCTGTTCCCTCAAATTCTACTGACTGCACTATTTAGTATAACTACGTACTGCTTCTACCGCTGCATACTTAATATAATATAATTATGTACTGCTTCTATTGCTGCATACTTATTCCTACCATCCCTTACAGTTGCTGCAACTCCTTATGTGCCTGCATCTAGAGCTTCGTCTAATCGTCAAATGCGTATGGCTGTCCGTCGGCACCGGGCATTGCTTCGTGCGGGATATAAACTTGGCCGTCTCGAACTACCTTTACCCAAGGATCTTATTACTCTACTCAAACGTAACTTCTTATCGCTCCAGATGCTTGCCTTACTAAATTTTGTTAATATTGTTTACTTCTTCCCATTATGTGCTTACATGCTTCTTTATATTACCAGGCACCTGGCCAGGTCGTTCGTACTACGGCGGTCCGCATCACATGTGCATACACTGCGGCGCTCCATTTTGGTATCGGGAACGTTGCAAAGATGCAAGCAGGGAAAGACGCCGACCTGTGTACACGGGGTGCTGTCGGTGTGGAAAGGTATCGCTTCCTATATATCCTGACTGGCCATCTCCTTTGTCCGAACTACTTAAATTTGATGGCGGACCTGCATCTCAGAAATTCTTGCGCTTGATTCGAGAATACAATTCTATGTTCGCTTTCACGTCTCTTGGCGTTCATATTGATGACAGCGTGAATGTTGGAAATGGTCCTTATGTTTTCAAAATTTGTGGCGTGGTTTGTCATCAAATTGGTTCTCTCCTTCCACCGCCTAGCAATCCAAAACCTAAATTTGCACAGCTTTATATCTACGACACATCAAATGAAGTTAACAATAGGATGGGTATATTCCATGACGACGACGATGCTGTCAATGACACGATCATGTTAGCTGATCGTTTGTCGACTTCGTTGCGTGCTCGACGTCGTTCAAGAGATGCTCAGGAAGGCGACAATGTGGATGATGGTTCAGAACGGCCTCTTCGTCGTCGGCGATTGCGTAGGGAAGAACCTGATTGTGTTGTAGTAGATTCATTGAGGTCTATGCTTAATCATCATAATCCCCTTGTGAAAACATTTCGTATGGCAGAAAAGAGGATATTTTCACCTGACTCTCCGGACGTTGCTATTCGGTTGTTTGGTCATGAAGGGGCCGATCATGGCAATCGTTATTCTCTTCCTGCTGCGCCCGAACTAGCTGCTTTAATTGTTGATGACTTCTCTGAGGAGGCGAACAGATTTGACGTGATTGTTCAGAAAGATGCAGGGTTTTTCCAACGTGTTTCGCCACTTAATCCTTCTCTTATGGCTTTGCAGTATCCACTCCTATTTCCTTACGGTTCCATGGGCTACCACCTTGGGATTCAGTATCGTTCTACTGATGGTTCTCCTATACGTGGTAGAAAAAATGTGTCTATGCTTGAGTACTACTGTTATAGATTTCATTATCGGAAAGGAGAACCAAATCCTTTTACTTGCTGCGGTCGCCTTTCTGATCAGATAAAGGTGGATGCTTATTCCTGTATTGAATCATGTAGACTTAGCTACCATTTCTGGAATCAAGAAACGCTGCGTTCTGAAACATACCAGGGTTTATCCGATGCTCTTGGTGAGGGTGACTCTAATGGGAAAAATGTTGGAGTCGAATACATCTTACATTCTAGCTATATTGGAGGACCTCGGTATATGATCCAAAACTATCAGGATGGTATGGCAATTTGTCGTGTCTTCGGGGTTCCTGATCTCTTTATCACTTTTACGTGCAATCCAAAATGGGATGAAATTGCAGAGGCACTGGTATTTGAGCCTGGACAAACGCATGCTGACAGGCCGGATATTGTCACACGTGTATTCAAGATGAAGGTGAATCAATTTAGATGTCGTGTCCGAAAAGGAAAAACTTTTGGGCCTATTGACGCATGTGTGTATTTGCCCACTGATTTATGTCGTTTTGCCTTCCCTTCCTGATTTTATTTTTATTTCTTAACTTCCATTCTCCGTGTCGTCCTCATTTACCTTCTGTACCTTAATGCTGCTGCTGCTTTATATGTTTACAGATTTATATGTCGTGGAATTTCAGAAGAGGGGCCTTCCGCATATACACTCACTTGTGTGGTTGAAGGCCGATACGGATGATCCTACTCCATCTACTATAAACTCTTATATTTCTGCTAAGATACCCGATTTCCGCGAGGATCCGCTTGGTTATGCGCTTGTGGAAGAGTTTATGGTGCATGGACCTTGCGGTCATTACAATCCACAATCCCCGTGTATGAAAGATGGGGTTTGTTCTAAACATTATCCGAAGGAGTTCAACGAAGAAACCACCATTGATGGACTAGGATTCCCGGTTTATCGTCGGCCTAACAACGGTCGTTATATCACAAAAAATGGCCACCGTTTAGACAACAAATGGATAGTGCCGTACAATATGGCACTGCTTAAAATGTTTCAGGCCCACATTAATGTAGAATGGTGCAACAAGACGAATCTTCTGAAGTACTTATTCAAGTACCTTGCAAAGGGTCCGGATATGGCCCGTGCTCATCTACATTCCATGTATGAAGATTCAGGATCTCAATCTGAAGGTAGAAATGAAATAAGTGATTATGCTAAATGCAGGTATGCATAGTTACTTACTGGTTATATTTTTACAACTACATACCATGTCATTTGTGTAATGAAACTATGCATAAATTATTTGAGGCTGCAACTGCATCATCGGGTTTCCTTCAGAGAATGTCTACAATGACTAACATGTTACTGGAATGATAGTTTTGAACCTCCAAGCTCTGTAATTTATCTGCACTGATGCCTTATTTGTTACTGATTGTTGGAATGCTTGACTTCACGTCCTTCAAAAAGAAGTTTCCAAGAGGCGTACATAACATAAATCAATATTAGTGGGAAACATTCTTTGTTCAGTATGTGTTGTAAATATATAAAAATACTGCGGAGATGCTTTATTAGGACATAAATTAGTTGAATCACAATTGCTTTATGATTTATGTGATTTTAGTTTGGTAGACTGAAGAAGCACCCCTCTGAGCATATTCTAAAGTTTCAATATGTATAATCTGGCCATTAAAATTGGAGATATGTGATGCACCTATGAAAATCATTGATCTGTCATGCTCTGTATACACCACTTACTCGAGTTAGTGCAGTCATTCCTGTTATCATTAAACTTTTTTACTGAGATGTTAAGGCTTATGACTGAACTGATACCAACTAGTGGTATACAAACTTTAATGTTTCCAGTATCAAACTCATAATTTGCTGAGACTAAATTTCAGTGGTATTTTCTGACATGCTTAAGATTTGATCTCCCCTTCTATTTTCTATTGATATAATTTCCCGTTAAAATGTATTTCTCCATAGCATGATATTCCGTTTGCTATCTCCTCCCATATTAGAATGTTCTGCTGATTGTTCTTTTTTGCAGGTATTTATCAACATGTGAAGCTTGCTGGCGTACATTTGCATACGATATTCATGTTAGAGAACCTTTTGTCGAAAGGTTGGCTGTTCACTTGCCTAATATGAATCGGGTTATTTACAGCGAAGATGAGGACCTTGCTTCAGTTGTTCATAATCCTAACAAATACAAGACTATGTTGACAGAATGGTTTGTTGCAAACCAACGTTATCCTGATGCTAGATCTTTAACATATGAAGACTTTCCGTCTAAGTGGATATGGGATGGTAAGGCAAAACGGTGGAAAAGAAGGGTTCTCAAAGGTAGATTTGCAGTACCAATTGGAAGAATTTACAATTGTCATCCTACCACCAAGGAACTTTTTTCTTACGGATGCTGCTCACCAAGGTACCGGGAGCTACAAGTTTTGCTGATCTAAAAAGTTACAATGGCGTTTTATATGGCTCTTTCAAGGAGGCTTGCCAAGCTCGTGGATTAGTGGGTGATGACAATGAATGGTTTCTTCTTTTTGATGAAGCTATTGTATGGGCGTCTTCTTTCCAGTTGAGACATCTGTTCATGACCGTTGTGCTTTTTTGTGGTGTGATCAATGCACAGAGGCTCCTTGATAAGTACTCGACATATATGACAGATGATTTAGTGATTCGAATTCGTCGTTCTCTCGATGATGCTGATTTATCCATCCCTCCACAATATCTACAAGCTGAGCTTTTGGAAGAGCTTTCTATCATGTTCAACAGAAATGGTTATTCTCTAGAAAGTTTTAACATATCTACTGCTTCTTTGCATGGTGCAAGAATACTTGGAAACAGATTAGTTATCGAAGAGATGCAGTATGACAAAGATGATATTCAGACTACAACTTCTTCTCTTTATGAAAAACTGAACCTGGAACAGCTAAACATTTATAATCAAGTTATTGCTGCTGCCACCGGTTCGGTTGGAAAGTTGTTTTTCATCTTTGGTCATGGAGGCACGGGGAAAACTTTTCTTTGGAATGCTATCATTACTGCATTGCGAGCAGACAATCATATTGTCTTAGCTGTTGCTTCTTCCGGTGTAGCTTCTTTGTTGCTTCCAGGAGGGCGAACTGCTCATTCTCGGTTCAGAATTCCACTTGATGTTGGTCAGCAAACCATGTGCAACATGTCACGAGGTACCAATCTAGCAGAGTTAGTCAAAAAGGCAGCACTGATTTTATGGGATGAAGCACCGATGACACATAGGCGGTGTTTTGAAGCTGTCGACAGAAGCATGAGAGACGTTCTTTCTATGGATGACAATTCTAAGAGAGATCTTCCATTTGGTGGCAAAACAGTGGTGCTGGGTGGAGATTTCCGTCAGGTGCTTCCTGTTGTTGAGGGTGCAACAAAGCATGAAATTATTAATTCATCTCTCATTATGTCCCCTCTTTGGCAGCACGTGACCATTCTGAAACTTAAAAGAAACATGAGATTGTCTAATCCCAATTTGTCTGAGAATGAAAAGGTTCAGCTAGATTCATTTGCAAGCTGGGTTTTGGCAGTGGGGGATGGAACAGTGCCTATGGATATTCGAGAAGGCGAATCCACTCCGTCATGGCTTACATTGCCGCCTGATATTGCATTGTTGCCATCATCTAACTACATCTCAGTACTCATCAATGCAACATACAATTCCTTTGAAGCTGCTTTTGATGATGTGTCTTACTTAGCCCAGCGAGCCATAATATGTCCAACTAATAAGGTGGCTAACTCAATCAATGATATGCTTTTTAGTGCTGTTCCAGGAGAAGAGATGATCTTTGAAAGTTGTGACGCCATTTGCAAAACATTGGACCATGTAGCAGACGCAGATTTACTATACCCTCCTGAGTTTCTACACAAAGTTGAGCCTCCCAATTTCCCGCAGCACAAAATTGCTTTGAAGGTAGGTGTTCCAATCATGTTACTCCGGAATATTAATCAATCTATTGGTCTTTGCAATGGCACGCGCTTAGTGGTCACAAGGTTAGGCCAGTGGGTTCTTGAAGCTAAAATTATGACTGGAGCTAATGTTGGAGATCATGTATGTATACCAAGAATTGTTCTATATGCACCATCTAGAAAGTGGCCTTTCACTCTACAACGCCGCCAGTATCCAATTCGCATCTGTTATGCGATGACTATTAATAAAAGTCAGGGCCAAACACTTCATAGAGTCGGTGTTTATTTGCCAAAGCCGGTGTTTTCTCATGGTCAATTCTATGTAGCTATATCACGAGTAACATCCAGAGAAGGGCTTAAAATTCTTGCCCTTGGTGAAGATGGAAAACCTACTTTGCAGACCAAGAATATTGTCTACCGTGAAGTTTTTGCTAATTTATAAAACATGTTTGTGAAACACCACCTGGTAAGTTTTAAAACAATTTAATAGCATATTATAATTATCTTCTTACACGATACACATCTTTCATTCAATACATTCTTATTTTGAATTGAACCACTAACATATGACTTACTTATTATATTTTTTTCCCCAGGTTAGACAGAACATGGTCTACTTACAGTGCCAAGTGCCGCAGTGCATTCACATATCACTCCTGTTAATTCCACATAATGATGCTAATGTTCTTTAGATGCTTTCTCAGAGAATATACCTGCTGCTTACTTTTGTTGTCAGTGCAAACTCTGCTATAAGTAAATTATGATGATGTTTTTGCAAATATGAACTGTGTCAATATAGTGCATGGACAATGTCTTTTGGTTGTAAATTATTTTGACCGGTTGAATCTTTATGTTCAACCACTGTTTCTTTTTATATGGATGAGCCAGCCTAACAAACCTTTCTGCTAATAAGTCGCATTCTTACGAAAAAGGCCACCGTCTATATGATTTTATAAATAAGCTACCAGATCATCGTTTTTATTTATCTACATGAACTGGCTCAACTACATTTCCTGATTGTGTTTTGGGCCTTACAAAACTTCTTCATGCCAATATTTTATCCAGGTATAGAGGACAAGCAGCCTTACAGCTTTCCATTTGTTTTTTTTTTCGTTTTTTCCATTCACCCATATGTTCTTTCTGCTTCATAATGGCACATGTATACTATTCAAAAATACGAAAATTTAAAATGTCACTACTCTTTCTCACTAAGGCCGCGGCGTGTCGCCGCGCCAAATTTACCTAGTAGGATTCAAAGAATGAGGTCTCGGTGAATGTTTGTTTTCCTGTACGTTTGCCTTGAAAGTGAGATTTGTAGGAAAATTTCCTCTAGTTTTCCCTTTTACCATTCCTATGAATAAAAAGAGTGAACAATAACATCTAGGAAAAATTTCCTATCCCTGTACATTCCCTCTATGTTTTCTCCAAATCAAAGGAGCCCTAAAGGGGAATTCACGTGATTAAGATTAACCAGATGATGACGTTAATTTTTTTTACTAGTGAAATACCACAATTTGCTAAAGAACAAGTGATAATAAAGGAACTGGTCAAGGTGTCACTGCATTTGGTGTGTTCCTCTTTGGAGCAATTGTACCTAGCTTTCTGCCCATCTTCTTATTATACGCTTTATTTAATTTTGTACTCTCTCCGTATACATGCAAATTTGAGCTAGGTTGAGACATCCTTTTGTGAACGGAGGGAGTAGTATAGATCGAGCAATTTAAACTCCCAATTGCATACATATAGGGTTATAAGGTTTTCCGTGTGTCATCCCCTATAGTGTACCCTAAAAAACTAAAGTCATGTCGTAATGATTTGGAATGTGTTCGCAAGTGAACACTCATAGAAACGTGTACGATTTATCACACACTATTGAAAATCAAAAACCGTGTGCATAGAGCTCCTACATCGCATCCGATGTTTTCGGCATGCATCGTGTGCAATCCACTTGTGTGATGCTCCCTTCTCCCCTAAATCCGGGTTGGAATATTTAATTAGTCCCACATCCCTTAGTTTAGAGTGTGTACGACCGGTTTATAAACATGATTGTGCGTCGGTTTGTATCCTTGGCTTATCTAGGGGCACTATCTCTCACCTTAGAACGGACATTTTTGTCGTTACTTGAGAGAGAAACATTCTAGCCGCTACTGTCATGAGATCCCACATTTTAGCCGGTACTGTCCCGAGCTCCCACATATCACACACGATATAAAGAGACAACGATAGGTTACCGAACATTATAGACGTTACTGCCCCGAGCTCCCACATTCTAGAGGTGCAGTTCTTCTGGAGGTTCTCGAAGAAGAGATTGCTGCCATGTTCCTCCAGATCGTCCTTGAGTACGATGTCAGGCTAGTTTCTTGTGATACCACCTTAGCGCTTTGTGAGTTTGACCACCTGCACCCACTCCTCACACCAATGGCAGGCCGACACCGGAATGCAACACAAGATTCAATCCTTCAAAGCCTTGTGGAAAGACCTGGATCAACGAGCATGTGGAAGTCATCCCTTTCCAGCTGCATGCCAAACCGGTGCGACAACAATGCTCCGAGGATGTGTCCAGTATGCGGTTGCGGGCCGTGGGTGCGCTCAGCCTGCGTCGCTACCTCGTCTATCCTCCTGGACACCACGAGTTTCAGTGTCCCACGGTTGAGCGGGAGCACGCCATATACCCAGGAAGTGCGTGGATGCCACCACTGGCGCTATCAGTTTTCATCACCATGTCAAAATTGGAGACATTGGTGATTAGTTTTACAAGCATATGCTTGATGACGTGTAAATACACGTTCGTTGGAAGAGCCCAAGAGGAAGGTATGAAGTAGTGCAGCAGCAATTTTCCCTTGAAATCTACCAAGGTTATCGAACCAGTAGGAATTGGAAGAGCTTCAACACGGTGTCAGCGGCGCCGTTACGATCACTGACGTGGACCTGCACACAACACAATCAAAGTACTTTGCCCCAACGAAACAGGAAGGTTGGCAATCTCCCCGGCTTGCTGAATACAAAGGATTAAACGTATGGTGTGTAAAGTAATGATGAGTGCAAAAAGGAACATCGAGAAAATAAATGCAGAGCGTGGTGGAAACGGTGTTTTTATCAGTATGGAATAAAGGATCAGGGTCCACAGTTCACTAGTGGTGTCTCTCTATAAAACAGATAAATATGTTGGGTAAACAAATTATAGCTGGGCAATTGACAAAGTGCAAATGCATGACAATGCAAGATATAATAAGAACATGTTCATTGTTAGATCTATTGGGCATTACATCAATATACATAGACCGATTACTAGCTGCATCTATGACAAATAATCCACCCCCGGGATAGCTTATGTGTCTCCCGTGAGTATTAAGTTGCAAGCAACAGATAAAAGCATTAAGCAAAGTGTGTAATGTAAACAATGCATATGACATATAGACTGATACGTCTCAAACGTATCTGTAATTTTTGATGTTCCATGCTTGTTTTATACCAATTGCTACATGTTTTGCATCTACTTTATATCACTTTTATACATTTTTTGGGACTAACCTATTAACAAGATGCCGAAGTGCCAGTTCCTGTTTTCTGCTGTTTTTGTATTCCAGAAAAGCTAGTCTGGAAATATTCTCGGAATTGGACGAAACTACACGGGGGTGCCTATTTTTCCAGAACACGCCTGACGGAGCGAAGGAGCAGCAGAGGAGGGCCACCAGAGGCCACACGCACCAGGGCGTGGGCCCCCCTTCTGCCGCGCCCTAGGGTGGTGTGGGCCCCTCGGGGGTCCCGCCCTTTCGCCTACTTATTCCCCCCGACGCGAAAACCCTAAGTACCTGAGCAAATATCCACGAAAAGATCCAGAGACGCCGCCGTCGTCAACCCTAGCTCGGGAGGGTTCAGAACCTCTTCCCGGCACCCTGCCGGAGAGGGGAATCGTCACCGGAGGCTTCTACATCGCCATGCCTGCCTCCGGAGTGATGCGTGAGTAGTTCATCCTTGGACTACGGGTCCATAGCAGTAGCTAGATGGTTGTCTCTCCACTTTGTGCCATCATGTTTAGATCTTGTGAGCTGCCCTACATGATCAAGATCATATTATTGTAATGCTACATGTTGTGTTTGCTGGGATCCGATGAATATTGAATATTATGTCAAGTTGATTATCAATCTATCTTATATGTTATTTAAGATCTTGCATGCTTTCCGTTACTCGTAGATGCTTTGGCCAAGTAGATGCTTGTAACTCCAAGAGAGAGTATTTATGCTAGATAGTGGGTTCATGTCTCCGTTTAACCTGGGACAGTGACAGAAAGTTCTAAGGTTGTGGATGTGCTGTTGCCACTAGGGATAACCTAACGATGCTATGTCCACGGCATATGTGTTTGTTTACATTACGCACTTTACTTAATGCAATTATCCGTTGCTTGCAACTTAATACCAACGGGGGACTCGGATGACAACCCGGCGGTGGATTATTAGTCATAGATGCTGTTGGATAACGATCTATGTATTATGTCGTAATGCCCAATTAAATATCATAGTAGTCAACATGTCATGTATATGCATTGTCATGCGCTCACTATTCGTCAATTGCCCAGCTGTAATTTGTTCACCCAACATGTTAGTTATCTTTTATGGAGAGACACCACTAGTGAACTGTGGACCCCGGTCCATTCTTTTACACTGATTAAACAACCACAAACTGCAAACTGTTCCTTTTTCATTCTCTGCAATTTAATACTCATTTTCCACACCATACGTTTAATCCTTTGTTTTCAGCAAGCCAGTGAGATTGACAACCTCACTGTTTCGTTGGGGCAAAGTAGTTTGATTGTGTTGTGTGCAGATTCCACGTCAACAGTCCAGACTCCCTGCGACAGCTATTTTTCTGGCGCCGTTGACAACCTTCTGAAGAGTTGCTGCTCCTACTGGTTCGATAACCTTGGTTTCTTTCTGAGGGAAAACTTGCTGCTGACTACATCATACCTTCCTCTTGGGGTCTCCCAACGAACGTGTGTTTCACGTCATCAAGCTATTTTTCTGGCGCCGTTGCCGGGGAAGTATCTTCAAACTCTCCCGTCAACAGCATATTTTTCTGGCGCCGTTGCCGGGGAGACAGCAGTCTTCTGCAAGGGGAGTTTCACGCTTCCAATCTCTTTACTTTGTTTTTGTCTTGCTTAGTTTATTTTATTTTATCTTGTTTGCTTTCAATTATCAAAAACAAAAAAAATTAGTTACTTGCATTTAGTTTATTTTCAGTTTGTTTCTGTTAGTTATTATGTCTAGCTCTTTACTTGCTATCAATGGTTACTTTCCTTGAAACTAGTCCTATGGCTGAAAACAACATGAGAGAGCTTTATGAAATTTATCTTGAGTTGGGACATGAAGTGTTTGAAGAGAAAATTAAAAAGCCTATGGAACTTTATTTGCATAACAATCATGATAGTAGCAATGTTATTAGCATACATTCTTTGAACACCATTATTGCTAATGCCATGGAAAGCTCTAAGCTTGGGGAAGCTGGTTTTGATAAAAATGATATTTTTAGTCCCCAAGCTTGGAGGAGGAAGAATGCTATATTGTTGAATGTCATGATTCTATTGAAATATCTCTTTTGATAAATTTGAAAAACACCTCCTTGACTCAGTAAAGGAAATTGCAGAAAGTAAAAATGTGCTCCCTAATGTTATATATGATAATGCTCTTGATGATGGTCCTATATTGCCTAATGATATTAATTATACTATTATTGTCAAAAGTGGGTTTGATAACCCCACTATTTTGAGCTTAATAAAAATTATGCGTTTGTAGATCATGAAAAGCATGCTTTATGTGATAGTTATATTGTTGAGTTTGTTCATGATGCTACTGAAAATTATTTTGAGAGAGGAAAATATGGTTATAGAAATCTTCATGTTATTAAATTTCCTCTCTTTATGATGAAAGTTTTGAGCTTTCTCTTGTGTTGCTTCTATATGATTTTTGCTTTAAGACCTAATGGTCCGTTGAAAGTTTTGAAGTTGCACTTGTTTTGCCTTCCTATGCTAGTCACTTTGTGCTTAATTGACTTGTTTTCTTATAAGACTCCTATGCATAGGAAGAGTGTTAGATTTAAACATGTTTTATATATGCTCTTGATGCTCTCTTTTATGTTTCAACTCTCATCTTTATGTGAGCATCATAAAAATCACTATGCCTAGCTAAAAGGCATTAAAGAAAGCGCTTTTGGGAGGCAACCCATTATCTTTTATTTTCTTTTATTAGTCAAGGTTTGTTTACTTCTGTAGCAACTCCTTTGTATCTTTATTTTCTCGCATTGTTGTGCCAAGAGTAGCCTCTAATGATAAGATGATGCTTAATTTTGATTGCTGCGCAGAAACAGATTTTTGCTGTTCACTGTACGAAATTCCTAAAATCACCAGATTGTTAATTAAATCTGAAATTTTTGTGCGTAATCTTTATGAATGTCTGAAACTTTCATTAGTTCAGAGTTTCTCGATCTGAGCGTCGTAAGTGCCTCGAAAAAATTCGTCTTTGCGGACTGTTCTGTTTTAGACAGATTATGCCTTTTTATTTTTGCATTCTCTCTTTTACTAGTGTTGAGTGAAATTCTTTTTTGGGTGGAAGAGCTTCACATAACATCAGTGGCTGTAGCTAATGTTTAAAGTAACAAATCATATTGCGTCTTTATAGAACATGTGAATTTTTGATTATGCACTAACCCTCTAATGAGATCTACTTTGAGTTTGGTGTGACGGAAGTTTTCAAGGGTCAAGAGAGAAGGATGATATAATAGGATCAAGAAGAGTGAAGAGCTTAAGCTTGGGGAGGCTCCCATGGATCTCCCCAGCATATTTCAAGAAGACTCAAGCGTCTAAGCTTGGGGATGCCCAAGGCATCCCCTTCTTCATCGTCAAAATTATCAGGTCATCTCTAGTGAAACTATATTTTAATTCTTTCACATCATATGTGCTTTTCTTGGAGCGTCTGTGTGCTTTTATTTTCAGTATTGCATTTTATTTTCAATAAAGCTTGACTGGACCCTAGCATTCTTGATTGGGAGAGAGACACGCTCCGCTTTTTCATGAGAATACTCCTATTCTTCACTTATATTTGTTGAGTATTCATATCTAGCGCTGTTCAGCTTTTAGCTCTTGTTTTCATGTATCTCTTGTCAGAGCTATTAGCTTTCTTTTGTAGAAAGTACTCTCTTGCTTCACTTATATTTGTTTGGAGAGTTGATGAAATAAATTGATTGGTGTTTGGTTGGTTCAGAAAATGTTGCATGTGGTAATTGGTATAAGGAAAAACTTGCTTAATCTTGTAGATCACTAAAATGGATAACTTGATGCTTGTCAATTGTTTTGAGTTAACAAGTAGATCATGATTAAATTGTGCATCACATGAGTTAAGCCTATTAGTGAAGAACTACCGTAAAGCTTGTTGAAAATTTGGTTTGCATCGGTGGTACCTCTAAGGTCTAGATATTTTCTAATAACAGGGTTTGGTTAACAAGGAAGACGGTATGAAGTCTTATAACGTTTGCAATATGTTTGTCATATAAAACTTGGTGTACGGGTTGATATTCTTGTTTGCTTACATAACCTTGCTAGCCTAAACTCTGTACTGAGAGGGAATGCTTCTCGTGCATCCAAATCCTTGAGCCAAAATCCATGCCATTTGTGTCCACCATAACTACCTATATGTGGTATTTCCTTGCCACTCCAAGTAAATTTTTCATGTGCTACCTTTAAATTATTCAAAATGTTATTATTCCCTTTTTGTGTCAATGTTTACTAGCTCATGAGGAATTAGTGTGGTTATTCTTTATTCTATTTGTCGAGTGGACTTTTACACCTGGACTAGTGGCATATACATCCGCTTATCCAATAACTTGCAAAAAGAGCTGGCAACGGGGTGCCCAGTCCCAATTAATTACAACTTTAACCAATTAATTCTCTTCACACTTTTGCCCTGATTCATCAGTAAGCAATGACAAACAGTGAAATACCTGAATGTGTGTAAACCAAAGAGAAAGAGGGATGATCTGCCTTGCTGGTAGAAATAACGTCCTTCATGGGAGCCGCTCTTAAAAGTCCGTTCGACAGGTAGAATACTGTTCTCACCCGCTACCATTCGTTGACAATTAACAAACACCTCTCAAAAATAGATACTCCTCCATGGTATGTGATTGATGGAAGGCACCCGAGGATTCGGTTAGCCATGGCTTGTGTTAGCAAGGTTGGGAGGAGTATCAAATATTTTATGCAATCTCTATATGCTTTCAAAAACCTAAAAGCTCTAGCACATGATTTAATCCCTGCTTCCCTCTGCGAAGGGCCTTTCTTTTACTTTTATGTTGAGTCAGTTTTCCTATTCTTTCTGTCTTCCACAAGCAAACACTAGTGTCAACTTTGTTACAACATGCGTTATATGCAATGTATTGGACTTGTTATACTACTTTGTGTTGACAATATCCATGAGATAAATATGTTGAAAGTTGAAGCAAATGCTGAAACTAAATTCTTCCTTTGTGTTGATTAAATACCTTTTATTAGAAACTATTGCTTTATGAGTTAACACTTATGCAAAACTGTTTGATGCTTGTCTCGAAAGTACTATTCATGAAAACGTTTAGCTTGTGTGATTCATTGTTTACTCATTATCTATTTGGTAGCAAATTATAGACCATTGACTTGGATCACTTCATTCATTTACATGTGCCTTGCAATATTATATGATCAAGATTATGATAGTAGCATGTCACCTCAAAAATTATTTTGTTTTTATCGTTTACCTACTCGAGGACGAGTAGGAACTAAGCTTGGGGATGCTGATACGTCTCAAACGTATCTATAATTTTTGATGTTCCATGCTTGTTTTATACCAATTGCTACATGTTTTGCATCTACTTTATATCACTTTTATACATTTTTTGGGACTAACCTATTAACAAGATGCCGAAGTGCCAGTTCCTGTTTTCTGCTGTTTTTGTATTCCAGAAAAGCTAGTCTGGAAATATTCTCGGAATTGGACGAAACTACACGGGGGTGCCTATTTTTCCAGAACACGCCTGACGGAGCGAAGGAGCAGCAGAGGAGGGCCACCAGGAGGCCACACGCACCAGGGCGCGGGCCCCCCTCTGCCGCGCCCTAGGGTGGTGTGGGCCCCTCGGGGGTCCGCAGCCGCCGCCCTTTCGCCTACTTATTCCCCCCGACGCGAAAACCCTAAGTACCTGAGCAAATATCCACGAAAAGATCCAGAGACGCCGCCGTCGTCAACCCTAGCTCGGGAGGGTTCAGAACCTCTTCCCGGCACCCTGCCGGAGAGGGGAATCGTCACCGGAGGCTTCTACATCGCCATGCCTGCCTCCGGAGTGATGCGTGAGTAGTTCATCCTTGGACTACGGGTCCATAGCAGTAGCTAGATGGTTGTCTCTCCACTTTGTGCCATCATGTTTAGATCTTGTGAGCTGCCCTACATGATCAAGATCATATTATTGTAATGCTACATGTTGTGTTTGCTGGGATCCGATGAATATTGAATATTATGTCAAGTTGATTATCAATCTATCTTATATGTTATTTAAGATCTTGCATGCTTTCCGTTACTCGTAGATGCTTTGGCCAAGTAGATGCTTGTAACTCCAAGAGAGAGTATTTATGCTAGATAGTGGGTTCATGTCTCCGTTTAACCTGGGACAGTGACAGAAAGTTCTAAGGTTGTGGATGTGCTGTTGCCACTAGGGATAACCTAACGATGCTATGTCCACGGGCATATGTGTTTGTTTACATTACGCACTTTACTTAATGCAATTATCCGTTGCTTGCAACTTAATACCAACGGGGGACTCGGATGACAACCCGGCGGTGGATTATTAGTCATAGATGCTGTTGGATAACGGTCTATGTATTATGTCGTAATGCCCAATTAAATATCATAGTAGTCAACATGTCATGTATATGCATTGTCATGCGCTCACTATTCGTCAATTGCCCAGCTGTAATTTGTTCACCCAACATGTTAGTTATCTTTTATGGAGAGACACCACTAGTGAACTGTGGACCCCGGTCCATTCTTTTACACTGATTAAACAACCACAAACTGCAAACTGTTCCTTTTTCATTCTCTGCAATTTAATACTCATTTTCCACACCATACGTTTAATCCTTTGTTTTCAGCAAGCCAGTGAGATTGACAACCTCACTGTTTCGTTGGGGCAAAGTAGTTTGATTGTGTTGTGTGCAGATTCCACGTCAACAGTCCAGACTCCCTCGACAGCTATTTTTCTGGCGCCGTTGACAACCTTCTGAAGAGTTGCTGCTCCTACTGGTTCGATAACCTTGGTTTCTTTCTGAGGGAAAACTTGCTGCTGACTACATCATACCTTCCTCTTGGGGTCTCCCAACGAACGTGTGTTTCACGTCATCATAGACACAACAAACTTGTTTTCTCCCCAATGTCAACATCACATCTACAGTCTTAGTCGTTTCTGTCATCTCGAGCACAGGCTTCTAGAGGCATGAACCAACTATCTAGCATAAATACCTCCTCTTACAGTCATTAGCATCTACTTTGCCAAAGCATCCACTAATAACGGAGAGCATGCAGGAACATAGATAAACATTGATATAAAACTTGTGACACTTTAGTTGTAGGGAATAGATAAGTTTTCCTTCTTGCTCCTGCGGAACGATACCTTACTTCCACATTGAGAGGTGCTACAGTGATCCCCTGCTCTTGGGGGTTATCAGATATGATAAGAACATGTTCATTGTTAGATCTATTGGGCATTACATCAATATACATAGACCGCTTACTAGCTGCATCTATGACTAATAATCCACCCACGGGATAGCTTTCGTGTCTCCCGTGAGTATTAAGTTGCAAGCAATAGATAAAAGCATTAAGCAAAGTGTGTAATGTAAACAATGCATATGACATATAAACACATCAAAGTTGTTTTCTCCCTAGTGGCAACAGCACATCTACAGGCTTAGCTGTCATCTCGAGCCCAGACTTCTAGAGGAATGAACCCACTATCTAGCATAAATAGCCCCTCTTACAGTCATTAGCATCTACTTGGCCAAAGCATCTACTAACAACGGAGAGCATGCAGGAACATAGTTAAAACATGGATATAAATAGATGAACCAACTTGATCATAACTTCACAATTCATCGGATCCCAGCAAACACAACATATAGCATTACATAAAGATGATCTTTATCATGTTAGGCAGCTCACAAGATCTAAACATGATAGCACGCGGTGGAGAGACTACCAACTAGCTACTGCTATGGACCCGTAGTCATGTGAAGAACTACTCACGCATCACTCCAGAGGCAGGCATGGTGTTGAAGAGCCCTCTGGTGATGATTTTCCTCCGGATGGGTGCCGGGAAGAACTCCAGAACCCTCCCAAACTAGGGTTGACGACGACGGCGGCGACATAACTTTTCGTGGATTTCTGATCGGTTATTTCGGGTTTACCGAATAGATGTAATTTATAGGCGAAAGAGGGGCGCCAGGGGGGCACTAGGTGGGCCAGGCGGGGTGGCGGCGCGGGGACACCCTGGCCGTGCCGTGGGCCCGCCTCCTCTCCTGGGCTGCCTCCTGGGCTTCACCTTTGGACTGGTGCTTTGTTCCCGTGCAGAAATAAATCAGGTAAATTGGCGTGCCTTTTGGAGAATACTTCCACAAGAGAATTTCTGAAACAAAAAGACAGCAGAAAACAGGAACTGGTACTGTGTCATCTTGTTAATAGATTAGTCCCAGAAAATGCATAAAAATGATATAAAGTGTAATTAAAACATGTGGTATTTAATATATAACAGGCATGGAACATCAAAAATTATAGATACGTTTTGGACGTATCAAGCATTCCCAAGCTTAGTTCCCGCTCGTCCTCGAGTAGGTAAACGATAACAAAAAGATAATTTTTGAAGTGACATGCTACCAACATAATATTGATCAAATAGTAATGTAAAGCATGTGAACTGAGATCAAATCATTCAAACTAAATGTCTATATTGATATTAAACAAACTGATGATAAAGCAAGACAGTTAAACAAGTCAAAATCTTTCATGGATGATGCTCTAAGAGCATCTCTAGCAAAGCCCTTAAAACATGTCAAACCTACAAATTTATAGTTTTTGTGGAAAAAACGTCCCGAATAGAGCCTCTAAAACTGGTCAAAACCTTAAACGTTTTAAGGGCGCTTGTGAATTCGTAGCCACAACCTGGGTATACAAGGATTTGGAGGCTATTTGAGGGTGCCTTTAAGGATGCCTGGAACTGGTCAACGCTCGTGAGATGGAATCCCCACCGTGCGTTCCCCATCGTGCGACCGAACGTCACCGGCGAAGTCCACCGTCGGCGCGCGGCGGCAGCCGCTAGACCGGCGCGGCGCCGGCAGGAGGCGCCCGCGAAGACGGGACCAGCACCGAGGCATGCTCGCGTGATTGATGGATCGATCGCCTAGCTAGCTCGCGTAGCTAGCTCGCGTGATTGATCGATCGATTGCCTAGCTAGCTCGCCTAGATAGCTCGCGTACTAGACTACACGGATCGATCATTTTGCGCGGCAGCTAGCTCAACTCCTCTACTATACTTTATAGATCGGTAGATTGCAGTATATGGAGGAATTGGGGAATGCACGAGGAATAAGAAGACCACAAAGAATATTTGGAGAATATTCCATTTTACCGTTCGTGTTTATGGTTTCTGCTCTGTCCGAGGACTTTTCAGACCTAAAAACATGTTTTTCGCGAACCTTAAAACGCGTTTACGGTTCCGTGTTTACAGTCACTGCTCGAGATGCTCTAAAGACATGAAACCGTACCAAGTTCATTATAGATGATTTAAGTATTCAGTGTAGAAGTTCTATCCTTCTACTCAAGCATCAAGCAATTTTTCACAACACAGAAAGGATCGAGTCAAGTAAAAGCAAACATGAACGTCATGAATCAACTGTTTCGAAGTTTTACTCAACCGGTGAGCGTAAGCATTTGGTTTTGGCACCAGTATGTTATGGCAAAGAGAATAATAATGGGGGTTTGGAAGGCCAATGGAAGAAAGTCTCATAAAGTTGTAAGTGCTCATTAGACAAGAGGAAGTCTTATAATCGAAGTTATGCAAGGAGTAGTGATTGTCATGCAACGGATGCACATAGAGCTATATGTGTATGAAAGCTCTCCAATGGAACTAGTGGGGGTGCATCCAACTCGGTTGCTCATGAAGACCTAGAGCACTTTTTAGGAGGCTCATCATTGGAATATACAACCCAAGTTCTATAATGAAAATTCCCCACATAGTTATACTAGTAAAACATGAAAACTCTCTCCCATGGAGTATATGTGCTAAAAATGAGCACAAATGATGACTATGAAACTGCAGGTGCTAAACATGAGCACAAGTGTGGATAAAGGATAGTAATGTTGCCCCCTCTCTCTTTATTTCTTTCTTTCTTTTTTTTTTTTTTTCTTTTTCTATTTTTTTTCTTTTTCTGTTTCTCTTTTCGATGGCCTCCATGGCTCTTTTCACTTTTCTCTCCCTTACTGTAGGGGCAACATCCTAATATGATAAAACACTTTTTGGTACAAATAACTCATAATGAAAAACATGATGTATGGAACTGAGTGCATCTGCCAGTGTAGTAGGATGTGCCATGATCTAGCGTAACATGGGTAAAACCACACATCAGCTGTATAGAATTATGCAAAGCAATATATAACAATGATGAATGACAACAAGTCATGTAATGTAAGATGGAAGTTCCATGGCAATATATCTCGGAACAGTTATGGAAATGCTGTGATAGGTAATTATGGTGGCTGTTTTGAGGAAGATGTTTGGCTTATGTGTAGGAGAACAAGAGGAAGTTCTCCCACGGAGTTTGGATGTACTGGCGAAGTATGCACAACTCTCAATGTGAGCAGAAGGCAATGCACAACACCGAAGAGGCTAGCAAAATTTGGATGGTGGAAGTGCCAAAAACCGTAGCTCAACATTAGTCAAAAATAATTTACAAGCTTATTGCAAACAACTAGCAGGTTCAACATTAAGAGCATGATTAAATTTACTCCAAGGAGGGCCGTTCACAGCGGCACAAGTACCCGTTAGATCCCTCGACCTTAGCATGCAACTATGTTATTACGTATTACTTTTCAGACATGAACAACTATCAAGACCAACTACACCTTCAACAATTTTAGTATAGTTTGTAGTACGGTACAAGATTTAATAACACAACCACTAATAAATTTTAACTTAAGTAACCAGCAATCATTAACATCTAATTTCTTAATATCTCAAAACATTTGCAAGGAATCAAGTTATCAAAGTTCAATGATCTACAAGACTATGCAAATTTTTTCGTTATACAACTACCACACACTTAGCATTTTCTGTTTCAACCAGACACCAATCAACTTATTTAAACATCTCTCCAAACAAATATAAGTGAAGCAAGATAGTAATTTCTACAAAAGAACTAATAGCTCTGAATAAGAGGTACATGAAAAAATGAGAGCTAGAAGCTAACAAAACATAAACAGAATACTCAACAAATATAAGTGAAGAACAAGAGTATTCTAAGAAAAAGTGGAGCGTGTCTCTCTCCCACACAAGAATGCTAGGATCCAACTTAGTTATGATCAGAAAACAAAAAAACAAAAACAAAACAGAAAATAAAAACACACAGATGCTCCAAGAACAGCACACAACATGTGAAGCAATAAAATATAGTCTCACTAGAGATGACCTAATAATTTGTTGATGAAGAAGGGGATGCCCAAGGCATCCCCATGCTTAGACGCTAGAATCTTCTTGATATATGCAGGGGAGATCCATGGGAGCTTCCCCAAGCTTAAGCTTTTCTCTCTTCTTGATCTTCTTGTATCATCCTCCTCCCTTGATACTTGAAAACTTCCTTCACACAAAGACAACTCGTAGACTTCATTAGAGGGGTTAGTACATCAAAACATAAGCTCACTTAGTTCTGTAAAGACACATTACATAATTTCATTTTAAACATTAGCTACTGTTACTAAGCAAGATCCTGGTCTCCCCCCTAAGAATGTAAATCAATAATTGCAAAAGAGACAATGCAAAACAAAAACAGAATATGTTAAAACCAGAACAGTCCATAAAGACGAATTATTTCAAGGTACTTCCGTTGCTCAAATCAGAAAACGGTTAAGTAACAAAAGATAGATATAAAGCTCAGACTTCTGCTCGAAAATGTGCAGATTAAGATCACGTTCTGTGATTTTTTGGATTTTTGTACAGTAAAGAACATAAATCTGTTTCTGGACAGCAAACCAAACTTTAACACTTTCTTGCATTAGAGGCTTTTCTTGGCAGAAAACAAAACAAAAAGGATACAAAGGAGTTGTTACAGAAGTAAGCAACATCCTTGACTAATAAAAACTGAAAACAAAATATAATGGGTTGCCTCCCAAAAGCGCTTTCTTTAATGCATTTTAGCTAGGCTAGAAGATATTAATGATGCTCTCATAAGAATAAGAGTTGAAAAACAGAAGAGAGCATCAAGAGTCAAATATCAAACATATTTAAGTCTAACCCACTTCCTATGCAAAGGAATCTTGTAATAAAATAAATTATTGAAGCATAAAGCAACTAGCATAGGAAGATGAAACAAATGCAACTTCAAAACTTTCAACATAAAGTGAGGCGTTTTAGTGACTTGAAAACTTTTACAACCATATTTTCCTCTCTCATAATAACTTTCAGTAGCATCATGAAAAAACTCAACAATATAACTATCACATAAAGCATGTTTTTCATGATCTACAAACACATAGTTTTTATTAAGCTCAAAAACAGTGGGGTCATTAAACCCACTTTTGACAATAGCAGTATAATTAATATTATCAGGCAATATAGGACCATCATCAAGAGCATTATCATATATAACAGTAGGGAGCACATATTTACTTTCTGTTATTTCTTCCTTTTCTTGAGTCAAGGAACTTGTTACTTCAAATTTATCAAAAGGAGATATTTCAATAGAATCATAACATTCAACAATATAGCATTCTTCCTCCTTAGGAAGGCATGGAGGGTAATCATATAATGTAAGAGTTAAAGAGTTACTATCGTTAGAAGGTAGATCCTCCTTTTATTCATCACTCTCTTCCTCTTTTTCATCCAATGAGCTTTCAGTTTCAGCAATTTCTTCTTCCAAAGGTTCCTGCAAGACATCAGTTTCTCCTTTTGGAGGATAAGTTTTCTCAAAAAATTCGGTAATATAAGGATTATCATTGTAATATTCGAGGCAATATCCAAGTATAGCAAAATTCTCAGATTTATAAGGAGCATCATAAGTATTCTTAAGCAAAGCAGTAATTTCATAGGCACCCTTAAAAACAACAAATTCTTCAATTTGTTCAAGATTTTCAAAGTCATAGTTTCCTTTGGCATAAGAAGCCAAGGTCTCATCATCATTATAATCGCACTAGAAAGGGAGGTGTTTATGCCTCCTACAGCAAAAAGATTCATTAAAGCACCATGATTCATCATATGTAGAGCACAAGTTTCCAGCTAGACTTTTCAATCTATCTATTTGTTCCCATAAATATTTCCCTTTTGTGACAAGCGGAATTCCTTATAATATCTTTGTTGATCCTCCGTGAACCCACCTTGACAATATAAACTAGTTTCAAAGAAGTTAACCATATATAGCAAATAAAGAACTAGACATAATAACAGGAAGAACATAAAAATACTAGTTGCTAAACTTTTTTTTGTGGTTTTTGATTTTTAGTGCAAACAAAATAAAATAAAAATAAAACAAGCAAGACAAAAGCAAAGTAATGAGATTGGTGGCGTGTAACTCCCCTTGCCGTAGCTTCCAATTCCTAGGCAACGGCGGCAGAAAATATGCTTGATGACGTGGAAACACACGTTCGTTGGGAGACCCCAAGAGGAAGGTATGAAGTAGTGCAGCAGCAATTTTCCCTTGAAATCTACCAAGGTTATCGAACCACTAGGAATTGGAAGAGCTTCAACACGGTGTCAGCGGCGCCGTTACGATCACTGACGTGGACCTGCACACAACACAATCAAAGTACTTTGCCCCAACGAAACAGGAAGGTTGGCAATCTCCCCGGCTTGCTGAATGCAAAGGATTAAACGTATGGTGTGTAAAGTAATGATGAGTGCAAAAAGGAACAACGAGGAAATAAATGCAGAGCGTGGTGGAAACGGTGTTTTTATCAGTGTGGAATAAAGGACTGGGGTACACAGTTCAGTAGTGGTGTCTCTCCATAAAACAGATAAATATGTTGGGTAAACAAATTACAGCTGGGTAATTGACAAAGTGCAAATGCATGACAATGCAAGATATTGATGGATGTAAAATGCATACATGAACTTTACATTTTATTACATGTTATTCCATGTTATTTGCATCATATAAGGGTTATATTAATGATTTATATTGAGTTTTGGGGATAATTAACAATCTCCCAATTTTTCTGGAATTAACCCTACACTGTCAGAAAAACCCTTTTTCTATATTTTTATGTTTCAGGCGACCAAATCACGTCATAATGACCTGAGATTTTACGGGGATCACTTTTTTGGAAGGAACGAAACGTAGGCGCAAAGGAAACGAAGAAACGGAGACCAGAAGGCCAAAACAAATGGGCCCACGCGGCCAGATTCCCTGACCGCGTGGGACCCCTCATCCTGGCCCTCGGGCCTCCGCTGCTGTATATATAGACCCCCCCCAGGGCTTTCGCGAAAGGGAGCGCCGCCGAAACACAGAAACACCGAGACAGAGACCTGGAGCTGCAGATTGGAGGGGGAAAACTCCGGCGGGGCGCTGCCGGGGTGGTCTCCATCTTCTCCAACGACTTATCCACCGTCTCCATGATGAAGGGGGAGTAGTCCACCCCCTGGACCTTGGGTTTGTGGTGGTAACTTGATCCAATCTCTCTATGTATGATCATTGTTGAAGCCCATATGATGTGCCTTGCATGATTATGGAACTATCTTTGTAATTTCTATGGTGGATATTATGGTATGAGATGATATTATGTTATGCATTTACCGTCATGTTGGGATTTCTATGGTTTGTCATACTTTGGAGATATTCTATGATACATGTGATGGTTTGATTTATGCATAATGCCTTGTTTATCCTTGTCATGAGGTGATTGACACCACCAAGTGTGGATAGATGAGAGAGATGTGGTCATGCACACGAAATATAAATCATTGAACTAGTGTTTAGAATATTGTCCATTATGAAGTATGATGAATGTAGGTACGGGATGGCCGATGTGACAACGGCATATGTATTGAGTGACATGTGAAATACAGCCCAACATCCATTATCTGGGGGTAAAAAGGAAGAGTATGATGTGGGAGTGACAGCAACCACGCTAGCCTTACGAGGGTGACCTAGCAACACAAATGAGTACTTCTTTCAACTATGTGTTTTAGGACATGTAGCCGTCATAGAAGTTTACCATTAAAGCATGACAATTGTGTGTACTTTTTATCTATAACATGATAATCACCATAGATGGGAGAGAGGATTGAGTGAACCCATGAACTCATGTCCATTGTTCCTATAAGAGAAAACCTTTGTCTTGTCCTCTTGTATTGAAGAGGATTGGGACACTTTTACACTCTTGTTTTGTTACATTAAACTTCCATCCATTAAATCAACCACCTTGTTCCTTAAACTTGTTTAGTGCATAATCAACTAAAACTTGTGACACTTTAGTTGTAGGGAATAGATAAGTTTTCCTTCTTGCTCCTGCGGAACGATACCTTACTTCCACATTGAGAGGTGCTACAGTGATCCCCTGCTCTTGGGGGTTATCAGATATGATAAGAACATGTTCATTGTTAGATCTATTGGGCATTACATCAATATACATAGACCGCTTACTAGCTGCATCTATGACTAATAATCCACCCCGGGATAGCTTTCGTGTCTCCCGTGAGTATTAAGTTGCAAGCAATAGATAAAAGCATTAAGCAAAGTGTGTAATGTAAACAATGCATATGACATATTGAGACATCAAAGTTGTTTTCTCCCTAGTGGCAACAGCACATCTACAGGCTTAGTCGTTCCTGTCATCTCGAGCCCAGGCTTCTAGAGGAATGAACCCACTATCTAGCATAAATACCCCTCTTACAGTCATTATCATCTACTTGGCCAAAGTATCTACTAACAACGGAGAGCATGCAGGAACATAGTTAAAACATGGATATAAATAGATGAACCAACTTGATCATAACTTCACAATTCATCGGATCCCAGCAAACACAACATATAGCATTACATAAAGATGATCTTGATCATGTTAGGCTGCTCACAAGATCTAAACATGATAGCACAAGGTGGAGAGACTACCAACTAGCTACTGCTATGGACCCGTAGTCCCGTGAAGAACTACTCACACATCACTCCGGAGGCAGGCATGGTGATGAAGAGCCCTCCGGTGATGATTTCTCCTCCAGTGGGGTGCCGTGAAGAACTCCAGAACCCTCCCAAACTAGGGTTGATGACGACGGTGGCGACGGAACTTTTCTTGGATTTCTGATCGGGTATTTAGGGTTTCCCGAATATATATAATTTATAGGCGAAAGAGGGGCACCAGGGGGGCACCAGGTGGGCCAGGCGGGGTGGTGGCGCGGGGCTACCCCTTGCCATGCTGTGGGCCCGCCTCCTCTCCTGGGCCGCTTCCTGGGCTTCTCCTTCGGACTGGTGCTTCGTTCCCGCGCAGAAATAAATCAGGTAAATTGGCGTGCCTTTTGGAGAATATTTCCAGAAGAGAATTTCTGGAAAAAAAAGACAGGAGAAAACATGAACTGGCACTGTGGCATATTGTTAATAGGTTAGTCCCAGGAAATGCATAAAAATGATATAAAGTGTAAATAAAACATGTGTTATTTAATATATAACAGGCATGGAACATCAAAAATTATAGATACGTTTTGGACACATCAATACACAATGGCAACACCCAATGATCACCACAAAGCGCATGCAATGCAAATTAGATACAAGTAGCAAAGCAAAGCAAATGTTGGTAACAACCACGCTTTGTAATGTCGCCTGTGTTTGGTGATCATCACAAGCAGATGACAATCTCTTGGGTGATCACCACAGTAGCAACGCCAGTTGACATGGGTATACATCACGGGTACCCTACCATGAGGGTACCTGGTGCACGTGACGACTAAAGGCCCAATAGCGAAGAGACTACTCGAAGCCCAAGGCATGAGGCCCAAGAAGATGGAGTACCCTCCAAGATTAGACATAGGCATAGTCGGTTTAGACTTTCCTTACGTGTAAACTAGGTCGGTTACAAACTCCCGAGACCCAGCCTATTTAAAGGCTGGGAGGGGTGCCGATCTGGGACCAAGCCATACTCGAACCACCAAAACTCTTGCGAGATCGTCATCTCGCCGGAGCTCCCTGTAATCGCATAATCCACAATCAATACCAGACAAGCAGGAAGTAGGGTCTTTACCTCCACCCGAGGGGCCTGAACCTGGGTAAATCTTTGCCTCTGCTTGTCAGCCGACGAAACTACCAGTACTACCACGTTCTCTCCCCATAATCTCAACCCTAGGTCCTTAACCATGGGATTTGATGAGGGTACACCTCGTCAATTGGCGCCGTCTGTGGGAAAGAATAGTGCTGGACTCGCGGTTTCTTCGGTTCCATCGGAAAACGGCGACTCGCCGATCGGATCTACAAACGGCAACTCGCCGGCTGCATCGACAAACCAGAACTCGCCGACTCAGGCGGCACACGGCAACTCGCCGGCTCACTCGACAAACGGCAACACGCCAGCTTCACCCGCAAAAAGCGCATCGGATCCTCTGATGGATTTCGAGCCACACTCGCCAGGATTCCAGGAGGCCTTCTCCGATCTCGAGTCAGGTTTGGGTTTAACCGTTGGTTCGTTCAATTTTTTCGTCAACAAGCTTGGTGTGCAGGACTTGACGGATCCACGCCAACTCGCGACTTCCGCACCCGAGGCTCCATCGGTTGCGGCTCCTTCGACTGCGGATCCCTCAACTGCGTCCATACCATCGTCGATCCTCCAAGCTTGCTCGTCCGCAACAACCATGTCCACACGAGAGATGCACGAGCTCATCGAAGAACTTCAGGGCGAGGAGGCCGAATCAGCATACCGCACAAACATCCCGAGCTCGATCTCTCACTCGAGGATAGTTTCGACTGCGGGATCTCCTTCAGCGACTTCGACGAACCTCGAAACTCATATCGACAACCACGTCGACTCCGAGATCTGCACCAACAACAACAACCTCGACTCGAGATTCATAACAACTCCGACGCCGAGATGAGCATAGGCGATGAAGGCATCAACTGCGAGATCCGTCAGACGGACCACTCGACGGGCATATCGACTCGACATGAGCCTTGATGACGATGTCGAGTCCATGATGGACTCGAAGACACATACATACCCTCGGGTGATACCCCAGCAGGTTACGTCGCCATCGCCGCAGAATCATCAGATGCTGCGGCCAGCCGCAGGCCTACAGAATTCCCGTGCACAGTACTATGCCGGACGGAGTCACAACTCTCACAATCACTGCTGAGATGGCGCAAAAGCAGACAAAGTCATCAAGGAGTGCACAATGATGCCAGCAGACGCAACACAAGAGGAGATGTTGACCTTCCAGTACTTCAACTGGCAGGAATCACTTCGACTGCGGCAGGTTAGCAACACTCGAAGAACGCAAAAAGCAAGCTAGCTTGTCGAGTGCGCGAAGAAGACAGCTCTCCCTGAGCTCCACCGGGCGAGCAGACACAGACCCAGATCAAGGTTGTCACACCTCTCGCCAGACGAAAGGGCGGCGCTCACCCGCAACTTAGGCAACTCTTTCATGACATACGACGAAGAAGGAGTGCCAGTACCCAAAACAGCTGCGGGTGCCCTCTTCACCGCTGCAGCGTACCTAGAGGCAATCAAACCTCCAGCTGATGACCCCAATGCAAAACTGCATCGCCAGCAGATCAAATCACTCGCCTTAGCGCGAAGGCCATACGCCAAATTCCAAAACTCCAGGTGGGAGTCGAGACCGTGCCCTAGTCGACACGCGTCGTGAAGAGCATAATCACAGTGGTCGCGCCACCACTCGAAGGAAAGAAGCGGCTCGCAGGCGCAGGTCCAGGAGCAGATCACGCAGATCTTACAGTAGCGACTCATACTCTGATCGAGAGCCTGAGCCACATGGAGCTCTGTGCTTCACTCGACGCGTCCGCGAGACACGGATGCCCAAAGGGTTCAAACTCACATCTGAACAGCCCAAGTACACGGGTCGACAGGAACCTTCCGGGTGGCTGAAGATACAGGCTGGCTGTCGCGTGCCAGCGAGGCACAAACACCACAGCCATGCAATACATACGACTCATGCTCGAAGGCACAGCCCGCGACTGGCTCAAGGCCCTACCTCCATCAACATACGACTCGTGGGATCACTTCCGCGCAGACTTCATCAAAAACTTCGAGCCTCTATGTGAGCGCCCAAAAACATTCGAGGAACTGCGGCCTGCGTTCAACGATCAGACGAAACGTTGAGGTCATACATCAGACGATGGACTGAGATACGCAACTCAGTCGGAGTAATTTCAGAAGATATGGCCATGGATGCTTTCATATGGGCCTCGCCAGGCGACTTCAAAGAAGCACTTGGTCGCAAAAAGCCAACCTCTGTGGCTAACCTCTTGATGAGCGACTGAGTGGGCAGATGGAGAAGATATGGCGCGCACACACGCGGGTCCTCACCCCGTGACAATCATGAAAGCGGCAGTCGAAGCCGCAGAGACTCATACAGAGACGACCGAAGGCGCAAGCGTTCAAAACGTCACTACGACGACGATAGACCCGAATTCATGGCGGCTGGGTTCTCCACACCCGCAATGACCAGACAGAAGCGACCGCGATCAAAGATCGACGGGACAGTCGAGATGATCGACGGGACAGTCGAGACGCGGCCAACGCAGTGATAGCTACAAGAGGAAGGACTGGCGCAAGTCACGGGCACAATCTGAGCGATCATTCGAAGAAAAGATGGACGCTGATTGCAGATTCCACCTGTACAAGGGGGACGACGGAAAACTGCGATCCAATCACTCGATGAGAAACTGCAGGGAGTTCGACCAAATGGCGACTGATTACGTAAATCGCAGAAAGGCAGCAGCCGCACAAGCACCTGCACCCGTGCCTCAGCCAAACAACGTGCCTGTTCTGATGGCACCACCTCCACCACCACAGCCTGCTGCAGGCGGAAACCTCGCGGGTGCCATACAGCACATACCTCGGGTGGACGAGCCACAGTACCCTCCCCCCAAGGGCAGATGTACATGATACAGAAAGGTCGACCTTCCAACAGGGAGCAAAAACTTCGCACTCGACAAGTAAACATGGCGGTCATGTCACCTCCTGCGGTAACTGAATACTTGAAGGGATCCGAAACCAATAAGCTTCAGCAAAGAGGACCACCCTCCATCGGTTGTTCGCCAGGGCACTCTGCTCTGGTACTCGACGCGCAAATTGGAGGCTACGCCATGTCCAAGGTCTTCATGGATGGGGGAGCGGCATAAACATCATCTTCGCAGATACGCTCCGCAAAATGAACAGGTCAGTCGAAAACCTGCCAAGATCTTCAAATACCTTCCACGGTATCGTTCCAGGGAAAGCAATAAGCCCAGAGGCACCATACAACTCGACGTGACGTTCGGGGACAAGCACCACTTCAGGACAGAGTCGATTGAGTTCGAAGTGGTCGACTGGAAGTCACAATACCATGCTATACTTGGACGCCCGACGTTCGCTCGATTCATGGCGGTGCCACATTACGCATACCTCCAGCTGAAGATGCCTGGACCAAAAGGAGTAATCACAGTCAAGGGGAACTTCCAAAAGTCTGACTCTTGCGACCGAGAATTCAGCAAAATCTCTGAGATGTTTGGCATGGAAGCAACACTCGCTGATCTAGCGGTCTCCAACGATCGAACACTTATGCCAGAGCACAAAAAGGTGGCAGTCGACAGAGCATTCAATGCCACCAATGACACAAGATCGCATCAGGTGCACCCGACTGACCCGACCAAGACAGTCAATGTCTCGTCGAGTCTGCCTATCGCATAGGAAAGCGCGCTCGTCGAATTCCTCCGTGAGAACTGGGATATATTTGCATGGTGTCCAGCAGACATGCCAGGTATTCCCAGGGAATTCGCCGAGCACTCTCTCCAGCTACTTCCAGATGCTAAACCAGTCAAGCAAACAATGCGCCGCATATCCGGCCCAAAAAGAACTGCAGTCGAAGCCGAAGTCGACAGGCTACTCGCAGCAGGATTCATCAGAGAGATCAAGAAATCACAATGGGTGGCCAACCCCGTACTCGTAGAGAAGAAGCACACAGATATCCTTCGGATGTGCGTAGATTTTACAGCACTCAATAAGTGTGTCCAAAGGATCACTTTCCACTACCTCGAATCGACCAGATCGTCGACTCCACCGCCGGGTGCGCTCGCTTGTCCTTCCTGGATGCTACTCGGGTTACCACCAGATAAGGATGAAGGAAGAGGATGAAGAGAAAACGGCGTTCATAACCCCACTCGGGGTCTACTGCTACACCACAATGCCTTTCGGGCTCAAGAACGCAGGCGCAACCTACCAGCGCATGATGCAAGATTGCCTCAAGAAGCAATTGGGCGAAACGTCCAGGTCTATGTAGATGACATCGTCATCACCACAAGAGAGGAAAACACACTACTCGATGACTTGCGAGAGACATTCGCAAACCTCAAACGCTTCCACATCAAGCTCAACCCGAAGAAGTGCACGTTCGGCGTGCCAGCCGGGCAACTCCTCGGGTATCTAGTCTCAGCTCGAGGAATCGAGGCGGACCCGGAGAAAATACAGGCCATCTTGACGATGCAAAGGCCTTCAAAGCTCCATGACGTGCAAAAGTTGGCGGGTCGAGTAGCAGCACTCAGTCGATTCATCAGCAAGCTAGGCGAAAAAGCACTCCCGTTCTATCGACTGATGAAGAAAGCAGATAAATTCGAGTGGACGCCAGAAGCCGAAGCAGCCTTCACGGACCTCAAGCGAGTCCTCACAAGCCCTCCAATCCTCGTAGCACCAAGGGAACGCGAGCCACTATACCTATATGTCTCTGCAACTAACAGGGTGGTGAGCACTGTTCTAGTGGTCGAACGCAGAGAGGAGGGACACGCCCAAAGCATACAACGTCCAGTCTATTACTTGAGTGAAGTGCTCTCCACATCAAAGCAGCGGTACCCGCACTATCAGAAGCTGGCTACGCCGTGTTCATGTCCTCAAGGAAGCTGACGCATTACTTCTCCGAGCACCCGATCACTGTAATCAGCACTCAGGGATCGGGGACATCCTCACAAACCCCAACGCAACTGGGCGAGTAGCAAAATGGCTCATCGAGCTAGCACCAAGAGACATCAAGTATGATTACCCGAAGGCCATCAAAGCACAAGTTTTACCTGACTTCCACACCGAGTGGATTGAAGCTCAGCTCCCAGGAGCACCAGATGTGTCCAACTCCTGGACTATGTACTTCGACGGCTCAAGAAAAACGAAGGCGCAGGCGCAGGTGTCATCCTCATATCACCAAAAGGCGACAAGCTCCGCTACATCCTACAAATGGGGTTCGAGTTCCCATCCAATAACGAAGCAGAATACGAGGCTCTGATCCATGGCATGAGGATGGCCAAAGCCCTCGGGTGCACTCGACTGATGATCTACGGCGACTCGAATCTGGTGGTGCAGCAAACAATGAAGGCCTGCGACGCAATCGCAGATAACATGATGCCTACCGTGACCTGTACAACATCATGGAGGGCAGCTTCGAAGGCTGCGAGTTGCGGCACATAGGGCGTGAGAGCAATGAAGAAGCAGATAAGTTAGCCAACATTGGTGCGACCAAAGCACCAGTGCCACCTGGTGTCTTCTTCGAGCGCATCGAGCACAGATCAATCAAAAAGAAGCGGCAACTCCTGCATCAGCCGCACCAGCCAAGAGCAAAGCACCTAGCACAGAGGACCCACCAGTCGAGGTACTCCTCATCGAGCCAACTTGGACTCAACCTTCCTCGCATACATACTCCGCGGCGAGGTACCCGAAGACTTCACAGAGTCAAGACGCGTCACTCGACGATCTAAAGCATACACTGTCATCAACGGTGAACTTTACAAACGCAGCATATCAGGTATGTTCCAACGTTGCATAGCATTTGAAGATGGCCAAGCCATCCTTCGTGATATTCATGCAGGTACTTGCGGGCATCACGCCAGCAGTCGATCACTCGTAGCCAAAGCCTTTCGCGCAGGCTTCTACTGGCCCACAGCACTCAAAGACGCGGAGGACATAGTCAAAAGGTGCATCGGCTGTCAAAAATTCGCCACAAAGCCGCACGCACCCGCATCGGCGTTGAAGACAATACCATTGGCCTGGCCCTTCGCCCAGTGGGGGCTCGATATGGTTGGGCCACTCAAAAAATCCTCCCATGGAGGGCATACTCACCTTCTGGTGGCGGTCGACAAGTTCACCAAGTGGATTGAAGCAGTACCCATCACAAGTTCGACTGCCACTACAGCAGTCAATTTCATAAAATCCATCATATACCGCTTTGGTGTGCCAAGTAGCATCATCACTGACAACGGTACAAACTTCACGGCTGAGGAATTCAAATCCTTCTGCAAAGAGCAAGATATCACGCTCAATTATGCATCTGTGGCACACCCGCAATCAATGGCCAAGTCGAAAAGGCCAATGGGCTTGTGACAAGTGGAATCAAGAAGCGCCTCCTGGTGCCACTCAAAAGGGCTGCGGGTGCTTGGGTAGAAGAGCTCCCGTCTGTGCTATGGAGCCTACGCACAACACCCAACGCCTCAACGCAATTCACTCCATTCTTCATGGTCTACGGCGCAGAGGCAATCCTGCCATCAGACGTAAGGTTCAACGCACCAAGGTCGAAGCATACAATGAAGAGACAGATGAAGCACTCGAAGATGCAGTCGACTTGCTCGAAGAAGCACGCAACACGGCGCTAGCACGCACAGCTGTCTACCAGCAAGATCTACGCAACTATCACAGCCGTCGACTGCGTACCAGGTCCTTCGAGGTGGGACTTGGTACTTCGACTGAAGCAAAAGAAGGTGCATAAACTTGCTTCTCCATGGGAAGGACCCTTCATCATCACCGAGGTCATTGGTGGTGGAGCATACAGACTGAAGCACGCGAAGACGGCGAACTCTCCCACAATCCTTGGAACGTTGCGCAGCTGCGCCGTTTCTATGCTTAGATTGCTCAGTCGCATAATGTAATAGGCTCATATGTCGGATGGCTGCAGGTTTCAGACGCGCTCTTTTCCTTACCAGGGTACCTAAGGGGACTGGAAGGTTTTTAATGAGGCGGCCTGCAGCCTAACATTCATAAATGGAATATAGTCAATAAATTCCTCATATTTTCCTGCTCGCATAACTTATCAGCACAAACTTAGCCTCACCCGTATGCTCGGGGGCTGAGCTGCCTCATAACATAAAGCTTTCGCTCCTTCAAACATAATACTCAGCCACACTCGAATACTCGGGGGCTGGATCATAAAACTAATACATAAAGGAAAAAGTTGCTCAACCCCAATCAATCACTCGGGGGCTGAGCCTGCAGGCATAAGTTGAAGCTTCAACTCTCATAAAATTCATAGCCTCACTCGAGCACTCGGGGGCTGTATAATTCATGATCTATGTAAAGTGTTTTTCATAAACCCCACTCGATACACTCGGGGGCTGCATACATACAAGTGAACAAATATGTACAAGTGGCAAATTTACACTCGGGGGCTGTTCCTATACAAAAACCCTAATCTTCCGGTTCGTCCTTTGCTGGAAGAACAGGGCCCATAAGTTGCGCATGATAGCAATCAACCAATGTCCTCGCATGATCGAATGTATCGTCAAGATTCGACTGGGACAAGGACGATCCAGGCGCGGGTGGACGTAGCTGCAAATTTGGACGTTGACTTCGGAGATATGCCATGGTTGCGTTGGCGCCATCCACAAGCTTCTGGGTGATAAAGCCTCGAATGGAACCTGTTGACCGGAAGAGCTCGAGTAACGCGTGGATTCCTTGAGGTTGTGGCCCAGCTGGAAAAACATCTGGTTGATTCGACTGAAGGCCGACCTGCATAACTCAAGAGCATAGTACTCCGCCACACTCGATCCTGCAGGTCGCGAGTATCCGTGCTCGGTGCTTATCCAAGCGAAAGTGCTGACGGCCAGTCGTGGGTTCGTCAGTTGCCATGTTCAACTGCTCATCCACGCGAGCCTGCTCCGCCTGGAAATCTTGAACAAAACCTGCAACAACACAAGTTGGGTGAACAAAAAGAACAGGCTGTGAACTCATAAGATCAAGGCAGTCATGCTTACACTCGAGCTGTCTGTTCACGATCTCCATCTCGCCAAGCACATACTCCTCCCGTTGGGTGGGTAAAGCAGGCCTTGCCCTCATCCTTTCCAGCTCACTTCGGGCACTCGCCAGCTCTTGCTCCTGTTTCGCGAGTCGAGCCTTCATATAACGTATTACTGCGGCATCGTTTGCCACCTGAGCTCGAGATCGAGTAGGGGCATGATGCCGCGACGAACTGGATGAGTGGCGGCTGGCCGTTTCTGTTCCAAGCATCATAAAAGTTTCATGAGAAACTAGTCACAAAGCTCAGACGAGCAACAACATACAAATCTTCGAGCGCAGACACATTAACAGAAGACCACTGGCATAAAAGAGTAGCAAAATCACACGCACACTCGCAATTCACAGATATCATTACATGGCATAAAAAAAAGGGATGCAGCTGCCCTAAAACTAGGAAGTCGACTCGACTTGCCCCTAAGCAAGCGAGCGGCGACCTCTGCCCGGCGCTCCATGGTGGTCATAAATATTTAGCCAGTCGTGCAGCTGGCGTGCTGACTCCTTTCAGAGGAACAAGTTTCCCGTCTGGCCTCCGCGGGAAACAGAAAGCGCTCTCTCATAGTCACCCTCTAATCCGTGGCCTAAAAGGAGCTTGAGGGTGGACTCCGAGCCGCGTACCGAAAGGGCGCGAGCGAAATTCGCCATGGTGGAAGTCCCCGGGCCAAAAACATCGGCAAATCCATCCGCCGTCGTCGGTACTTCGCCACTCGAGAGCACGGCCTTGTACACTGCGCCAAGTGTACTCGCTGACTTGGCGAGTGCATCCTTCGCGTGGGTGCACACGACCCGGAGGTCGCCCACAACACGGTCGAGTGGCAGATCGTCATTCGCCCCGTCTGCAGAGGTCGGCGCGCCAGCAGCTTCTTCACAAATCGACAAAGAGCAAACGTCATTATATGACGCTTGGCAGCTACACCATAAGTTCAAAACGAAAGGATTACTCACCTCCCATGACCTGTGTGAGTTCCGCCAGTTGTTCAGCATATCCTCGCTCACGCGTGGTAGCTGAGTTAGTGGCAGCATCCAGCTCCTTCTTCGACTCAGCGCGCTGCGTGGCGAGTGCCTCTTCCAGCTCCTTTACGTGGGACTCAGCCGCTGTCTTTTCGCCTGAAGTAGCAAATCGCATACTGTTTATAAATTGACAAAGACAAGTATTGCAAAAAGAGCTTCAGAAAACAATGGCAAAAGTAAACTCGCGACTGAGTCGCTCCAGGTCATTACACAGGCCATCCCTCTCCTGCTCCACCTGGACATAAGCTTTGGCAGAATCCGCCAGTGTGCGGTAGAAGGGCTGCAAACACACGCAGTTAGCATAATTTGTAACATACACAGCCCCAAAACTACGCGGGCTAGACAAAAGGTACTCACATGATTCGTCCAAGGCTCAGGGGTCGAAGCAGATGTCCCGACTTCAGGAGTCGCCACAACCGTAGCCTTGGCTGCCTCCACAAAGAAAAGCAGATACGCTCATTGGCGCGTGGTTCAGGGAGTACCTCCTTCGATGATGGCGCACGAACAACAAGTTGGTCCGTGGGAGGAAGCAGACCCTGCTCGCGAAACTTGGTCAGATGGGCGTCCCTGATGGTGGACTTCACCCAGTCTCCGCTGCTCTTCTTCAAAACGGCGGCGGCAGCAGGCGCGCTCGTTGTGGTCTTCTTGCCCTTAGTTGCCACGTCAGTCGTGGCGGCAGACGCAGCGCCTCGCTTCGAACCTCCACCCTTGGCCATTGCCAGTGTGGATGGGCGGAGCACAAAGAACTTGGGCAAAAGAACAATGGAGGCGCAGCGCAAGGAGGAAGATGAGAAAACAGGGCGGCACAGGGAGCAAATGGCAAGTAAAAAACAGACGCCAGCGCCGTGCCCCTATTTACCGCAAGTCAAACGCAATCACAGCCATCCATATCGCAATCGTGCGCTCCGCATGCGATCTCACCGTACACGTGGCGAACGCGGAGGGCAACCGTCGCCGGCCACTCCGCCCACTACGCACGCAAAAAGAGGAGCCATCATCACGCCTCTGGAAAAAGTGGGCCCGTGTGGTCAAATCAAGTCCAAACGGCACCGTCTTCGGTCAGCTCTGCACAAATGGGCCCACCTATGTGTTACGTCCCATCCATCGCAGCATAACGCACGCCACGCGTGTCAGGAATCACAGTCGAAATAAACGTCATCCCTGATGTCATTGAAGCATCTGTTCAAAAATACATTCGAGTCTGTCCAACGAATATTGGTCAATCGATTGCCTTGTTTAAAGTTCGGGTGTGACAAATCCTTCTTAAGGCAAAATTGGTCACTCGACCGTTCCTTCGACTGAGTCATATTACTCCCATCGGAGCGTATTCAAAAAATTCTTCGACTGAAGATGCTTAAGACAATGATTGAGATTATCCTCCATTCACAAGTAATACAGCATAATCTCGGGGGCTACTCCCATCGGGAGCACTGTCGTGCACCCGATAGAATTACGGCACAAAATTATTCGATTAACTTATGCAGAGTAAGAGGATTTTTGAGATTATCCTCCTTTGCAAAGCAATGAAGCACAATCTCGGGGGCTACTCCCATCGGGAGCGCTGTCGCGCACCCGATAGCATAACAACAAATATCAGTCGACAAAGGGCACGACTCGTCCAACAAAGTTCAGAAATCATACTCGAAACATTCCCGAGTTGCGTCCGTCGCAAATACCTCGGATGCTGCACGCATAGTGCAAAGGTAAGACCCGCCGAACTTTCGAGCTGGGCTAAGGACCGTTCCAGCAACGTCAATCCTTATACTTTCCGTGTCAGCAGACATGATGAAAAATCCCGACGGACGCGTTGGGTAAAATTCAAAGCTATACTGCAGATCGGCTCGGTAAGACCTCAAGCGGCATAGTCGAATCTGACCAGTTTGTTCCAGATTCGAGTCCGGTGACTTGAGTTTGATTGAAAGCTAGTAAGGTCTTACCCGAATGTGTAGTTAACCAGTCCCGATCCGTCGAGTGTACTGGGCCTGCTAAGCTATTATCCCTTGATCATCATAATCAAAAACCACAGTCGATGAAATACTCGACATAGCCAGCATGTGCTACTCATACAGGAATTCCAAATTATATATACAGAATACAAAGCATATGACGTGCACTTACGAAAGAGTTCATGTCCGATTCTTCGAGTCAGCCAAGTACTCGGGGGCTACTGACATGGGTATACATCTCGGGTACCCTACCATGAGGGTACCTGGTGCACGTGACGACTAAAGGCCCAATAGCGAAGAGACTACTCGAAGCCCAAGGCAAGAGGCCCAAGAAGATGGAGTACCCTCCAAGATTAGACATAGCCATAGTCGGTTTAGACTTTCCTTACGTGTAAACTAGGTCGGTTACAAACTCCCGAGACCCAGCCTATTTAAAGGCTGGGAGGGGTGCCGATCTGGGACCAAGCCATACTCGAACCACCAAATCTCTTGCGAGATCGTCATCTCGCCGGAGCTCCCCTGTAATCGCATAATCCACAATCAATACCAGACAAGCAGGAAGTAGGGTCTTTACCTCCACCCGAGGGGCCTGAACCTGGGTAAATCTTTGCCTCTGCTTGTCAGCCGACGAAACTATCAGTACTACCACGTTCTCTCCCCATAATCTCAACTCTAGATTCTTAACCATGGGATTTGATGAGGGTACACCTCGTCACCAGTGATCACCACAAGCATGCATAACAATGGACAACTATATTACAGTTCACTTGAGCCATGCCCAATGTCTTAGGTGATCACCACAATAGCAACGCCAGGGAGGGAGACTTCAACTTCTTCCTCAAATACCAACGCAATCGTGCATGCGCCGATGTCGACCACCCATCAGTCCTGAGCGAGGTTGGCGACGGAGTGACATGTTAGATGACACGCGGGGTGAAAAAAAGACGGTCATCTAGGGACGTTCATCAGGAGCAACGACGGGCGTGTCGAAAGTTAGGTGAGCGGTGAGGGAATAACATCTCGGTTGATAATATCGCGTGCCTTCAGCAAAGGGAAGCAAAACCTAAAGCTACTACCTATACTACTCCACACCTCCCTCCCTCTCACCGCTGGCCACCGTGGCCGCTGGTGATGGGGCGAGGAAGGCCGGAAATGAGTGTGGAAGATATACCGAACGCAGGGGCGGATACAGGGGGGACCAGCAGGGGCCCTGGCCCCCCTAACACCATTGATTTGCTACTAAATTTATATGAACAATATGATTTTTGAAATTTGTGCTCTAATCGCCACCCCTAACATGGGAAATTAAGCAATCCTGCATCCGCCGATGACCGAACGGGTATACGTACCACGTTGGTAACTACCCAGTCTACCAGGGTGGCCCATTGGTGGTAAAGCCTTCCGGTTTTACCGGGCGGCCTAGTGGACTGAAGCGCAAGGAGAATCCCAAAGTCGGCTTTGTGGAATCCAAGACGAAGCCCTGACGATGTCTGCCTTATGGAGCAAGTTAGGGTTCAAGCCGTGTTAGTCTAGGACTCATTGATCTGTTAGGTCTTTCCTTGTAAGAGAAGGCACGACGCCTATATAAGCCGGCTACTGGAAGCCTTAGGGTTACGCTTTACAGACTCCACTATAATCTGTACATATATCTGTCTTAGTGAATTATAGCAGCACGTAGAATCTCGCCGCTATTGAGAGATCCGAAGCTGGGCAAAACCTAGTGTACAATTCCGTCACTGGAGCCCCCCACAATCTTCCCCATCTTCTACTTGTGGCGCGTGACACCCTACTTCAAAGACTGCGTTACCAATACCTCAACGAATGGAAGGGAGGACCATAGAGGGCAAGTCGCCACAGGGCCAAATCGGCAGAGAAAGGGGTCCAGAGTGGCAATTTACATCTCGGTTGATGACAATGCGTGCCTTCGGCAAAAAGAAACCCGAAGTCGTACTCTCTCTGCACCGGCAGCGGCAGCAGCCGCGTTAGTGGCAGTTTGGTAAAAGAATTTTCCACTAAGCACCCCCTAATCACTTACTTCATGCTTAATTCTAATTCCAGCCGCGGCCGCCGCTCTGTGCCTACTTAGCACAGACTAATCCACACCACTTTCCTTAAACACCCCTCCCTTTCCGCGTCTTCTCCATTTCCGCCCATCTCGCATCCCGATCACATCGCCAAGTCGAAACTAGGACAGGGCGAAGAGAGGAAAGATTTCGAAACACAACCCCTAGTGCCCGCGGCGAGCGCCATGAAGATCCCGTTCGTGACTAAGTGGTCACAACGATCGAACGAGCCCGCGGGGCCGTCAAATTTGGCCGCGGCTTCAGGGCAGCAGCAGGAGCCGCAGTCGCCGTCTCCGTCAGGGTCGTCGGCGCTGGCTTCGGCGCCTTCTGCTTCGCCCCCGTGGCGGCGACAGAGGCGGCAGGGGACGAGTTTATTTTGCAGGAGGAGGAGTATCAGATGCAGCTGGCGTTGGCGCTATCGGCTTCTGCGTCAGGAGGCGATGGCGCGGGGATCCCGACGGGGAGCAGATCAGGAAGGCGAAGCTGATGAGCCTCGGGAGGGGCGACCCGGTCGCCACCGGCGATCGTGGTGGTGAAGACACCGCGGAGTCGCTCTCCCGCCGCTACAGGGTTAGACTATCCAAATCCTGTTTAATTCTCCGAGTATTGTCTCTGGTGGATAGAAATCATTAGTGTGCTCTAAGGTTATAAATGCTTTATGTTATTTGTGGACGCATAACACCAAGGCTTCATGTTTCATCAGATCATTAAGGATTAGAAGGTAGAGTTCAGCTATATCACAGTTGTAACACTTTGATTGATAAATTTCCAAATATGAAGCAGAAAGTTAGTATATAGGAATTCTTCTTTTAAAAATATATAGAAAGTAAGATAGCAGCTTTACTTGGTTGAATCATGAAATTCATTTGAGCAGACACTTGCAGTTGCACAATGATTACATGAATGCACATATCGGGAGAGACAGATACACCATGCTTGCAATGACATAAACATGCACTAGAGGCAAACCGGCAGGAATAACAATTTCTCCATGCTTCCTTGAGTAAATTGGTTAATAGTCTGTTTTGTCTTGCACTTGGGTAATGTTTACGTGTTGACTCTCTCGCTTGCCATGCCTTTGACTTAAATTGGAGTTGGACTCACTTTTTACTGACCAATCAGAAAATTGTTTGGTTTTCATTCTCCTTCTATCAACCATGAGGAGCACAATAAGCCAAAGTGATATTATCATAGAGAAATAAGTGAAGTATAATGGCTCACCTTTATAGAAGAAGTTCTGCAAACCGCTAGGCAATACTTTGTGTTATCTTACAACCAAGATATCTTAATTGCCAATTAACTGTTCATAGGATATTTACTCACTGGGTATTGGCTCTGATTTCTGTACGTGTTGATCTATCCATTCCTAACTTTAGTTTGTATTCTGTTTAGGACTATAACTTTCTTGATTACAATGAGAAAGTAATTGATGGATTCTACGACATATTTGGCCTCTCTGTGGAATCGTCTGGGCAGGGAAAGATACCATCGCTGGCAGAGCTTCAGAGTAGCATTGGGGATCTTGGATATGAAGTAATTGTTGTCGACCATAAATTTGATAACGCCTTACAGGAGATGAAGGAAGTTGCTCAGTGCTGCTTGTTGGGCTGTCCTGACATTACAGTATTGGTGCGACGGATTGCTGAAGTTGTCGCAGACCATATGGGTGGTCCAGTGATAGATGCAAATGATATGATTACTAGGTGGTTGAGCAAAAGTATTGAGCAGAGAACATCACATCAGACAAGCCTTCTGCATATTGGCAGCATAGAGATAGGCTTGTCGCGCCATCGTGCCTTGCTTTTCAAGGTCATCTCTCTCTCTCTCTCTCTCTCTCTCTCTCTCTCTCTCTCCTTGTAATGCGTTGCTTTTCCGAGAGATGTATGGAATGGGTTCGACTAATTCTCTGTTGTCTTCCTGGCTAAAATGTGATGAAAATTTAACAAAAATACATATGTTTATCTAATAACAAGCTGAACCGGATCTTTAGCATTATATATTTTCTATTTATTAGAAATTTAATTAGGATATTGGATTATTGGTCATTATGTTGAAGTTGTTGGTATCTCTGTATCTTGTGAGCAGTTTATTTTCCTCACTTTCTACCATGTCCTTCCTTTGAAGAATCTTTTTTATTCTGCCAGTAAGAGTGTGAAACTATCCCATGAATGACTTGGATCGCAAAACTTTAGGGCCCCTTTACTTTGGGGGTTGAGCATTTAGATCCCTAAACTAGTATAAGTCTGTCACAGCCCGTGGATTAGATGGATTGAGGTGGGAGATGGTGCGGCTGGGTTAGAGGAGGGAGAGTAGACATGAGAAATTAGGGTAATTCTCGTCTTCTTTTTTCAATAGCTGGTGGTCTCCTTATATAGATGGAAACACCCACAAAATAGGAATACAAGTTCTATCTTTGGAATAATAAAGATTCCTAACTTGAGGAACAAGAAGGTGCAGCTGTGGCCCAAGACTTGAGGGTCGAGAAGGTGCAGCCGTGCCCTTTGCTTGGTGCGACCTGGACCTAGGAGCACCTACTGGTGGCCCCTCCTCTTGTAGTGCTTTCCCCACATAACAAAGTCCGTCGTCCGACTCCTATTTAGTTCGGTTGAAGATAAGATAATTACTGGGATTAATCTTAATCAGTATTACTTACAGAAATATTTGCTTGCAATGTCAATGTGCCATGTAATCAATTGTTTGCCATCAAGTCAGTTCTTGATGCATTGGGACACATACAGTTTAGGGACCTAAATATGCAATATACCTCAAGCTCAGGGCCTAGATATGCACTGTGCAAACTTAAGGACCTGAATGATACCACCCCTGTCCCAAATTATAAGAAACTTTGGAAGGCTATTTTAGCCTACCAAAACATCTTATAATTTGAGAAGGAGGTAGTACATTCGTGCTTGTTTAGACCTATGATGCATTTTAATTTTTTTTCTAATTTCTTCAGTAAATAAGTTTGGAATCATATCAATGGTTGGAATCATAATTATGAAGAGACTGTACTTTATACTTATAAATGATTTGAACATTAGATAGCCAAACCTGGGGAAGTAGCATATGATTTGTTTGCACAATTGTGAACTCCCTTCCACATGGTTTGACATTTAGCAAATGATCATGGAGCATACTCTTTCGTGTCTTACATTTATGTGTTCATGCAGATTCTTGCTGATGGTGTTGGTATCCAATGTAAGCTGGTTAAAGGGAGTCACTACACTGGTGTTGAAGATGACGCAATTAACATAATAAAGATGGACACTGGAAGGTATTTACATATTTAATCATGAATTCTTAAATAATTCATAGAACTAGATATTCAGTGTTAAAATGATGCATGAACAATTCACTCGTTTTTGTGAACATTATTCAGTGTCAAAATAATGCATGAACAATTCACTTGTTTTTTGAGCATTAAGCTTCATTTTATTTCCAGTCACTTCTGCTGATTTGTTGTCTGTATTTCATTTTATCTATAGGGAGTTTTTGGTTGATGTTATGGCTGCTCCAGGGACTCTCATTCCAGCAGATGTTTTTAATTCAAAGGGTACTTCATTCAACTCTACTCAAATATTGGGTCAGAGTCAGGTGGCGGAGTCAGCAAGTAACATTGAACACCACCCAGTTGCATTACAGTCTGAGCATAAACACAACCAAGGGTATATGTTTGCCAATAGTACTCGAATATCAGATAATCAATCAGGCTGTGAGAATAAAGTGACTGCTGGAAGTAGTGCTAGTGAACCTGGGACATTGGCCCCTCAGACACAATTAGGTCAAATATCAACTTTTGCTGGTGCACCTTCAAAGCAGAAAAATAATTTGCAATTGGTTCCAGAATCTCATGAAACTGAAGAGTCCCGAAAACTATTTGCGGAGTTTGATCCTTTCAATGCTACCGAATCTGGGAAAAGTTCGTTGGCATTCAAAGGACTAAACAATAGTAGAAATAATGAATTCCAAAGGCGTAGAGAAAATGTAGTACCAGCAGCATCTGGAAGGTCTCAACAGCCATTGGTGATGAAAAATTGGTCTGCCTGCAATGACATTTCCAACAACAAGCAATACAATATTGCTGATGGGTCAGTTCCCCGGAGAAATGCCAGTGACAATGTTGCATCGTCATCTCAGTTGGCATTGTCAACTGCAAAGCATTACAATTCTAATGTTAGAGAGCTAAACGATAGTATTTACACAGCACCTGCTCGTAATTATGACAATAGAATGGTTGGTACCTCAGCTATGGCCAAAGCATCGACCAGAGAGCGCCTTGACAGATCACATGCTCCCCCTGCTCTTCCTTATGACAAGATGCTTGGTACCTCTTCTCGGAATGCAGCTTCTACATCTGGAATTGGGAAGGTTGCAGAAAAGGACCCTCACAATGATCTGGAAAAGTGTCCCATCTATTCTAGATTTGACGGTCAACTTTCTGACAATGTGCAAGGATCTGCTCCCAAAGGCGAGGAGCACAAGGAAAACTGTGGCAGTCATGACCACGAAAGGTTGCATCCTGATCCAAGAAAACCCCCTCTTGACAGATTCATGGACACACGAAGGCAGAACACAGAAATTTCTCCATCCCATGTTGGATCAAGCACAGTTGACATGGTGTTGGATGAAGTGTCTGAATGTGAAATTCTCTGGGAAGATCTTGTAATCAATGAAAGGATTGGCTTAGGTATGTAAATAGTTTTTAGGTCTATCCTCTAGTTATCTTTTCACTTACTGAGTCGAATGTAAGTTGCAGGGTCCTTTGTCATACAGATTGAAAAGAAAAGAAACCTGCACATAGCATCAGTGTACTAAAACATACTCTAAAGCGTGTATAATCCTTTTATCTGTTGTGCGATATGAGCCATTTTGTTCCTATGCTATATTATATGGTGACTAAATGAGCCTTCTTGCAATTTTAGGTTCATATGGAGAAGTCTACCATGCTGATTGGAATGGAACTGTAAGTAGTTTCTCCGTTTAACTTTATTGGAAGCTTATGGTGTCCTAATTTATATACACTGTGACCTCATAACTGACACATAACATAAAGATAACATTTCAAATCATGATATGTGCTTGCTATTTCATCTGATTGGGACTGCTTACCATTATGTTAAAAATTGACGTTATCTAATATACAGGAAGTAGCTGTAAAGAAGTTCTTGGATCAAGAGTTCTATGGTGATGCTTTGGATGAATTTCGTTGTGAAGTAGGTTAAATATGATGCTTTTGTACCCAGAAACTTTTCTAAAAATTGAAGTTCTACTGTCATTCCAGCTCACTGTTGTCTAAACCTTTCCTAATCCTATAATATTTTCTTTTAATAGGTGAAGATTATGCGTCGCCTCCGTCATCCAAATATTGTTCTCTTTATGGGTGCGGTAACACGGCCTCCACACTTATCTATCGTATCAGAATATCTTCCAAGGTATAGAAAGTTGTGTTTTACGTATGAACTAGGACATGACTTGTGTGGTCAAGTGGTTCCATCAATAAAACAGTGTCTGTTATAATGGGTACTGGTGCAACACTGCCATGCTGCATTGCTTGTTCAAAATTTAAAACGAGACAATGCTGAATATGATATGTGTAATAAATGCGATAACACTATTGGCGACTAGCTTTACATGAATGTGTGTAGTTTCTGTTGATTAAAGACACGTTTGATTTCACACAGCTGATAAATTGAGATAGTTATGAGAGAAAATGACAAGTCAGAGAGAACACCTTATGTGTTTGGTGATAAATAAATGCAGATGAGAGAAGATAAAAGTATGGTGAGAAAAATATCATTACGTTTACATGCACAGTTGCACAGCAGACCCAACATCTATCGACACAACTCTAAAAAATTCCTTTGCATTAGTGAACAAGAGAGGTAATACTATGCAATTTTACATCATACCATGGGATATATATATGTACTTAAATTTTCATAAAAAAGTTCTGTTATGCACTATCACACTTGAAGCTTTTTGCTAATGCTTTCATAGTTAAGCAATACTTTTTCATGTTGAAGTGGATGGAAGGGCCCTTAAGGCCTCAAGTAGTATCTCAAGCACGTAAAACGGTGTAATAAAGTAGGGGCCATTGGTAGGTTTTTAGGGGCATTTCGGAAAAGTAAGTGTACAGATTAGGAATGTGCTGAGCATTTTGAGAGAGAGAGATCGTGCGGGTAAGACTTAAAGAGTGCCAAGTATTGTGAAAAAAACAGTTCATAAGTTGAGCCTATTATCACGATTCTGTTTGGCACTTCAATTTGTTGGTTGGTGACGGATCAAACTGCTCCTCTTTCAACAATGACAATTATCTAACTGTTATTTCGTTCAGGGGAAGCTTATATAAGATTATTCATCGCCCTAATTGCCAAATCGACGAGAAGCGCAGGATTAAAATGGCCCTTGATGTGGTAATACTAAAACTTGGACATTATACTTTTCGTGCTTATTTGCACGTGTATTTCCATATTATGATTATATTCTCTCTGTAGGCCAGAGGCATGAATTGTCTTCATACCAGTGTACCAACAATTGTTCATCGGGATCTAAAATCACCAAACTTGTTGGTTGACGATAATTGGACTGTTAAGGTATCTACCTGACCTGCTTTCAGGAACCAAAGCATGAACTCTTATTCATTTACTGTTTCGGGATAGCTGTTGCTGATGGCTAACAAAATACATACCCACAGGTCTGTGATTTTGGACTTTCTCGTTTGAAGCACAGTACATTTTTGTCATCAAAATCCACTGCTGGGACTGTAAGTGCCCGACGTCAGATTGTGGAATGACTTATATTTTTAGTTGTTACAGGAATTGACCCTCTATAACAATTTGTCGTTTTCCTTCTTATACCAGCCTGAGTGGATGGCACCGGAGGTTTTGCGGAATGAGCAATCGAATGAGAAGTAAGTGATTTTCGAGTATCATTTTCAAATGCTCATGTTTGTCAGCTTTACATATGCGTTAGTCTAGATTGAATTTCAGTTTCTCCTAAATCAGCTTAAGGTAAAATTTAAAGAGAGGGTTGTTCTGTCCTAAATACAAACTTGAATTGTAGGATAAGCCTCTTTTGTCTCATCGGATGGCTCCCAATTATGCTCTCCTCAGACAAAGCTGTGGCTTATCCATGAATGCTTTGTAAGCCGGATCATGACATAAGCTAGTCTTAGTAGATATCTTTATGTAATATGTAGAGCCTTTGCTGATCAATGCCTGATCAATGTTCGGACATGCGATCTGTCATGCAAGTACTTTGTCGTCTTTCTGGAGCATGCTAGTTGTAGCTCCACGCGATATGTCCCCAATCTCAAAACTCTGCACGTCTTTATCTCTCTGCTTTATTACTTATTATGCAGGTGCTGTTGGTTATGAGGTCATAGCCAAGTTGGATGTGATGTTCTGCAATCTAAATTTAGTTACATGTACCATGAAGTGTTCTTAGATTTATTTTCTCCATCTTTTGTTCATTGTTACATTGGCTATATCCTTTCATAATGTCACGCCATTGCTAGCATGTGAGATCACCTGTTCCCAGTTCTTGCTCTAGGTCTAGGCTGCCTGTTCTAGCCAGTTGGCCAAGGTGCACTGAACATGTCATGCCTTTGGATGATTCTGCACATGATCCGATGTTCATGATACATCGTGCTCCACACCGTGCATAACTATATGACTGAAAAATAATCAATTGTAAAGTACTTCTATGGCCAAAAACTATTATTGATCTCTGAACTCCGTGATTCTGTGCACAGTTCAGTTTAATATCTACAGTACATATTATTTCTCTTTTCACACTACAAACAACACATTTGTGAAAAACTCATTCTTGAAAGTTTTCCAGGTGTGATATTTACAGCTTTGGTGTCATCTTGTGGGAGCTAGCGACACTAAGAAAGCCTTGGCATGGGATGAACCAAATGCAGGTTGTGGGTGCAGTTGGCTTCCAGGATCGACGGCTTGATATTCCAAAGGAAGTTGATCCTATAGTTGCATCGATCATACGCGACTGCTGGCAAAAGTGAGTTATTTTAGTATAGATGTAAGCCTTTTTTAAATGTTCGCATGCAAACTTATATGATTCATCTTTTCACCATTTTCATTTGTTAGGGATCCGAATTTGCGTCCTTCTTTCATCCAATTAACGAGCTACCTGAAGACATTGCAAAGGCTAGTAACCCCTTCGCATCAGGAGACAGGGAGCAACCATGTACCTTATGAAATATCTTTATACCGGTGAACTGTGCATCTCTACCCAAGGGTTGTCATATACCAACTGTGAATAAGGAGTAATTATGATTTTGTTCCATATTTGGGTCTGGTAGTTTGCAAATGCGTGGCTTTGATTGAGAGCCCCAGACCCAGTCTAGATAGCATTCACCCTGCTGTTGCAAGCAAAAGCTTGTCAGTGGAGTTGTACAGTACAGTATAGGCCGATCAGATGAATCAGTCATAAGAGAATCATACCTCATTTTTTTCATTTTGCATGGAACTGTGGATTGTGGAGAGTGATAGGGATATTAGGGAAGATGGAAAAGTATAACTGTATTGATGAGTTAATTACTTGCAAAATAAGCTGCAGACTGGAACATTGTGCACTGTGTGGTCGATTCAACATATCTGACATTGAAATAAATGCCACTTCAGTTATGTATTTTGGTTGGGAAGATATCAAGTGAGAGTAAATTGTTTGTGATTGGATTAAGGTGAATTGCACTGACATACCGTGTTTTCGCATATTTATCAATCGCTTTCACACAATTTTTATTACAAAAAGGAACTACTTTCACACAACACAGTTAAACAAAGTGTACAAAAGGAGCATTCAAATTCAAGGGCAATTGGCTGGATGCATCAAATGCCTTGAAAACATTACATCAGTTAACCAGAAACATCGCTGTTTTTCTACAAGACATGATAATAATTCAGATAATTCAGTATGCAGCATTTTGTCACAGTTCTGAACAGATCATATGCGACGAATTACAAGTCCATTCGTAGCACAACAATGTGATAGCCACAAACGTATCAGCTCAAGGGCGGACAAAGATATCAGCTATAAATTGAGCTTGTTCATTTACGTTTCCCACACTGGCATCTGCTTAGCTTTATCGAATAAAGATGGTGTATCAAGGCACACCGTTGTGGTTGTCATCAACCAGGGTAGTAGCATTGGAGATGGCAGGAAGGAAAAGACAACAATATACTAAAACATGTTACTGAGCAATGACCTCGAGTTGGAGCAAAAAAAGAAAAAAGAAGAAGAGATAGCACTGTACAGATGTTGTTTGCCACGTGTGTGGCGTAATGGAGCTTAGACTCACATGGGCTCTTTACAAAATATATTCAAGAGTGTGTTTGCAAATTTATTAAATGGTAGTGGTAATAATTGGACAAGCAAGTATCTCCGGTCCAAGTAAATGGAAATGATACTACAGACCTTCACAGCGTCACATGCCGGCGATGATGCGCTGACTTCTCCTCCGAGCTCTCAAGTCTCTTTTCCTGAGGATAGTAGCTGTGTGCTCAGGGTGCTTATCGCTCTCCATGTTGTCTGTAGAACCCAGTACACAAGATAGTGGATCCTCCGTAAGATCAGCAAATGATATCTACAAACATAAAAATGTTAGAATGTTATTGCACCTCTCAAAAGAAAAAAGAGAAAACGTAGGTTTTTCGGTAATGTGGATGCAAAAAATGGCATCGAATTTTAATCAAAAAGATGCATATATCTTTTCATCCACGAAACAAGGAATGAGAGTGCTATTTGAGTTGACTAACTTGTAAGTCACGTTTACCTTTGTCTGGCCAGTAATTGTTTTGGCTTTATCTTGTGAGTTGTATGATTCAATCTCCTTCATCCTTTCCATATAGGTGCTGTCAACGTACGAGTGACGTTGGCGCCACCTGAAAAGTGGTTTATCCTGATATTGATCACTATAGAGATGCTCAGCAAAGAAATGCCTTTGCACAATTCCAACCAATGATTTCTCATCGCTATGCTCAGTAAGTATTCTGCAAATGAAAAAAGCAGTTAGCTAGAACACGTGACATTGAAAAAGACAAAACATTATGATTCCATATAGGGGACTCGGACCAAACAGTACTCTAATTGTAATCGAATACACAATTTACATCGTTTTTAAACACGACGAGTTCTAGCACAATTCTATTTAACGGCAGTAGCTCATGGTGTTTACTTATTTGACTCTCTGCAAAGCATTGACACCACAGATCGACGAGAGAGTCACCTCGATTAGTAGCAACAAATGCAACGATAGTGGACGTCACAGTGCCAAGCATGAAGCTCCCGTTCGCGACCGACATGGAAACCCGGAGCAATGCGTCCACCCTTTGGGTCATGTTGCCCTGAAACATCAATGGTAGACCCAAATCAGAAAACCATCACTTTGAACAAAAACAAGAACAACAGTTGCTGGGGGGCGTCGCGCTTCTCGAACCTTGGCCCGTATGGAGATCTCCAGGTCTTTCATAGCGTGCCCCTTCAGCAATAGCGAGTGAAACGCCCGTCAATTCCACCGGCGAACGACACTAAGAACAAGGAAACGAGATCATCGAGGGAGCGGTTTCTCCGGGATCCAGCGAACCTTTCCTAGTACATGTCCTTCAGCTCCTGTAGCATCGTCGACACCATCTCCGCGCTGCTCCAGTCTCCTCTCCTATCCCTTTTGGTATGGTTGAGGAAGCGGGAAGGGAAAGGGATCAGAGTGTCGCGTCACCACGAACTCCGGCAGCAACGGTGATGACTGAGAAAAAATTATTCTGATAAATACACGTACGTGTTTATAATTATTTGAGAAAAATAGATAAATTGAGGAAATTCAGCCTTAAACATCGTAATTATGAATAAAATGAGTCAAAACAGCTAATTCGCTTCAAACTAACACTTACGTACATAATATCTTCAACATTTGGGGGCATTGTAGACATTTCACCCCTAAAACCTGTTGCTGCCAAAAACATCAACTCTCTATTTCCATCGGCTGCTTTCACAATTCTCACATCCCTATAAGAACTTCTCACCAGTCTAAGTAAACAAATCTCTAGCCGGTCATAGTTAAGTCAATGCCTGCATGCACTATATATATCTCTAAAGGTCAGGCCCGTGTAAATCGAGCGTGATATTTACTGAGTTGAATAAAACTACATGAAGCGTCCCATGGTGGGGAAACTAAATATCGTGCCTCGTGTCTGATCCGCGAGGGATTTTTTTTCTGCATTGCGTGTGGAGTTGATGTTATCTACTCGGTGCTAGTTTTCTTTCTTTCTGCGGTGCGTGGAGTTGATGTAATCTACTCGGTGCTAGTTTTCGTTCTTACGATATTCCATCTCTGCTTGATCGGAAGTTCTTGCTGATAATACATACTGTGACAAATCGAGCCGACTACTCACACAAATTTGGGGTCTCACTAGTTCATGCCTCGTAAATAACTATAAAAACTGGTTAAATCCCATAAAGCTGAGCCTTGTTCCTTTTCTCTATCAAAAAAGCGTTGTTTCCTTCCGACATCTAAAATCATGGTGCAAGCGATAGAGTTGCTCAAGGACCATCCACAATGTGGGCGCTAGGGTGCCCGTCTGAGTTTGGGATTTGGGCCGACGCTGATGCCAAATCTAAAGTCGGAAGCTAAGTTTTATTTCTAGCACAAAATTGTTGAACCAGACGCATCGCTACATAGGCATCCCAAATAATTTTGTTAGCTCCGACGCTTAGTGTCTCATTGGATTGCAGAACTTTTAAGACGTAGGAATAGAAAAAAAAACATAGGATTGAAATGTCATGCATGGTGAATTAGTAAAGGATTTGAAAACATGGCAATTTTCTGAGATGAGTCTTTGGATGATGCACATCAATTAAATAACGAAATTCTACGAGGAGGAGAGAGAGTTATAATGCATGTGCATTGTATTTGTCAAATAAAAAAAATGAAAGGCATAGGAATAGATTCAATAGAAATTTGGTGACCTCAATCCCTCTCCATTTCCCTTCAAGAAATTTGAGCTCTCATTTTGCCCCCGTGGTGGATGGCAGTTAGGGTTCAACGCCAGCAACTCCTCAAGGTGGGGTTGGTACTTGGTGATGGATCCTAGCAAGAATCGTGCCAATAAGCACACGAGAGCTCATATCCATCTTCTCCTTGCTCAATCTAGTCGTCTTGGTCGCGGCTAGGCGTGTGGGAAGATGTGTATCCGAAGTTTTAGGTAAGATCAGCTTGCTGCAACATGTGGTGTTCATCAATGGCGACAAGCTCACATCAGTGTTATCTGTGACTTCCGGAGTCACTCCACGTTGGAGCGCAAGAGGCACTCTAGTTTCATCTTCCTCCAGCGGAGGATCTACATGAGCTCTGTTGCAGCGATGTAACACCCGGGCCCACCCCGGGCCGGGCATGTCACCCTGACAGCTCTCTAGGATCTCTAGACTGCCTGACAGATCAACACTAGTCTTTTCTACGCACTTTGTCCTCACTCGTGCGCACCCGGGAACGAGTTCCCGGTCGGTCACCCATCTTTGGAGTGCTCTGTGCCAAACACACTTAATCTCGAAGTTCTTTACAGATAAGCTCCTGGAAAAGAAGTTGCAACCTGTTGATAGAGTATTCTATCAATCCTATTAAGCCCTGAGTCAGGATCTCACAAGCGATCTTCATCATGTCTTTGCCAAGTGGTTTCGTTACCAGAGATGACGTCGACATCGAGCTCGGCTTTGCCGACAGTGGTTAAGGACCCGATGACGTTTCTTCGGATCATCCGAGGGGTGCTAGTTAGGGCCTTGTCTGTAATTTTTCTTCTTTTCATGGAGCTCTCTGTAATTTCGATCACTGCATTAATGCAGCAGTGGACCCTTGTGAAAAAAAAAAGGAAAACGACCCGGCCACCACACGGACGCCCTACATTCGCACCCAAACCGGACGTGCAGATTTTATCAAGCGCCGCTGGGGGAACCCGCTTGAAGTGCGTCGCCTCGTCTCGACTCTACTTCCTCTCTACCCCATCCGCCCCACTGGCCACTACCCCTCTCCCTCCCTCGGCCTTCGTCTTCCCAGCCGCGCCGTTTGGATTCCGCGGATACTTCCTTAGGGGTTTGTCTGCCGCTAGAAGCGGCGGAATTTGCCCGGATCGTAACCGTTGCCCTGCTCCGACTAATCGGTGGGTTTACAGGCGCTGTGGTTGGTCCTTGTTTTGGCGAGTTGTCTGCAGTATTTTTATTGATTGGCGTGCGTGTGGTTGCAGAGTGTTCGCGCGTTGATCTTTTGTAGAACGGCGGAGGAAGACGGCGTTCTCTGCTCTTCTAACTGTAGATCTGGAAGGTATTTATCGACAAATCTCCTGTAGAGTAATTTTTAGACTGAAGTCGCGCCTTTCGCCTTAATGTTCGCTGTTTAGTTGTAAACTGTCAATCACCGGCGGTTGTTGCCTGTCTCGATTCATAGTTGGGTTTGAGTGATGTGTTTTATGGGAAACAGGTCGCTTTTACCATCTGTTTATGTTCATGTTGCTGATATTTGCATCAAGAGTACTAGCTATGTTGATTCTGGATTAAAAAATGCCATCTTTTGATCTTCTCCTGCCTTCTGCTTGTCATGCAACTGGACTCCGTGTGATTAGCCGCTCCAAGCTGCTTAAGATACATCGGAAAGTGAAGACCCTTCACGCCCAGCACTGTCACCACCATCTGCAGCGATGGAGGCTCTTGTGGTTATGCCGGAGCAGCGCAACCACCGCTCTGGTGGCCGAAGCAAATCATCCGGACCTCATTTCTCGCCGCTGCCTTCCTCCCGTGGCTTTCGTGGCATGAACTGCCGGTCATTCCACTCTGGTGCCTGTGCGGGTCTCCTGCCATCCCCACCTCAACCCCGTGCCCGAACGTACTCATCCCCAGAGCCCAAGACGCCGAAGCAACATCAGCCCCGACACAGTTGCAAGCGCAGCAGGCCTATCTCCATAAGTCCTTCCACGTCCCCGCCCTCACGGCCGGAGCTGTGGGCAGGTCCAGGCTTTTCCAACTCACCACCCCCCAGCTCATTGCCGATCCCTAAGTTCTCCCTCCGGGAGAAGCGCAGTGTCTCTCGATCTGCCGCCAGCTGAGCGGTGTGATGATGTGGAGGTGAGGCCACATGAATCGGCTCCCTCCTCACCTGTGGGTGGATCAGGGTCTAACTTCTTCAGTGTCAAGGATACTGCTATTGCAACGGAGAATCTTAGGAGGATACTCCAGTTGGATATTGCAGATCATTGAATTGTGAAAGGATGTAAGGGTAGTTCCTGTGTATGTAGGTTATCTTCCACTGACTTGTAGCCTTTCCACATGCATAGTAGTGTATAGAGTAATGTGAACAATAACTTAGAGGTCACACTCTTGGTCAAGATCATGGTCTAGGTGGAGTTATGTAGGTGAAGCATCCGTGAGGGCGGGGACGTGGAAGGACTTATGGAGATAGCCTTATCTTGATGTGGAACTAAGTTCCCTCTCTTCCTGTCTGTTGCATGTCTAGTCTTGTTTGTCATATTCGGTCCACCTTTATTACATCTCATGTTGGTTCACAAGTTGCATTACCACCAATCGTTTCGTCAATCACATCCCCATCCATTCCTGCGCCAAGTTCATGAACAACTTAGTGGGTTCTGACTTTCTTCAAACCTATGTGATCTTGAGAAAGGAAATCAGACTTTGGAGACCTGTGGAGCATGGAAACTCAGATAAGGTAGCAATGTCGTTCATTAAAAAAACACTGTGACATGCTTGTTCCCTTAGCTGGTGCTAATCTTAAACTTGTGTTTATGCAGGGCTGTTCTGCAGTTCGTCTTGCCCTGTGCTGAAATGCCTGTTATATTGTTACGCGTTGATGTCTAGCTGTAAAGACTGATGTGAGTCACTAGTTTAGTCATTTGTAAGGTCAAGGTTGGATAGTTACTTCTGTTGATTATCTGGTCTTATTAGCAGATTCTACTGTGTTCTTTCAGTGTTATATGAAAATGTTACTACGTTTTGTATCCGAAATAGAATGCTGTCTGTTGGTTGTTACTAAACTAAACTCAAATGCTCTTAACAGAGCAAGCTGATCCTTTTCCCTGTTACTGTATGGAGCATATTGTTATGGTAACCTTCTGTGGCAGTGTAAGAGCATATACAGTGCAAGGTGCTTAATCAGGCACCTCTGGTATAGAAATACATGCCTTAATTCTCTTGATGCTTGGGCTACAATCACATACTAATTCCTGTCATCCATAGACTGTTTTGTCACGTGCTAGATTGGTGTATCTGGAAATATAGACGTCAAATATTTGAGGCACATCAGAACAGGGTTGGTGGCCTGGTTGAAAGGAACACCTCATATCACCATGTGCTTGCCCTTGTGTCCTGCTTTTTTGTTGTCTCCGACTGTAAAAGGTTTCAATTATGTAAACTCGTATTCAAATACATACCCCTAATATAGCCTTTTCCATGTGGTTTATAACTATCATTTGATGTGCATTGTACATCAACTTCTGTATAGGTGTCTTGGTTGCGTAAGATCCTAGACATTAATCCCCAAACAAACTTCTACTAAGGTTATTGAATCTGTGAGTGTTTAAAGGTGTTAATTCTCTCGAGATTTCTACCTGTTATATTCACTTACGGTTGGATAGCTATTCTAGTTGGATGTGTGGCGAATGAATTGGTCTTTGCGAATGATTTGTTATTACTATTATCATTGGTGGAGGAACTTTGTGCATTAGGTGTTGATGCTAATAGTTGGTATAACATTTAGAATTGGTTGTGAACCTTAGTGGTTCATGAATGATCACAATGCTTTGGCAACTCTGTATCGCCCTTATATTGACACTGCCAGAAAATAAATTACAAATTTATGTAGTGTTGTAGTTGATAAGACACACAATCAGGGTAGGACAGATGTTATCTTGCACCCTCTCAAAATAACGCGAATACCTGAACCCAATTGTGGGCTGTTAGGATGTCTTCAATGGGTCGACGCAAACAGACGCGCCCAACGGCCCGACACGACGCAATTTTTTTTTCAACCACTAATTTGTTGACAGGTCATATATGGCCGTTTTCACTAGTACGTTGGGGGGTGGGCCACAAACGGCCTTTTTACATATATAAAATTAAAAAAGAAAATACATATATCTAAATAAAATGCCCGTGGCGGGCATCTACTCGTCGTCCTCGGAGAGAGGACTATGTACTCCGGCGCTTTCCAAAGGTGCACCGGTGGAACGCTAGCCGGCGGCGTCGGCAGCTGTTCCTGCTCGGGGAGGGGCGGCGCCCGCTGGACCGTCCAGCTGCCGCCATGCCAGCTCCAGTTCTGGCCGAGCAGGCCATCGGGGAGGGGAGGAGCCAGAGGAAGGTCATGGTCCACCTCCATGGCCTCCCACCATGGTGCCTGCTGCCGCTCCAAGGCCTCCTGCTGCTGCCTGGCCAACGCCTCCAGCACCAGGTTCGAGCGCTGCTGCTCGTCCTCGATCTCAGACTGCTTGGACGCCTCGAGGACCCGCGCGAGCTCGGGGTCCTCCTCCTCCTCGTCGGCGGCCACCTCCTGCTTCACCGGAGGCGGGGGAGGCAGTGCTGCGCCACGGCTCAGTCGGGGATGCGGCGGCGGGGATAACGCGCCGCCTCTTGGCGGCGTTGGAGCCCGCGCGAAGAGGGACTGCCGCCGCAGGTTATGCTCGTCTTCGAACCAAGTGTCCTAGTTCCGTGAGTTCGCCGCGAAGGCCGGGTTACGCCTGTACTCCGGCGGGAGTCGCACGCGCCGTCGTTGGATCTCCCGTGTCCTTGCACGGCCGCTCGTCGGGATGGCTGGCACCGGAATCCGCTACGGGTTGAGGTGCCAGTGGTCAGGCAACTTCGCATCTGACCACGGCACCGGGACCGCGTGGTTCCAGTACCACCAGCAATCGTCCACCGGGACATAGCGGCGGTCCCGCACGGCGACAACGACATTTAGGAAAGAAAGTGAAAAGGTTCAGTCCATTTATTTCTATGCCCTCATCGGGCCATGTTATCGAGGATCTGGTTGATTTTTACCCGCTTCTCGGTGCTCGCATCATTCAGGTGCAGAGCCCCGCTAATTTACCATTTCTTACTATTGGACAAATGAAAGCAAGCTTTCTTTTCTCTCCTCTAAGCTAGCAGCAAGTCAAGTAATCTGAGAATGCTGCCCCCAATCCATAGCTGAGGCTGCTTATTTGAGAGCGAACTAGGTTTTTAGTGGTATTCCTTCTCGAGCTTCTATTTCTTCCGTTAAGGGAGATTCGGGAAAAGATGGAATAGGAAGACGTGTTTCCAGAACAAACAAGATATATGACCGGCCATCATATTAGCAAATAAACGTATTCCTGAGCTTAATGGCCGAAAACAACCGCACGGCGACAACGACGCCCGGTGGCGCGATGGAGAAGGGCGCCTGAGGGGAAGGTGGAGGGGATGGAGTGCGGCGGCGACGGCTCGACGACGAGCCCGCCTTGCCGTCGTGCTTGGCCTTGCCCATTCCCGGCCACCGGAGCGGCAGGGTCGCTGTGGCCGCAGAGGCTTGTCGGTGGCGCGGTGGCTAGGGTTTTGGTCGGTGGGGTCGAGTGGAGTGAGGCCGTCCCTATCCACAGGTCCTCGCATTAAAAAGGACCAGCAGGTGGGGAGTGGGGAGAGCGACCGGCACGTGTGTCGCTGCCAGGTGGGTCAGGGGAGGACACCACGCGGTCAGTCTGTCGCTGTCCGCGTGGACGCAAACCTGGCCCAGATTTGGGCCAGGAATGCGTCGAGGCGGACGTGCGGCGGACCGAAATGGACCCGCAGCAGTTTGCGTCGGCGCGTTGGGTCATGTTTTCAGTCCGCCTCGACCCAAACGGACGCGCGCGGACCATTTACGTCGGCCCGTTGGAGACATGCTTACACTTAAAAGTTAAAAACAAATAAAAAATGTGAAATAATCATGGACATGGATCATGTTATACATCGTGCATCTCCAGAATTTTGTTCTAAAACATGAACTTGTGATCTGTGCAAAAAAGAAAAGGATTTAAATGATTTGTTTTCTTTTTTTGCATTTTCATATTTTTGAATGAAAATTTGTAGATGCACGGGATATATAAAACATAACCTATACACATGCTTTGTTTCATATTTTTTTGAGGACCTGGCAGCCGTTTGCCTTTCGATTAGATAGAAAAAGAGTGTTTATTTACAGCCACAAATCAAGTCTCCGAAGAGACGAAGACCTGAGGTAAACCGCAAAAAAGAAAGAGCCAGAGATCTAGAAATCTCCAGGATCATGTGAGTGCGCATAAGCCCTCTGCGCCATCTCCTCCCGCACCAACGCCGCCACGACGTCCGGTTGTATCGCCACGTTCTGGAACATCCGTCTGTTCCGCTCCTTCCAGACTCCCCAAATGGAGTATAGGATCGCCCCACTCGCCTCCCGTCGCTTGTCCTTTGGAAGGCCAGCCAAAGCCTTGTCCCACCAAGCGTTGAGGCTGCCACCATTCGTCGGTGGGGCCGCCCCAATCTGCCCATGCGCCAAGAAGACGCGCTTGCGCACCAAGGTCGAGAAACTGCAGTCAAGTGTGAGGTGTTGCACCGTCTCGGGATGAATCCTGCATAGCTTGCATATGGGATCGTGTGGCCATCCACGAATCGCAAGGTTGTCGGCCGTAAGGATCTTGCCATGGAGCGCCATCCATTGTTTCGTATTTTTTAAAAGTGAAATTTTCTAGCAACGTGATTAGCAATCTTGCTAGAGAAAAACATAAATGTTTCAAGAATTACACTGCCACTACTGGAGCGATCCCTCGTCACTACAGCCAACAAAGAACTAACGATTGTATTGGTGAGGCATTACCGTATACTAGTTATATTTTGCGCGGCGTCACGCCGCGCGTTTGGTGAGAATATTTGTTGTGGTAATTTGTGTATTATTTTTAGTCGTGTTATATATATTATAAGGAAAGGTAATAGTTGTACTTAGTGTAGTGCATTCAATTTGAAATCGTTTCGTAATTAGAGGGAACAAATTTATTTTCTCGAAATATTTATGTAGTGAAGCAAATTTTTTTTGATGACATGTGCCTTATAAAAAATTTCGGGACCGTATACTGTTGCTCGGTCACAATATGAAAAACATATGTTTCTTGTGCGATTGGAAACAAATACATCTAACCATGCACACATATGTTTCTTGTGTGATCTTTTTTTATTTTCATTAATGTTTCCAATTTTTTCTCTGATGGATATAGCTGAAGTTACTGATTTCGCGGCATTTAGCAACTTTATATAAAATGGCCTAAATACCGTGAAGCAGTTTGCATTTTTTTTTTTTGTACGTGGTGTTGCATTGTTGCAATTCATACAACTAAAGTTTTCAGTCATGCAAATTGTTGAATTATTTTGCACACTTACAAAAAAAAATTATTCGTGGTTTCCCGTATGCATTTCTTATGTCTATATTTTTTGCATAGTTGTAATTATTGAATTATTTTTTCACACTTTCAAAACATTTTTCGCATGTTCATGCATGCATTTTGTATTTTTTTTTGCATTATTGTAACTAATTTTGTGTTTTTTTAATATATTAATGAGGCTTTATGTACTATCTGAAAATTTAAAGATTCGAAATATTGTTGCAAAGATCCCGAAGTTTCTGAATTGAAGATTTTGAATTGTGACAAATTTGTAAAAATTGATTTCAATGATTTGAATTTGTATTTCAGAAAGTACAAAAAAATTTAAAAAAAAGGGAAAAGGAAGGGGAAAAAAAAGAGAAGGCCGGGCCAGGCATAGGCTAAGCGGCCCTGCCCAGCAGGAAGCCCACCTCCGCGGCCCAGCCCACGTGACGGCGCGGAACGTTAAAAAAAAGCGCTGACAGATGGACCCGGGCTGACGTCAGCTCGTGCGTGGCCCGCCGGCGGCGGAACGCGGCCGCGCCGCGCTGCCGAGCTCGCGCTCGAGCAGCTGCGCGCGCGCGTAGGCCTGGGTTCGCGCGAGAAAGTTGAGGGCATCCCGCAGGCGGCGGTGTGGACCATAAGGTCGGCGGAATCGCCGCCGGCGAGGTGGAAACGCGGCGGCGGCAAGCGTGCACGCCCGCGACGATTCCGGCGCGCAGCCGGCGTTTCCGCACGCAATAGTGGGCGAGGAGGGAGAGGAGAGGACGCCGGAGGGCGTCGTGGCCGTAGATCTGTGCGCGGAGGGCCGGAGCGGTGTGGCGGCGCCGCGATTTCCCGGGCGCGCAGAAGAGAGAGGGAGGAAGGGGAAGCTCTGCACGTTTTTGCACAAAAGGACATAGGGTTTTCTGTAATTCCATTTTGGTCATTCTCTTCAGGAAATAATGGGCCGCGGAGCAATATCTCGAGAGCGAGGGGCCTTTTTGCAAAATGGCGCGGGCCGATCCGTGCGGGCCGTCCGATCGCCGCGCGACGGCGCGGATCGCTGCACTGTTCAATACTGTAGCAGACTGTAGCTGCTACAGTGACATGGACTCGCACAATTCCCGATTTATTCCAACGTGGAAACTGACTCAGCGTTTTGGCCTTGTCCTACTGGTTGGCATCCGAGGGGGAATCATGCTGAAGCACGCTGCAACAAGCAAACACTCATGCAAACTGTTCCATTAAGAGCAAATTGCTATGATATCCTTTTCATGATTAAATTAGTGGTGTGCTAAACGAAGCATCTGTGTCCTACTCAGCATCCGCCTCTCTTTGGTACAATTTCTTGTCTCTTGCTTATGTGGAGCAATCAAATCATCTTTCCGTTCATGATTGCCCATTTGGCTTCGCATGCTCAGTGGCAACATAAAAGAGCCGACATAATTTGGTCAGTAGTGCTGTGACAAGAAAGATGCTAGCCGATAGCTGGGTACGCACGCAACGGTAAGAGCATCTTCACCGGGGGCCTCCAAGTGACTCCAAAGCCCATTGAGAGTTGGACGGCCGAAAATGCCACCAGCGGCACCCCAAAGGGTCACCCTAAGTAAAAACATGTCCGGCACCCCCGAAGAGGTCTCCAAATTTGGAGGCCCTCTCGGGGGTGCCGGACATGGGGGCGGACATGCGTCTAACAGGGGAGGCCCGCCCGTCATAGAGACAGCGCGGCACGCCCAAATTCCCCTTCGTCTACATGGCTGTTCCCGACGCCAAAATTTCTAAACTTCCTTCCATTTCCAAAACCCTTGCGCCGCCGCCGCCGCGAGCTCCTCGCCTTCCGCCACCATGCCGCCAAAGCCCGTCGGCCTCGCGAAACCCAAGGGGGGTCGCAAGCCACCGGCGTCGTCGCAGCCGAAGAAGAAGCCGATGAAGCGGGAGCCGCAGGAGTATTCGGTGCCGCTTAAAAAGGTGCCGCTGAGCCAGGGCGTCCTGCGCTCTGCCGCCGCCCACCTTCGGCAGATGAGGCGACTGAAGGCGAAGGACAAGGCGGCTGGTGAGACCGCCGAGATGTTGATCGCCATAAGCCAAAGCAGCTCAAGCCCGGGGGGCGCCGGCGTCTTTTGCGGGTCGCCGTCTGCCCCGGGCTTCTTCGACGACACGTCCGGCTACCAGACGCAGCAGTCGCGGATTTCCCCCTCGACGCCCTCGATCTGAACGAGGCGCCGTTGGTGTTCAGCGAATCGCCGGCGATGCGGCGGACGGCAGCCACAAACGCCGACGCGACTGCTTCCCGCGGCCTCCTCTTCGGCAACGCGGTCGACCAACTCGGCCAGGTGCGTGCTATTTATTGTGTTCCCGGCCGATTGTTTGTTGGGCGCACTTATTGCGAGCGGCCGGATGCAAATTGTTGGTGTGTGTACTTATTGCGAGCGGCGGCCGGATGCAAATTGTTGTCTGGAGGTCCCTGCTCCCACTCCGGTGCCACCGCTGCCTGGGGGGAGGCCGGTTCTGCATGTGCACCAGCCGCACGGGACGGCCACGGGGACCAAGGCTCCCACGGTGAGTACGCAGGGCGTGCCGTGATGGAGTTGCGGGCTCGGCCTCCTGCTCCTGATCGGCCACGGCGTCCTGCTCCTGATCGGCCTCGATGTCCACGACCTCCTTGTCCTGCTCCTGATCGGCCTCGACGTCCACGGCCTCCTTGTCCTGCTCCTGATCGGCCACCATGGGCTCCTTCTCAGGCGACGACATGGCGAGCGAGTTTTGGGCGGTGGTGCATGGAGAGATTGTGACGGCGTGGATATATCGCTGCGAAACCGCGTGAACGCAACCCCGAAGCGACGCGCCGGCGGTTGCACGTCCACACCAAACCGCCGTGTTCCAAAGCGACGCGAAGGTGAACCGGCGGCGGTTCGTGCGCCCGCAAGGTGTTCGATCTATTGCTCAAAACTAGGGCCATTTGGGGGGGTGGGCCTTTGGGGTGCGCCTGATGTAGCCCCGCCTACGGCGTCTTCACCAAGTGGCCCAATGACACGAGCAAGGGTCAAAGCTATACATGCTAAGGTGAATTCGCTCCTATCCATGTGTGATCTCGACACTCCTATGAATGGTTTGCTACTTCATTCCGATACCTTGTGTGTGCTCAGCTATGGTGGACCTGAAGACCCCTATGAAGATGGACAAGAGTCGAGCCAATACGATGAAGGAGAAGAAGAGGAGATGGAGAAGAACTCCCCAGGCGACGGTACTACCGCTGGCTTAAGCGGTACTACCGCCCCTGGTCCTGACAGGCCGAACCAGCCCCACGCCAGCGGTATCGGCAGCGGTACCGCCTGGTACCGCGAGCGTGGGAAGGATCAGCGCCCACCTCAGCGGCAGCGCTCGCTACCGCCACATGCTACCGCCGAAACAGCCTGTCGGACCCCTTACCCGGTACCGCCAGCGGTACCGGCGACGGTACTGGACGGTACCGGGGACGTGGGATGCGTGAAGCCCTCCCGCACTGGCGGTACCACCGGCTAACCCAGCGGTACTACCGCCAGTGCGGGAGCAGTTCTGGCAGCAGGCCCGTGTAACCTTATCCTTTCACCTCGTTTTGGATCTAGACTATAAATAGGACTCTTTGGACTAGATCTAGGGTTAGACTATGATTTGGGAACTAAAGTAGAGCCTTGCTCCTTCTTCTCAAAGTGTCTCTTTCCTCCTATGGAGATGACTCAAGGCCTCCCCTTGTGGAGATGAACCAAGGCCTCCCCTTGTGGAGAAGATCCCTGCGTGGATACCAAGGCTCCTCTTGTAGTTTGCTACTTGCCAATCTTTCATCCTAGGGTGATTCTATTGGGTTGGTTGGATTGACCAATTGGACAAACAATCCTAAGAGTAAGGTGTGCTTGGGAGAGGAGGATTGGGGGCTGCCCACGGGGATTTGTTACCAGTCGATTCTTGCCGGGTTGCTACTTGCTATTTACCCTTGTGTGTTTGATTTCCCCTCTTTGTGTTCATCGTTCTTCGCGTGTTCTTCGCGTTCATCTTTCCCTCCGCACAAATCCGTGAAAATCGGGACCTACCCGCATCAGCGCCACTGTGGGCGGGGTAAAAAACAAGGGCGGACACATGTCCGGCACCCCCCAATGGAGGGGGTGCCGGACACGAATTTGGAGGCCCCCGGTGGAGATGCTCTAAGCATATGCAACCTTTGATCGACAACACTACGAAATCATCTAGGACCTATTTGGTTTGTAGGATTTGAAAAACACAGCAATAGAAATATCACAGGAACATAACTTTTTGGAATCCTACGAGAATCGAAAAACGCATAAATCGGTACTAGGTGTTGTTTGGTTGAATCATTGAAAAAATGCAGAAAATTTCAAATAGAGCACATGTCATAGTTGTCATAGACACATTTTCTTTTTCCAAGAGGTCTCACCTCCTGCTAGAAATTCTACAGGTTTCATTGTAGAAAAGAAATCCATAACTTTTTTGGAGGATTCATTCCTGTGAGCCAAACCAACCATGTAAGATATATTCATATGAATTGGAATCCTATACTTTAAAAATCCTTTGAACCAACCAATAGGCCCCTAGCCCATATTGGTTGTGTGTAATTATCTGGTTGGTTGTGTCTAATCATCTGGAGTCCTGGATCATTGCATTTCACGGATCAGTTTCAGCTGCCTCTAAGCCCTTTCCAGGTGAAGCATCGCCTGAGAAGAACGATAACAATCTTTGCAAGTATTTCATCCATTCCAAATTAGATGACTTCTATTTGTCCACATGTGGATGTACCTATACTTGTAACATGTCTAGATACATCCGCATGTGGACAAATAAAAGTCATCTAATTTAGAACGGAGGGAGTATGTCTGATGGTAGGCATGCGACCAGAAAGTAGAGAACGGCATTGCATACTCTGAAGAAATGGCAGAAACAAACAAATAAACAAATCCAGTTCATGAAAGCCATGGAGCAGAATGCTACTGTATTGCAATTTGCAACAGTGGTTCAAGTTGTAATAATCTCCTTGGTACAAACCATGTACCCATGTCGGTTTCATAGTTACAACAAAAACTTGAAGGCTCAAGAAACCATCTTCTAGGCCAAAGAAGGCTCCCACCTGAACTGCAACACTTCCATGGCGAGCCCTTCTCCAAGAGGCACGAGGCTAAAAATGGCACTAGCTCGGCAGCTTAGCTAGCACGGAGACAGTGACTAAACGCCGGCACGGCAAAGCTCAAGTTTGCCGACTCCGCGGCCATCGCTCAGTCGACAAAAATTCTTCTTCCTCCTCATAGCTCGGACCATGATTTCTTCTCCGGCCCGGCAGTGGCAGTTTGCTTTGTTAAGCATTAGGAGGCCCCGAAGGAGGTGGAGATGTCACTGGACCGCCGGCGGAGCATCTGACGCATGCCGTCGGCGACGCGGAACGCCGGGTTCCTCCGGCTGAACTTGCCGCAGAAGGACAGGTGGTCCCTGACGGCCTCCTCCAGCGCGCTGCCGCAGGCGCCTCTGCTGCCTTTCTTGGCCACCTCGTCCCTCACCGACTCCGAGCACAGGCCGCACAGCCACCGCCCGCCGAAGTCGGCCTTCACGCCGGCGATGTAGTCCACCGTGCAGTCCTCCCTCAGGCCGCAGCACTCGCACTTGGCCGATTCGATCTCCATTTGCGCAATGCGGCTGCACAAAACCACCCAACCAACAAATCACTCGAGAGCTGGAGCTAGTTTGCACAATGTGTGCGCCGCTGTCTGTCTCTCAAGGCCGATGCGATTTATATACAAGGGCGGTTGCGTGGCCGTTGCCGTTGAAGCACTGTGGCTTTCCACAAATCATGCGTCGGGATTAGCTCACGGAGCTTTCGTGGACTCTGGTGGTGCTGCTGCTCACTAGTTGACTCACACCTCACTGTCTAACCGCTGTTTAACTGTCAGTTGACCATTTGTTTTTACCATGCCAACTGTTTTCAGGTCTATACATGAATTCTACATCCTCTTCTCTGCAGAATTTGAATTATTTTACTGAGATGCTAAAGAATCTTCTCAAGAAATTATGCACCTGGTGTCTGTGTGGAAGTAAAATTACACGGCAATGCAGCATCAGCATGCACTAGTACAGAACGACACATCGGAAACGGGCCAAAAACCCCTTCGACAACGGAGAAAGGGTCCGTGTCCCCGCCTCTGTCACTGATGTGAAGCCTCACAATGGTAACGGAGGAGATAAACCGTTTCTGATGTATTTAACATTAGACACGGAGTTTTGCTAATAACCGTTTCTAATAAGGGTTACAGGAAAAAAAAAAAACATGGTGACGGGTTGTGCCGTCGATGGAGCCCCGCTCCATGCGACTAGACGGCCGTCCGGTCGTCACCGTATTCCTGTACACCCTGCTTTACAAAAGTTCATCTGTGCGCGTGGCTGGAGCTCTGTTTCTATGTCTTCACGGCCGCCAGATGAACATCTATTGTCTTTCCTGCTGCGCAAAATGTACTGCTCCTGGTGACGGCCCCGTGTATGGAGCCTCGCTCCTAGGTCTTCACGGCAGCAGCATCGTCACCAAGCATCCACCAAGCCCTTGAAACAACGAATATTCTTTGTTAAAAACAACAAACAAAGCTAATAAATAGAGCCAATAAGCAGTAAACAAATCAAACCGAGCTAAATACATAGCTGAAGAGCTAACTAACAGAGCAAACCAAGCTAAATAAGTAGCTAACATAGCAAATACATAGCTGAACAGAGCTAACTAACAGAGCAACCCAAGCTAAATAAGTAGCTAACATAGCAAATACATAGCTGAACAGAGAATAGCAAATACATAGCTGAACAGAGCTAACTAACAGAGCAAACCGAGCTAAATAAGTAGCTAACATAGCAAATACATAGCTAAACAAAGCAAACCGAGCTAAATAAGTAGCTAACATAGCAAATACATAGCTGAACAGAGCTAACTAACAGAGCAAAATACATAGCTAAACAAAGCAAACCGAGCTAAATAAGTAGCTAACATAGTAAATACATAGCTAAACAAAGCAAACCGAGCTAAATAAGTAGCTAACATAGCAAATACATAGCTGAACAGAGCTAACTAACAGAGCAAACCGAGCTAAATAATTAGCTAACATAGCAAATACATAGCTAAACAAAGCAAACCAAGCTAAATAAGTAGCTAACATAGCAAATATATAGCTGAACAGAGCTAACTAACAGAGCAAACCGAGCTAAATAAGTAGGTAACAGAGCGGTCATTTACCTTAGGCGAGGCGGGGTCGCTTTCCGTCGCGGATTGCGTCCCAGGCGTCGGCGCCGGAGCCACTGCCAGAGGAGACGCCAGAGGAGACCTCATCCTGCTCGAACATCGGAGCGTCCTCCTCCTCCTCCTCCTCATCCTCCTCCTCCGCCGCCGCCACCGCTGCCGTCGCCGCATCTGGCCCAGGGCCCTGGCCAGGGAGAAGAGAGCGGTCTATGGCTGCCCGGAGCCGCGTGTGGAACAACGCCTCCTCGGCGGCTTCTATCGCGTGCTCGGCGGCAGAGATGCGGATAGCTCTCTGCATCGCAGACGCCCGAATGACACCCTTGGCGAGCTCGCGCTCAAAGGAGGCGCGAGAGAGGAGGAGACCGACCTCCAGATCCTCGTCCTCATCGTCCGAGGAGGACGATGAGGACGAAATCCGGGCGTCGGTGACCGCCGCCGCCGTGGATCTGGATGGGATTTGACGGCTCAGAATGAACTCGTGACCACAGTCGCCGAGGATCTCGCCCCAGTTGTAGGGGAGATCCGGGCTGCGCCTCGGAGGGTGGGAGGAGGAAGATGCTCCATCCTGACTTCCGACGGCGCCGGAGGGGTTCGCCATCGATGGGTGAAGTAGGAGGAGAGCGTGTGCGGATAGGGTTAGGAACTGGGGAGAGTGAGACTGAGAGTGAGAGTGAGATACAGTACTGGAGTGGGAGATATTAATACCGGTACCGCTTAATGTGCCTTCACATGGGAAATGGAGATAGACCGATCTCCGTTTCTGATGTGGCAATATCAGCAACAGAGATATTCTTTTCTCCGTTGCCTATATATGAGCAACGGAGATCTTTTCAGCCTCCGTTACCATTGTGTCGGGCCCATCGACCGACTAGCGCGCGTGCGCACTCGCGGAAGCGCGCGGAGCTCATTTTTCCGTCGCCTAACTCTTGCCGTTGCCATAGAGGGGTATCCGATGTGTCGTTCTGTACTAGTGATGCTAGCATTTGAAATTTGAAGCTATGCAAGAAACTGTTGGAAATCCAAGTCGAATTAGCACTAAGCAGCAGTCCTCGTCATGATCATGTCCCTGTATTTTACAGATTTTGCTCCCTCCATGTCCCGTAAAGCCTGAGCAAGAATTATTAGGACAAATCTAGTTAGATCACCATGGAGGCATGGACCACCCCGAGTACCCGAGGCACCCTATTCTTCATTCAGTTTATTCTTTTTTCGGCTACCTGAATCCCTTTTCAGAGCCCATTTGGACCGTGCAAATATTTTCCTGAAACCTGAGAGATGGAATTATTCACTGTGAATTTCGTACGTTACAAACCGCGAGGGACAGTAACCATGTTTGCAGCTCCAATTTCTTAATCAGCCGCCTGATTGGATTGCTCATCATGGCCATTATCCTTCGAGTGGGTGGATGACCAAGCAAGATCGATTAGTTTGAATTAAAGCTAACCCCGTGGCTCGACTCCCGAACGCCTTTAGGTGGACATAAACCCCTTGATCATGCTCTGGCAGCACCATCTCCTGTAGTCTAATCCTGTTAACAGGTCAGAGGGAGGGGCTCGCTTGTGTTTTAATTAGTGAGTTCAGTAAGCACATTCCCAGATTATTATTGGACCCTACCATCCGTGACTAATGCTAGCTGCGATACATAAATCTAGGGGACAGTTGCTCCTACCGGGCCTCAACAGTTGCTGTTGGTTGCTGTGGATGCTAGCTAGTTTGCCATGTTTAATGTTTCCACGTAGACACAACCATTTTTGTATTGTCAGCTGTACAGCTAGGTGGATCAGATTAAGTGTACTGAATGGAAACGTTGGAACATTAGTTGCTTGTCCAATGACCCTGCTCATACTTAAAACACGGTTGCGTATTGTGCCATGATTGCAGAACAAGCACGATGCAGCTAAAAGAATCCAGATGATCCATACCTTCTTCTGCTAGATTGATCAACTGAATTCTGGCAGCTGCTACAATGCTTTACGGTGAACAAGAGCAACTTTCCCGTATGATAGGCGAGACCTTGCAATCGACAACAAGAGAAGAAGCTGAATAAGACGTGGAAATTCGCATTAGCACCCGGGAGCATATGCTCCCGGTATTTTCAAAAAAAATTCAAACTTAGAAAACTTATCAAAAAAATCTGAAAAAAATCATGCATGTACCTGACCATGGTACGCACCACCGTGTATGTTTTCGCGTCGAAATGACATCGGGAGCATATGCTCCCGGGAGCCAAAACGGCGCTCTCACTTTGTGACATTCTTCAGTTTGTAGCTGGTAAGTTTGACATCAGTGATCCAAATGAGATTTACTGATGAAGAGTTGGTGGTTCACAAAATTAATTGAGGCCCAGACGCACAAACAGGTTGGTAAAAAAAGACAGGGAGGTAGCTGCCAGATTCAAGGCTTCATTGCCCCCGAAAGCCCCAACTGAATGATTAACAATACCTGGTTTATTCCATCCTAATTATGAGTTTGTCCATAGACCACGGGCAACCACCTCAATTATTACATATAATGGCGTGTTTTTGCTGGCCCACCTCCATAGGAAGAGCTAGGCCAAGTTCTAGCTTACACTCATTGTATCTTCCTCCCTCCACAAGTCCACATGAACACCACATGCACTTGTCCTCCACGTCAAGTTTCTTTCCTTTTTATTTGACAAAACAGCCGCAGCTGGCGGAAATCAGTTTTGAGTAGTAGGAGTATATGATCCCACTATCAAAAGACATATTTCAAAAGTCCGAAAAAAAATTCGGAAGTACATCCGGACATTTTATGTTCGCACACATAGTTTCGCAAAAAAAATGATATTTTTTGTTGGCTGTGTAAAACAGAGAAATCCCGGTGTCCAAAATAACTTTGTACGAGACATTTTTTTTGTATTTTTTACATAGCCCATAAAAATGTCTTTTTTCACGGAATTTTTTGTGCGAACATAGAATGTCTAGATGTATATCCGGGATTTTCGTTTGAATTTTTTGACATTTTAATCATGTTTGAAATACATTTTCATAACGGGTGCATAGACCGACGAGTCAAACTACCTGGTCCCGCAACAGGCTATTATTGCCGCCCGGGTGTTCCATCGGAAATACGAAATAAAAAGAGTGTGTCAGTTTTCCCCCAAAAAAGAGGTTAACTGCATCAAAGTGATGCACACAATCATCTTTATTATAGTTGATGCAAGAGAACGATGCCAAAGTCATCAACAAATAACAAATAGAGCACATAGCATAGTTATGGCAGAACCATTACAAGTTATGAATTTAACACATACAACTAAGTCGACATTTTTTCAGCAACGCCAACATTCCTTCGCGTTGCGGTCCCCACGTCCGGCTATAGCATGGCGACACCTTCAATAAGATAACAATACAAATTCTTCTCTGCTGAACCTAACTAATAAAGGCCAAAACAAAAAATTCATCACGCGTTCAAAACGATCTTCATGATGGAACTTTCGAACGGAAACTATCAGCGTGTCTCCTCTGCCCCCCTCCCCCACCCCCAGAGCCCTCTAAACTTCGTCCCGAAAAATTTGAGGTTAGACCATGTTTTAGAGATAAACCCTAGATTTCATAATGAATTGATGTAGGCATTCATCTGAATTTATATATTCCTCGTTGCATCCATCAAGATTATTTAAGCACTCCTAGTTTCATCGATCTGGAGTTTTACTGCTGATATTTATATGCTATCTATCGTTTCATTGGGAACTGGGAGATTCAAAAACGCTTCGTGGTCGGCGTCTATGGGCACAAGTGTGTGGTGTTTCGAATATCCATAGGGTTGAGGATCCGCGTCATTGGCAACGAGGGAACATCCAGAGAGTTTGTGAGCACCTAAAAAATATCCAACAAGTTCATCATCGACATCATCGGCTCATTGAGAAGATCGGATGACCCCTTAATACTTTTATACATAGGACGTGAAATTTTGTTGCAATCTTGGGCGTAAGTCATCGCGTTTTTGTAATGATTTCCTTGAGGACTAAAATGTATAATCATGTTGTGCCTGATTTTTGACGTTGGATGGCGATCATACGGTAGAGAGAGGGGCATACGTTTGCCTCGGTGTAGGACGACCTAGGCCTACCACCACGCATATGCCACTATCATCCATCATTGCCGAAGGGGCACTGCGTAGCGAAAAACAGTTATCTCGCGAAAAAAAATCATTTCTTACACCCAACTGGGGGTGCTCCTATTTGCCGACCTTTTCCTTGAGAGGTCCTATTTGCCGACTTACGCGGGAGCGTTGTCGCTCCCGCATGAAGCGTTTCTTCATGGGCTGCTCTGAATGCGGCCCAAATAACACGTACTGTATTTTTCTTTTTTATTTTCTCTTTTTATACTAAAAGAATGTGTTCCATGTTTGTGGAAAAAAAAAGAAAAAGAACAAATTCATTGTAAAAATATAAAACATTCACATATGGAAAAAAGCTACTCCCTCCGTTCGGAAAAGGATGTACATACATCCAAATTTTGATATATCTAAGACATCCTTTTCCGAACGGAGTGAGTAGTAAATACATTTATCTTATCTGAACGATTTTCAAATATGAATATTTATGTTAATTAAACAATTTTTAAATATGAACATTTATTTAATTGAAAGAGTTAAAAATATATATTATTTGAACATTTTTTAAAGAACATTTCTGTTATATGAATCAATTTTTTGATAAGTAAACTTATATTATTTGAACAAAAAGACTACTCACTTATCTTATTTGGATAGATAAAATAAACCAAAAATAAACAAATATAAATTTTAAAAAAAAAAATAAATAAGATAATTAAATAAGAAAAAATAAATATAAAAAGAAAAAAGCGAACAGAAATATCGAAGAACCGAGTAGAACCCAAAACCGGCCAGAAGTGTGAAGAACTTCCAAAAACCCGGAAGAAACCTACTGGGCCAGCCATGAGGGGTGCGTGGAAGAGAATCACTCCCACACAGTAGTAGCCCACGCAAGCCCATGGTCAGCAGTCAGTCCACTAAATCGAGCCCAGAACTCAGCCTCCGTTCCTCGCTGCGCCAGCGAACAGAACCAGACTAGCCGCCTTACTCTGCGCCGCCGCGCCGTCCTCCGCTTCTGCTGCGCTGTTGCGTCGCCGTCGCCACGCCCCGCCTCTGTCTCTGCTTCGCTGCCGCGCCGGCCTCTGCCTCTGGTGCCGCCGCGCTGGCCCCCCTCCCCCGCGTCCTCGACGGCCCCTGCCTCCGCGCCGGTCTGTATACTTGTTCGTACACTGCAAATATGTAAAGAAGCATTTTCCAAGTGTTTCGTGTTGCTGTTGCAGTACATGCATTGATTTGTTACGTTTTGCTCTGCCCATAGCAGGCAAATGCTTCGTGTTGGACGAATCTGTACAAGATCGAATTCAGGCCGTGCTGCATTTGCATTCCTATCAGGTCCACGCCCTTTGATTGGTGGCGACAGCACGTATTGCTTGGACAATAAGTGTCTTGGGACTGAATTCACCGGTGGTAAACATATCGGATTCCTGAACCAGAAACCTCATATTGGTAGTTGTGGTGCTTTCTTTTCCACTACTACCGAGACAGTTCTGGTCCAAGCCCGTGACTCGTCTCAGCTAGCGTTGGAGATAGAGAATGCTATCGATCAGCAGAGGTTTGATGATGCGTGGAGGGCATATGAGAAGCATGTTCACATGGACGGACTCCCAAGGAAGTCTGTCTTGAGTAAGCTCATCACTGGCTTTGCCGCGACCTGTGATGCTCTCAAGCTTAACCAGTCATACAATGTGGTTGATCATGCGTCTCGAGACAAGTATGAATTGTTGGAAAAGGAGCCCCTAATTTACCTATCTCTAGTTTTGGCACGGTGTGCTCTTCCTAATCTTGCTGTAAATGTTGTGAGGAAGTTGGTAAAGATGGAAGCATACCCACCCGTTGCAGCATGGTCTGCAATTGTCGCACACATGTGTCAGACTGCAACTGGTTCATTCCTTGCTGCCGACATGGTAATGGAGATTGGATACCTTTTCCAGAATAATCGAGTTGATCCACGCAAGAAGAGCAATCGTCCATTGCTATCTATGAAACCCAATTCATTTACCTTCAACATAGTTTTGACTGCATCCCTCTTGTTTGGTACTACTAAAAAGGCAGAGCAGCTTCTTGAATTAATGCCCAGGATAGGGGTGAAACCTGAAGCCAGCTTGTTGATTGTCATGGCCCGTATATATGAAAAAATGGGCACAAAGATGATATTCTGAAGTTGAAGAGGCATGTTGACGAGGCCTGTGGTCTTAGTGAATCAGAATTCAGACAGTTCTATGATTGCCTGCTCTCCTGTCATTTAAAATTTGGGGATTTGGATTCTGCTGTGGATATGGTATTGATATGCTTAAAAAGGGTAATAATGCAAAGCGGTCTCTAGAAGCAGCTAAAGCAGTCCTTGAAGGAGTTGAGAATAGCAAAATTTATCTTCCTTATGGAAAATCAGGCCCTGAAAATTTAGATTCCCCAAATAAATCTGTGTCTACTGATAGCCAAATGCTAAACTATGTTTCATTCTTCAAAGACAAGAGCTTTGCAAGGCTGGAATCAGAGGCTAGAGAATTACACAAGCTATTATCAGATAAGCTGCAGGAACAGCTTGGACTAGTAAAATCTGAACATGGTATCCTCCATCCAACTGAAACAATGTATGCCAAACTTGTGAAAGCTTTCCTGGAAGCGGACAAGATCAGTGCATTGGCATCATTTCTTGTGAAAGCAAGCAAGGAGGATTCTCCTGTCTCTGTCGAGAGCTCATTTGTTGTCCAAGTGATAAGTGCATGTATTTCTGTTGGGTTATTAGAGCAAGCACATGACCTTCTTGATGAGATGAGATTTTCTGGAATTAGGGTTGGTTCTTCAGTTTATTCCTCACTCCTGAAAGCCTACTGCAAAGAGGGTCATCATGAAGATGATATAACTGCACTTTTGAGGGATGCTCAGCAAGCAGGAATTCAGCTTGACTCGAGCTGCTATGAACATTTGATACAATCAAGGGCACATCAAAATAACACCACAGGTGCTCTACATCTTTTTAAAGAGATGAAGAACTCAAACATTCAAAAATCTGGTCACAGGGAGTTTGAGATGTTAGTACAACGCTGTGATAACAGTGAAGCTGCTTTGACGACTAAGCTAGTAGAAGAAGTCAGAAGTGGCCATACGGTTAATCATGCTATTCATGACTGGAATAATGTTATACATTTCTTCTGTAAGAAGAGATTAATGCATGATGCTCACAAAGCACTAAGCAAGATGCGCGTTTTAGGCCACACACCAAACGCACAAACTTTCCATTCTTTAGTAACTGCTTATGCTGCTGTTGGTGGAAAATATGTTGAGGTGACGGATTTGTGGGGTGAAATGAAAGTTCTGGCGAACTCTAACTCAATGAAGTTTGATCAAGAACTGTTGGACTCTCTGTTGTATTGCTTTGTGAGAGGTGGTTTCTTTCTTCGAGCAATGGAAGTTATAGAATTGATGGAAAAATGCAAGATGTTTATAGACAAATACAAGTACAAGTCCCTGTGGCTTAAATATCATAGAACACTGTACAAAGGTAAGGCTCCTAAGGTGCAAACAGAAGCTCAACTGATAAGGAGAGAAGCAGCATTACATTTCAAGAGATGGATTGGATTGACATGAAAGTGAGAATTTGAAAGAAGTGGAACACTAGAACTTAGATATCTGAGATATTTATGTTCACCATGTGCCATAGTTGTTCTGGACCAGCATCGTGGAGGCCAATGTATAGACGCCTCTGGTAGTACAAATCTTTGATCTGCAGAACAGCTGTACTTGTAATTTACTTGAACTTCCCAGATGAAACATGTCAGATTGGCCTACATGTCAATACAGTTTTTTTCAGACATAACTGTCCCTGTTTGTGCCCAGAGCTGTGTCATTTGATGACAATTGTATGACCCCCTTGCAAATGGTAAGTATTATGTTTAGACATTCTATGAGCACTTGATAAGTTAACCACATAACATCCCCATTTATAAACTTGTCCAGGGGGAAGGAAACTCTATACCCAACATGAGCTGAGACCCCTCCTACGGAATTTGTTTTCTTAGTTCACCTACAAGTATACAGGTAGAAGTGCTGCACTTTGATACGATTTTCCAGTAGTGTGCCTCTCCTAAACGGCTTGGCTCCTCTTGACATTTTGCTCAAGCTCGGCCACTGAACATGTGCGATTAAGTTGTTAAATGTTAAACAAGCCAGCTTGTGATTTTTAGAAGGTGAAACATTCACTGTAATGTGAGCTTTAAACTACTATGTGCATTGTTGTCTGCAGAATGTGCTTGTGACTTACTACTTGGTGTTTCTTTTCTCAGTTTCACTGATTGTGTTTCTAGGGTGCATATCTTTCTTCTATAATATCATATAGCCTAAGAATTATATAATATGGCACATCCTTTTAATTTTTTTATCATTTGTTTTACCAATGCTCTTTACCTATAGCTTTTCCCACTTGTTTTGTCTGCCTCTGTTTACTAATCAACTGACAAGTCTATTTATAGGTATCACTATGACACTTTGGTTGAAAATATTGTATATAACATACTCCATGGGTCACAATATAAATAGTTATTTGACCCTTTGTACATATTGCATAGGAAATTGACATGTTCTTCAAAGTAACACGTTGGCCATAATTTTTCAACAAAGGGGTGTGATCCCCGAGAGCTCGGCCAGGGATCGACACAACTCTTGCTCGACCAAAGAATAGTAAGAGGTACCAAACTTGTCGCTGGAAGGACTTCGTATTCTAAAAACTATTCGCATTACAAATGCCCTCTATTGTGTTTTGTCCTAAATCAGTTGATACAAGGGCTGACTTGTGGATTAAGGTATTATTATTTTTGTTTTCAGCCTTGATGGTTCCCTTTTGAGACAATATACACTTATGCGTTAGTCTCTTATCAATAAATGATATAGCGGTAAGTGTGGGACTCTGAGGCGAGTTCTGTTAAACTAAAGAAGTCCTTAATATATTCAGACAGAGGTAAGGAAATTTGAAGTTAGTAAAAAGGATCTTTCTTGAAAATGAAGTCACCTCAACTACTAGATCGTTCAGACATCGCTGCCTAGTTAGGTCCTAGCTAGGGAAGATCTCAATGAATGCATTGCACCCATGATTTATACGCAGCAGGGGTGGTAATAAAAGTTACGCCTTTGGCTGATCTGACTGCTCTTATTAACCACCTAAAGCTTGATGTGTTATAATGATGCGACTCAAGTAATCGTGACACTACCATGAAGTTAACTATAAGTTCAGTACAAACATGTTTGGTGTTTTTTCAAAATAAATCAATGTTGATTGCTGAGTTAGCTACTTAGCTGTAAAAGGGAACAAAACTTGTACCCAAGTTCCAATAAACAAAGTGTGAACACTGCCAAAAAATAATTTTGAGAGCCTGTACAAATGTTGCTGTGTGCATTTGCAATACTTAATTAAGGTTCATTATCATTTGCATGCTACTTAATTGTCTGGTGGACGTTTACTGTTACAGACATATCTCCATAAGGCTACCAGTTGACCTAAACTCCTGCAAAACATTGTTAGTGCAGCTTATAGAATCAAGGCAATTAGGCATGTTAATCAAATATCTTGGATACATGGGAGTATTTGTTAAGGGTAATATCCCAGTTTAAGCCCATTTATTAAATGCATGCAACGTTCGTTTCTCTACCACGAAGAGCAGAGTGCATGCATCGATGCATGAGAGGAAGAACAGTTGCAGTTGCTTCTCCTGTCTGCTTGTCTCCCCCCTAAGGAAACTCTCATTCCCAGAGAAAAAAGCAGGCTTCGCTTCACTTCTCAAGCCCATCTCCGATTCTGATTCCGAGTCCTTTCAAATCCAAAAGGTTGATGTGCTGGTTGCTCCTTCTTGCGGTCTCCAAATGTTCTGTGGCTACAGGTACCAAATGCAGCTTGTTATTGTGGTATATTATTTCGTGCGAGTTCAGATCCAATTTACTGCTTGATTGATAATTACCAATTTGGTACTTGTGGATTTGTAATTGATCATTGTAAAGTTCTAAAGCTCACTTTGGACCCTGTCCATTTAGTATGGAGAAATTATCTTTCTTTTCTACTTATATACAAGTCCAGATGCCACATTTTAAACTAATTACCTTCCTTTGCTAAATACAGAGAATTTGCATGTGAATTAGTAGTGAAGCCGCATGCCTCCTTATGATGGCAGTGGCTATGTGATAGGCTTATGGTTTTCTTTCCCTGGAAGGGGAAGGTGCTGATCACTACTTTTCATGCCTCGAGATTCGGGTCAAGTCGAATGATATGCACTTTGCCTTTCTTCTCCTCCTGCATGCGTACTTGTGAGCCAATTGATGGTGTTCTTGCACGTACGTGACACAAACCCAGGGGTGGCATGCATGCCGGATCTAACATCTCTTTTCTTTTCCCATGTCACTGCTATCTTCACAAAAAACAACAAATTATCACAGGACATTGATATGCCGTGCAGTCTAATTATTTGTTGCTGTTGCAGGGAGAGGTGATAAATGGTAACAGAGCTGCAAGCAGCTAGGGCAGGATGCTCTGGAAAGAGCAGCAGTCCCCTGCGCGTAAGTCATAACAATTTGCAGCACACCACAATCATCAGTTAGCAGAAAACACAATCACGCAGAACTGCATGCAAAATCTGAGAAGGTAGGTAAAGATATGGCTGATGGATCTTGAGTTCTTGCATGCATTTTTCTTGAATCCATGCATGACTGCTAACGTGCAATCATTTGCTTGCTACACACTGTCCATGAGATGCAAAGTGTGCTGCTTTAGGCTAGTAGTTGTTGTTGCGTTGGATGGCTATAGGGTTCTGGGAAGCTAGCTAGGGTTACATGAATCCATTTCTCCTCTCTCATATCAAGGGTCCCCCCTTTGCTTTTCTGCAGTCACTTCCATACCCAAAGGGTGCACTGTCATAACTCAGCCATGTTTACCCCCGTGCTGATGGATGATGCTCCACTTGAATAGGATGAAAAAAAAGATAAATGGCTATTTGTATTTTCTGTGCATCTAATACAATCATTGTTACAATTTCATCATGCAGATAAATATTTGGGGACATCCTAAGGGGCTGCTTCGAATGGATGTAAAATTAGGGTGGCCACTGGCATTTCGCTCAAACTTTAACTAAATACTGGTAGCCACACTAATTTTACACCCATTCCAAGCGGCGCCTAAGTAACATAAACTCAAGTTTGGTAGGCTTCGGTATAACTTTCAGTTATTTTTTCTTTGACTTTATACATTTTTCAGTTTCCTGAGCTGTGGTTTTGCGGTTGTAAGCATGCTGGGCATGTGGTAGCTCCTGTTAGGGCTAAATCACTTAGCTCCCTTCTAATAAGGTTGTGCTTCACACACTAACACATATGCATATATGACAGAACATATATGCTCTATATTTCATAGATATGCTTGAGGCCACATCTTGGCTTACAAGCTTAAAAGCTTGGTTACATGGAAGGGTGGTACCCCTATTTATACTTGTACATGACCCCTAAGATTGTTGCCATGTGGCACAATCCAAACCCTACACCATACTTCTAGAATACTCTAGATATCTCATACTACTCCTAAATATCTTACTCTAGAACATTCCTAATTCTAGAGTTCTCCCTACATACCTGAATACTTCTAGCTCCTTCTACCAGCCAACTATATTGACAAGATTACTCCTAACAATCTCCCCTTAATCTTGTCATATCAACTCATAATCTAATCCAGATCACCTAGACCAAGTGCTTCATCTTGTGACGGCCTCACATCGCCTCTTGTCTTGCAATGGCATCACACCGTGCTTGTCAGCCTCACACTGACTCCATATTAGATGGCATCACACCACCGATTCGGTTTCACACCGACCTTCCATGTGCCAGTGGCATCACACCACAGTCGTCGGCCTCACACCGACTCTTCCACTTGACGATGGCATCACACCAGCATCATTGGCTTCACACCAACCTTTCCGTAGACAAGGGCAACACACCATAGTGGTCGGCCTCACACCGACGCCCTCTACGACGATGGTATCACACCACCGCCTGTCCACAGTCTCCAACAGTATCACACCGTTGGGCATGATGACGATGGCATCACACCACCGTCGACAGGCCAGCGGCATCGCACCGCTGCCGCCTCGTAACGGCATCACACCGTCGTCTTCTCTTGGCAGCATCACACCGCCTTCTCCTCCTAGCAGCTAGCTCCATCTCACGCCGTCGTCCTCCACGCTGCCGCCCTTAGATCTTGAGGCTCTGATACCAATTGTTGAAACCTAAATCACTTAGCTCCCTTCTAATAAGGTTGTGCTTCACACACACTAACACATATGCATATATGACAGACACATATATGCTCTATATTTCATAGATATGCTTGAGGCTACATCTTGGCTTACAAGCTTAAAAGCTTGGTTACATGGGAGGGGTGGTACCCCTATTTATACTTGTACATGACCCCTAAGATTGTTGCCATGTGGCACAATCCAAACCCTACACCATACTTCTAGAATACTCTACAAACTCTAGATATCTCATACTACTCCTAAATATCTTACTCTAGAACATTCCTAATTCTAGAGTTCTCCCTACATACCCTGAATACTTCTAGCTCCTTCTACCAGCCAACTATATTGACAAGATTACTCCTAACAGCTCCTTCCATAGCCCAAACTCTTGTATCCATTTTGCTTCGCTTAATGAAAAGATATGCAAACGCTTGTTTGCAGGTTCTCAGGTGTACCAGATAATTCATTGTGTCCTGAGGTGCAAAGTGGCAGAAAATTTGGATTGTGAAAGAAAGAGAACTGCTCAACACAGCAAACAGGAATTTAAGACGGCTCTGCACATTCCAGCAAACAGAGCCCCTTTTGTGGCTTTTGTTCACGATTCCCATAACCTGCAAAGAACAGCAAAAGGAGGGGAAGGAAGCAAGGGCAGAACGTATTTTCCTGCAGACTGAATGCTGAATTTGACTGGTAGCTTTTCTGTCAGCTCACTGCGGCTCCTACAGCAACACATGCATGGTGATCATGGCTTACACTTGCTTGACATTCAGACAAACGAGTATGAATATTGCAGGAGTTCATGATATTTCTTACAGCTTTAAGAGCCAAGAAAAGCAACGATTGTACAGAGTCGTTTTGTCACAGCAAACAAAGAGAATGAAAGGAATTATCCTACAATGTACAGAAGACAAAAAATCTGGTGAACGCTCTGCTTTGGCCGAATTCACCTGAGCATAGATTGAACGGCCAGTGCTATCTGCTCATCATATGAGCAATGCTGTTGATGTTAGGTATGTTATCTCTGTTCTCGTATTTTCTTTACGAAGTGAGTGAAACATGTCACTTCCTACTACCTGCAATCTCTAACTTTGTTTATACTATTAGAGGACTACCTGCAAAGGAGAGCATCTGCTGGCTTCACCGTAAACGCAAATGTTATACATGTAAATTTGTATGCCTTGTCCTAATAAGTGAAGTCTTGGAATTATCCGCAGTAACAGTTCCAATACTGTAGACATCAGCTCAGCTCAAGGCTGGGCTTGTGTTCTCTGAATTATGCTACCACGGATTGCTTCGATTCATTCTGAAATCAACTTTCAGTAGAAATTGAGGTCAGTATATCCATACGGGTTGATATCGGTGTACCCATACGAATAGGGCAACAATTCTTCAATGTCCAGTTGCGAGCTTGAAGAACTCATCTTCTGAATCCGGCTGTGATTGATTGATTCTACTTCCGCACTGAACATGCTGTAAACCGGTCTATGATCCGAGAAGCGAGACTCTCCTCGGACATATGATAGTTGGCTGAGTCCTCTCCCGTACCACAAAATGCGATCGCACCTGTACAAAGATTGCCACTGAGTTTGCTGAACTGTACATAATCTGGCAAAATTAAAATCCAGTTAAATTACCATGCTGGAGTTCTCTTCTTCTCTTTATGGTGAATGTCTTCCCCAGCATATCTGTCGGAGTTATTCGAGTACTTGTATGTCGGCGGGAAGTATATCCTCCCCTCATTCCAGCCGTGGAATACGCGGCCGCCTCTTTGCTCACTCCTCAGCTATAAGCACCATGTCTCTCATAGAAGTGTACTTGACATTTGGTTTTGAAAAATTATTCGAAGCCTTGTGAGATCGCCAAAGCAAAAGAATGATAGGACATAAAAGCACCGATTGCCCATGACACAAGAAATCCTACTGCTGGAAGGAATTTTTACTGCTTTTCTGGTTCAGAAAAGGAACAGGTATATGCATACCATACTTGTTCAGGAGTTTGTTGCTAAACTCTCACCTGATCTTTCTCCAGCAATGCTTTCCAGTTGCGCATCTCCACAAGGGCCTTCACTGCGCGGTAAGAAAGCGCTATTCGGTAATTCAGGTCTCCAAGCCAAACGATTCGACTTCGCGGAAAACATGCAGATTAGTGGATGGATGGTATTACATAAGACAATTTCACTGCAAGTTATGAATTCAATCTGAAGGTGCTTGCTTACTCATGCTCTAAGATGGTTTCCGGTGATCTTTCATATTGTCCATAAACAATTGGAAACCTGGTTTTTCGCAGGATTTCATCACATCAGAATTTCGCCGGTACTCGTCGCCATCCTTCTGCCCCGATGTCAGGTGACTGCAGACGAAGCAGAAGCTCGTTTGGTGCAATAGCATGCTAATCGAAATCGAGCCCTGAAAAACAAACCCTTAGTCTATATCTCGTTTACCACTTTACTTCAAATTCGATCATGTCAGGTTAAGAAATCTGGAAGAGCAAGAATATATAACCTTATTTCCAAGGTACCCCATCAGTCCCCTACCAACGCAAGACACCTTGAGATTTCGCATGTCACTCTTTATTTCTCTCCGAGCCCAGACCATAAGGAACAATCCAACCATTTGCTTGCTCGCAACAAGGCAGTACCTAATCTCCACAATTTAACAAATAAACACGCAAGCTCTCATGAAAAGCTGAAAATAAAAATTAGGTAATTCGATCTTTTTAAAGATGTAAATTTAGTACTCCGAATGTCATTTACCTAGTGTGACCACCGCCAGCTGACCCGTTGTTTTCTTCCGCGTACGGCGGCGCATTGCCGTACCCGTACGACATGGGCGAGAACACGGTGCTCGTCGACTCACCATCGTTGTTCTCGTCGTCGGACGGCGGGCCGCCCCACCGGTGGTAGTTAGCCTCGTAGTCGCTCGGCCTGCTGCTGTACATGACGCGGTCGTTGACGCTGTACCGGCGCTCGAGCCTCGGTTGGCCGGGGGCGAGGATGTCGCCCTCCATCCTCAGGCTCCGGCTGAGCCCGGACTGGAACGACCGCCGGTGGAAGAAGGCCGGGTTGTCCCGCCTCGACGACCCCTCGAAGTCGTCGTCCATCTCCACCACCGGGTACGGCGCCGGCGACGGCGTATGTAGGCCTCCGCTGGCGCAGCCGCTCCCGGGCATGCCATTCAGCGTCCGCCGGACCAGCGACACCCACTTCCGCGCCGGGCCGTTGTCCTCGGTGCCGAGCACGTTGCCGGCGTTCAGCGGGACGATCTCTTGGAACCTGCATCCATCGCGCAACAATGCCGATCAGTTCAAACTTTTTCGACAATGCCGTCCATTGGATGGTGACGGTGTAAGCAGGGCAGGGGAGACGTACGTACCCGAGGACGTAGATGTCCGCCGGCGGCGAGGTGTGGAGCCAGTCTTCGAGGCCCAGGGAGCAGGGCGGCGCGCGGCCGCCTACATTCCACGTAGCAACAAAGATCCTACCTCATGACCAAAAACAAGAACGCCGATTCACGGTATGGAAAAATCGAGCTGTTAGAAATCGCGAGTGAAAGAAATGAGTTACCTGTAGTCCAGGGTGACAGTGGCCTCGGCGGCGTCGAGGTCGATCTTGCTCCGCCGCGACCGCTCGTGGGAGCTCCTCCTCGATGCCTTGTCTGAAATCGAAGCGGCCAATGCGATTACGGATTCAAAACGTAATTGCGAATGATTTATGAGCCTCTAATTTCATTTATTTCTTAGTGCATTTTACCTGTCCTGCTTTTCTTGACCGTGCAGGATTCCCGTCTGGAAAAGCTTCCGCTCATCCACTCGTCGTCGTCCCCTCCTCCCCCTGCAACCACAGCATGCAGTTGCTGAAAAGAACAATGTAGTGTCTCCACAAATTCGGACGTAAACAAAACATTGGAAAACAACCCGAGAGAACTGAAAAGCTATCCAGCTAGCTGAGGGCTTTGACTATCAGCAGCAAAAGAAGATGACAAGGGGAAGGAGGAACAGTACAAGAAACAAAAGAGTCATCTCGCAGAGGCAGACAAGGGGGTAGTGAAGGAAGGACCCACAAACACACATACACACAAACTGCAGAGAGTCATGGTCATGGAGGGGTTTGACTAGGTAGCAGGTGCTCACCTCTCCTGCCAATGGTTGCAGCGGCAGCAGCGTCATCGGCATGGAAGTCATGGGACTTGCCCATGATGTTGAACCACTTCCTCACGACGCTCTTGGACCATGACAGCTGCAATTAACCACACCAACGGCAGGAAGATAAACAAGTTAGTAGTTTAGAATCATATCTCTCTCTGTTTTGCATTGGCATGCCGCTTGTTCGTAGGAAGAGGCTTGTTGCGATTAGCACACTCACCTTGCTCTTCTTGGTGCCATCTCTCATCGTTCCTGACTGGTGAGGACGAGGAGGAAGAAGAAGCAGCCGAGAGCAGCACACTCATGCAGGCGAATCCAAGAGGAAAAATGGTCTGCTCCTCCTGCTATCTTGGCGCTGCCAGGTGAGGCTAAGGTGCTAGTAGTAGCAGCAGCACTAGTGGTGGGAGAGCTAGGGAGAAGTAGGGCACTGTGTTTGTCTTTCCGCGCACAGAGGTTGTGATTTGATGGAAAGGGAGGGGAGGGGAAGATTGGAAGGAGATCGAGTGAAGAAGACAGGATCGGGATGGGGAAGAATCCGAATGGTCTCTGGCTGGCCTCCCAAGCAAAGTGGGGGAAGAGAGGGATGAGCAGAACGTGAGTGATGGCTGCTACTTCTAGGAGGTAAAGAAAGGCCTAAAGGTTGCTGCTCTGCTTCACTGTCTGTATCCAGAGAGACTCTGAGAGCGCGCTAGTAATGAGAGAGTATAAAGCTAGAGAGAGAGAGAGAGGTTCAAAGTTGAAATGGCTCGGTCTCTACCGCTGAAATCACTCCCAAGTACGCGTGCGTGTGCATGCGTATTCTTGTTTTCTTTTCGCGAGAGATGCAAACCTTTGGGCCAGTTTTTGAACGAATTCAACAAACACCAACGGGAAAACCACTGGGATAAAAACATTTCTAGCAGATCCCGAATAAGCCCCGCCCAGAAAATTCAGCCTGATATGCGGTTTGGACATTTATGGCCCGAACATGTATATGCATCACTCCCGCTCTATATGAACTGTACCGGGGCATTTAAGATTCCACCCGTTCACTCCGCCACAATTTGTTCTCTGCCGCCGCAGTTAGGGTTAGATAGATTCGGCGACCAATTTCTCGTGACCTCGCCGCCAAATGGAGCACAGTTTCAACGGTGCTTCGCATGGTCGTGCACCTTCTCCGCTAGGAGTGAGCTGTCGGCCTCGGATTCCTTAGAACAAAGCTCTTTGCCATGAAATGCTCATGAATGATTATTTGTCAAGGTGTGCTCATATCACGCTCATCTTTTTATAGATATTACCGATTGAGAAGAGATCTATTTGTGCTCACCGTCAAAATTGCGAGGCCAACCGTAGATATTTCACTTGTTGGAAGGGTGCAGCCGGCCTCATTAGGTCTGGTGCGTAGGACAAAAAATCAGGGCAATGTGAGTCATCACATACGGTATTCCAACTTCTTACACTGACGAGTATCTTTGCATTGGAAAAGACTGCCCTCGAATGCGCGAGCAAGTTTGCGGAGAGAGTGATCAATATCTTCGATCTTAAGTACCTGAGAGGTCCACATAAGGAGGACACACAAAGGGCTATGGTGATGAATGAAGCTAGGGATGGTCGGGCATTCTTGGAGAGCATTGATTGCATGCAAGGGATGACCGGGCAAGGGTTGGTCGGAGAAAAATGCCCTACGATATGGCAAAAGAAGTACACTCGACATTTTGTTATCCAACTATCATACTTGAAGAAGTCGCCTCCCAGGACTTGTGACTTGTGGTTTTGCATGGCTTTTTGTGTTTTTGGGTTCTCTCGATGATATCAATATTTGGCAGAGATCTCATCTATTTGCTCTTGCAAGTGTGAAGCTCTACTTCACCGACTCCATGCCTTTCAGTTGAGGTGTAATGAGAGAGGCCGATGGATCGAGGTGTTGAGGGCACACATGTCAAGCCAAAATGGAGGGTTTGGGTCTAGCCGTAGGTATATGGCTATACTCATGTCCTACCCTACCCATATGGGTAAGGTACCGTACCCATGATAAAATTGCCATACTTACCGGTAGGTTGCGAGCCGCTAAGAAATCATTCGTTAGGTCTCAATTAGCTTCAGTATGCCTAGGACACCCGATTTCATGTGCCCACCATCCTTCTAGTTTACAAAAAGGAAAGGTAGTTATCTCATTTGTTTTCCCCAAAATTTGTACCAAGTAACCCACTAACCTCTGTCCCAAATATATAACACGTTTCGGTAGGCTATTTTAGTCTACCGGGTTCTTTTTTCTTTTGTTTCAGACGACGCATAAGCGTTCCAAAATTGTCGTACTCACTCCGTCCATGAATAAATATAAGTAGTAATATATATGACGTCAAATTGGTACATTTTGAAATGATACTAATTTAGTGTTATAAATGCTAATATTTTTCCCTACAAAATTGATCAAATTGTAAAATATTTGACGTAGTAGTAATAATACACTAAATGGAGTAAGTTCGAGAATCGTCGTAACATTCTCCAGCAGCTTGTGAAAAGCCAGCAATAAAACAAACGGGGCCGGTCAGGGTTAATGCCTGCAATCAAGGCTCACTTAAAGAAAGAAACGGAAACGGCCGTGCGGTTACGAAACCCGTTGTGGCTGAGCCGCAGGCCGGGAGACCCGCCTTGGCGCTTTGCAGTTACATCTCCATGGTTCCTGGCCGGACTCCGGGGAGTCTCTACGTACGGGGACAAAATTTGTTCAGCCATCTTTCGAAACAAGTTATTCAGTTACCAGCTGCAAATTTATTCGCATGCAGGTGAAACACTGATGATTCAAGACAAAGTAATATAAAGAACATGCTCGAATTAGTAATTCACGGGCTTAACGTGCGGGGAAAAACTCCACGAGTGGTTGATAAAGATTAGCTCTAGTTAAATTCTCAAAAGCCCATACAATCTAGGATTAGACTCTTAAAGTTCCTAAGTTGTGCGTAGATTAACTAAGCAACTAACCCACAAAGTACAGGTAGCACTCTTACTAGTTTAGGTGTGTTGCTCCCTTCCCAAAGGACAAAGCCAAATCCATCCTTTCCTGCTTAGAGACTTTGACCAAGGTCAAAGAATCTGCAAAGTGCTTCGTTTTTCATGCTTAGTCTAGCGGTAGTCTAATTGGAGGATCAAGTAGGGCATTAAACTATTTAAGAATGGTTCGATGCATAAGATGTGTCAGCCTAATGGCAGGCCAAGGCTAGTCTCTCAGGGTCTATATTACATATAAAGGACATTTCTGTGGCCACCCATGCATGTCCCTATCATCTTCATCAGTTCTTGGTAACAGCTAGCTAAACTCTGCTGCTCTCTGTTTCTGCAAGCCTAATGATACAGTGCCCATGCACTTCCTTGCAGGTGTATTATGTTGTTTCATTGTTGAGATCCAATGGGGCAAATCATGCAACACAAATAGGAGAAACGTTCTGGTATCTCACGCTAATCGTTTCTACCTTAATTAGATTAAATTTAGTGGAGCCTTGTTGCCGCATTGGACATTCTCCTAATTTGTAAGACAGCATGTTGATGTCGGTTAAGTAGCTTCACTTAAACACAATGCTACTCTAGATTAGCGGGGCGTGCTTAATTGAGGCGCGGAGCATGCAGCTAGGACCTTTGCTTAATCAGTAAGCCTAATCAGCTATGGGTGACCCGCAAAAAAAATCAGCTGTGGGTGTTAGGGTATGACTTATGAGGAGTTTCCCGTTCTACGCCGTTGAGCGTGTCCGTGACAGTGTTGGTGGTCAAAACAGGATCTAAATTTGCATGCATATGCCTTTGACGTCGGGACCTCTCTCATTTAGCTTTTCAGTTTTGCATTTCTACCATTGTGAACACATCGATGAACGCTATCTTGTCCAACATGAGCAATGTTTGCAGTTTGCACTACATCCAGAAATTCTCACGACCATATTTTCATGTGTATCAGTCAGTGTATGTTAATACTTACTACGAGATGAATAATGTGATTGTTTCCATCCATGTCTTGTCTTTTTGAATATTTCGAATGAATAAGCAGTCATCCGCAGCCACGTCCCGGCAATAATCTCTACAAATATTACTAAAATCATACTCCCTCAGGCCTCAGTTTCACGTTAGTTGTCACTGAAATAAGTGAATCTACATAGTAAAACATGTCTAGATACATTCATTTATATTTAAGTGACAATTAATTTGGAACGAACGATCGTATAATTCTATGGTCAACAACTTTATGTTGGGAAAAAACTGACAAGTAAAAATTAGTGCTGATTAGATTTTCTATTTATGAAATGTTTGAGTTTCTTTTCTTGACCGGATAATTTTCTTTGCCTTCGATCAATATTCTACATTGTTTCCATTTGCCCCGTACAAAATCCCGGAGGCGTTTGTTGTGGGCCCTGCTCGTGCTATGTGCTCTCGTGTGGGGCGTTTGCGGTGGCCTCTCTCAAGGCTCTGAGCTCATGTTTAGGTCGAGAAGTCGCTCCCTTCAGGTTGGCTTCAGATCAGGCAGGGCAACTCTGTTACACGGGAGCTTTTCCTCCGAGTGTGGCGTGATGGCTGAGCCAACTGCCAAGGTCGGTGTTTTCAGTTTTCTCTCGGTTTCACAAGTCCCTCCGATGGTGTTGGCAGAGTGATTCAAAGGAGAAATTTCCAAAAAACAAACATCAACATTGCGCATAAAGTTTGCAAATCCACCAGATTCCTATTTTTTATAAATCCACCAATATTGTATTCGTTTGTTGCATATAGCACTAACCATTGTGTCGATGCTATTTCCTACAGGTTGAGCCCATTGTTAGGCTTACGTGGCATAGCAGACCACCCCTATTTTTGCAGAAAAAAACTCCATACATTGTATCTTCCAATTTTGCATCCCCTTGCTCTTTTATCTTCTAATGTATTCCCAAATTCGCTAGGGCAGAGGGCACTGCCACGCCTTCCCACCTCCGGGCCCCCACCGTGCCATGGCCAAGCCTTATAGGCAAGAGCAAGAATGAAGACCATTTAGGTGGAGATGTATTTCCTGGGGACTACTAAAAGAGAGAGAGAGAGAGAGAGAGAGAGAGAGAGAGAGAGAGAGAGAGAGAGAGAGAGAGAGAGAGAGATGAAACCTCACAAAAACAACTAAAAACTGGATTCAAAATAACATGAATAGAAATGGATGAAAATTTGCTCAAACTTTGTTTTTTATAGATTTTATGTTTAATTTTGTAAAACACAGAGAAAGTAAAATTGACCTTTAGAACTTTTCCGAACAATTGGAGAGAGATTTGGCCACCCCCAGGAGTATCAACCGCCGGAAGTATTTGGTTGGATTAGATATATTTCCACGGCCCCACGATCGAATCGACGATGGAGCCGCCGGCCGGGGCCTGGCATCGGTGGTGTGGTGGTGGTCCTACATGTTTCTCTCACTCATGCACAGTCCGTCCGCTGCCTAGGCCCTACCTTTACCTAGCTGAAGTCGCTGTCTGCAACGGCATCGATCGAGAGCCCTTTCAATCATCGTCTCCTTCGTCTCCCTCCGTCCCTCGCATGCATGGCACCATGGTTGCTTTTCCCTTCCTTCCAGTGTGCTATGCCTGCCATTCCTCACTAGCTAAGCTTTAACCCTTTTGTCCCACATGCATCCATGCACTGTGCCAAGGAAGGGAGCCCTACATTTTTTTTCCTTCGCTTTGAGAGAGGAAAGCCATACGATAGTAGCTTGTGCATGCAGCATGGCTGCGTAAAGGGAACCACTCTTGATATCCACAATTCCCACATCAGGTTGGTGGTCATCATTGACCAACAGCTCCTAGGCGTCGTGTGAGGGCCACAAGCCGTGGCGGCATTGAGGATGTCTGTCCTGCCTTGCCTGCGCGCGCGCTCGCTTGTGTTTTTCGTGGGTCGACTCGACATGCATGTACGCCGGCGGCGCCGCGCGCCAACACCGGGAGTTGGGAGCAAATGAGTGTCGTGCAGTGCGAGAGGAGGAACATGTGTGTTATGTGGAGCAAACTTATAGTAGGAACTGGATATATCTTTACTATTAAATGAGAGTCCCTCGATCGTCTGCCCGCAGACTAATCTTTCGCATCGGCAGACGACTGGAATCATCCTGACCGTACATTTACATCTCCGTGGTCTGCCGAACCACGCAAGTCGTAGCCAAAAATATGCCTGAAAGGTCTCCTCCTCCGCGCCGTCGCCGACCCGCCCAGATCAATGAGAACGACGGCGAGGAAGACGACGTGGGGTACGCCTCGGTCTCCACAGCATGGTCGACGCCCGCCGCCGCCGAAATCCACCCGCCACCTAGCCACTCCATCCTCCGATCGAGCAGGTCGCGTCGTCGCCATCTCCATCGCTAGGAAAAGCGCATCCTCGGGAGGAACTCTCCGTGGCGTCGAGTACAACGTCCTCCATCCCCACCGCCGGAGCTGAACAGGAGGTTCGTGCGCTGCTCCTCGATGCATCCGTTTCTTCCTCGATGTGCTACGGGAGGAGCATGGGCGGCTACGCTCCATCTCTCCCTTGGGCGCTCAGGTACTCTCTCTCCTCCCGTGCTCCCCTCCCCGCCCCTTCTCCTCTCCTACTATGGCCCGCCCAGGCCACTGTCAGGACCCCGTTACTGCCAAGACTAAGTCAAGAAGAAGATGGACGGTGGAGATCAAACAAGACAAAACGGTTATGATGGACGGCCAAAGACCACGTTATTGTTTATCTCTTTCCCTTTCTGAACTGTGTGTGTGGTTGTAGCTCGCTGTCACTCGCTGGCAAGTTATAAGCTGGGCGTTGGTAGATCCTGACTAAGATTGGAACAAGCATATTCCTATAGCGTAGCTTAGCTAGGGTTTGCTCCGTCTTCGAGCATGTATCTCTAAACTTGGGGAATCATCCCTCTGCCAGTAAAGAATCCCTAGTTGCTACCCAATTTTATCCTGTGGTTTTCCTGGATTGTGTGGTTCGTGTTCCTCTTAGTTGTTCAGGACCTCACAAGGGTATCAGAGCCTTCACGGTCCTCGGCGGCGGATCGAGCAGCGGAGCAGGGTTGGTTCAGACCTCTGGGAAAATCCCATCCCTCCCTCCCTGTATGCGGCGGCGGTGTGGTCGTTGTTGGTGGCGAATTGGCGGCGGCGACATTCGGGAGCAGATTCAGTGGTAGGGTGAGGTTGCGAGCGCACAACGCACTCGTGGTAAAATTCCTGCCCCCTAGCCGGATCCGTGCTTCACTGGTGGCGAATCATGCGACGAGCTCGAACGGGTTGGCACCGCTGTAAAATCCCTGTCTCTAGCCGGTCGTACGGCGGGAGTCGAGTTGGAATCGGAGTATACGGGACGAGCTTTGGCACCTCGCACCGATTCGTGACCATGGCGGAAGGCACACGCCTGAAGGGCCAACAAGCAATCGACAAGCTGCAGGAAGATCTGCTAGGAATTCGTGAAGAATTGACAGACTTACATCAACTCAAGCAAGAAGTGAGGCAAATCTAGTCGGAGATGACAGTCTTACCGATCATGGATCGCAAACTCTCGTCCATGGAGACCAATTTGAACTCTATGTTGCAGAAAATCCTGGAGCAGACGGCACCTGAGGGTCAACATATTCCAGATGCGGCTTCTGCCTCAGCAATTACTCAAAAAAACAAGCAAAGTTTGGGTTCCACAGTGGGTATGAATTCAGCTCCTTTACCTATTCTTAATTTAGATCCTGCTTTCCAGAAAGTACAAACCTCTATGCCAGGACACATGACTGCTAGTGTTAGTGCTGCGTTAGCTGCTATGCCTACTGCAAATCTTACGAAAGCTGTTACAACTACCACTGTTCGAGATGAGACACAGTAGACAGATCAGTTCCGAATTCCCCACCCATAGCTTTGTTGCCTTCGGTTACATCTCACAATACTACCTAAACCTCCTTATACAATGCAACAACAAATACCCCAGCAACAACTGCATACTGGCAATTTTGGTCACTACAGTCACTTGATAGCGCCTCAATACATTACAGCCAGCATGTACAATCCGGTAACTGGGCAATTCATCAATGGGACAGCACCATCTGCGTATCAGTCTGGAGTACAGTTATACAATGATCAGAGAAATTCTTATGCAACTCAGTTAGGTGGACCATCGTATTATGCTGAAGCAGTGTTGAAGGACCTAGATTGGAAATACCTTTATTGTCTAGCGATGACCCAATTGGCTGGTTAATAGCCTGTGAAAAGTTCTTTGACATGACAGGAACACCATAGGAGCAGTGGGTCAATTTGGCTACAGTCATTTTCAAGGAAGAGCCTCCACTTGGCTGAAAAATATTTGTGTCCCTTGGCAAATGGTCACCTGGCAGCAGTTCTGTAACCTGATAGCTGACTGTTTCACTGACGCAAATGCTTATGGAGCTGTGGAAATGCTACAAAACATTCGTCAGATCACTACTGTTGCTGCATACATTGATAAATTTGAGGAGTGTGTCTCTCTGGTTAAAAGAGATCACCCTTACCTGCAAGAAAGCTTCTTATTGAGCTGTTTTAGTGGAGGGTTGAAACCAGAGGTTAAGCATGATGTGTCGGGGCAGAGACCAGCCAGCTTATTGGAATGCTATTGGTACTCAAAGGTCTATGAGAAGGCTGCACATTCTAGGAGACTTGCTCTCCCACAACCAGCATTTCGACCAAAATTCCCTCAGCAACAGTTCCAGAACTGGAACAAAACCCCAATTCCACAACTACACCAGCACCTCCAAACCAAAACAATGGCCCAAAACCTGTTGGTGTTGAGAAGAACTGCTGGTATTGTAAGGAGCCCTGGAACAGGCAACACCGCTGCAGAACAGGCAGAACCCTCCACATATTACAAGAACTAGATGATGATTCTGAAGAAACAGAGCAAATACCAGGGGAATCAGCACCTGAACCACCTTTTCATACTGCTCCGAATACTCCAACACCAGATGGCGCCCCAATGTCCCAATCCATGGCAATTTCGGCTCATGCAACTACTGGCCTTCCAGGGAAATCTACATTCTCCTTGTTACTCTCAATCGGAGGAAAAAGAGCTGTAGCACTGGTGGATAGTGGTTCTTCTGATACATTCATGAGTAAGCAGTTTGTTGAACAACACAATATAATCACGCAGCAAGCACCAATCACCAAAGTAGCAGTTGCTGGCGGTGCTTACCTGCTGTCGGACACATGCCTGTCCCCAACTAAATTCTCTGTTCAAGGACACACATTTAGAGTACATTCAAGATACTACCCCTGAAAACATTTGATATTATTCTTGGCGCAGACTGGATATATGAGTATAGCCCAATTGGATTAGATCTAAAGAAAAGAGAGCTAGTGGTGACCAAGAACGGTACACCGATCAAACTCCTGGATCACACTCAACATCCACATATCATCTCAGCTAACAAAATGAATAAGTTGTGTTCAAAAGGTGTTCTCGGCTATCTGCTACAAATTGCTCCACTCATTCCCTCAACCAATGAAGACAACAAACCTTTACCTGAAAATTTTCAGCCTTTGTTGGAATTCTTCAAGGATGTTTTCCAAGCTCCCGAGGGGATGCCACCATCACGGGATTGTGATCATCACATCCCACTCAACCCTGGTGCCCAATCTCCTAATTTGAGGCCATACCGAGTACCACATTATCAGAAAGATGCCATGGAAGCAATTATAAAGGAACTATTGCATAACAAAGAAATCCGCCCGAGTATGAGTCCTTTTTCTTCTCCAGCTGTTATGGTCAGAAAAAGGGATGGAGGCTGGCGATTATGTGTTGATTATCGCCTCCTAAATGCAATCACAGTGAAGAATAAATTCCCCATGCTAGTAATTGAAGATTTACTGGATGAATTACACGCAGCTGTTATATTCACCAAACTGGATTTGAAGTCTGGGTATCACCAAATTCGTATGGCAACTCCAGATATACCAAAGACAACATTTAAAACACACTTGGGACAATATGAGTACACCGTGATGCCCTTTGGCCTTACTAATGCTCCGGCAACGTCCAAAACCTGATGAATACAATATTCGCTCCCTACATTTGCAAGTTCATTCTGGTCTTCTTTGATGATATATTGATCTATAGCAAGTCAGAGGCTGAGCACTTGAAACATGTGGAAGCTACCCTGGAGATCATCAGGAAAAACAAACTGTACTTGAGAAAGAGTAAATGCACATTCGCAACACCAACTTTTCTTATCTGGGACATGTAATTTCCAAGGAAGGGGTGACAACAAACCCAGAAAAGATCAAAGCTATCTTGACTGGCTACTCCTGTTTCCACTACGAAACTAAGAGGCATTTTGGAAGCAACAGGATATTACCGCCGGTTCATAAAGGACTATGGAATGATTTGTCGACCATTGTTCGAAGCACTCAAGAAAGATGCATTTGTTTGGGGACCAGCTCAGGAGGAAGCATTTCAAAAGTTGAAGGTCGCAATGACTACAACACCTGTCTTGGCACTACCAAACTTCGACATTCCATTTGTTGTCGAAGCTGATGCTTGCGGTACTGGTATTGGTGCAGTGATGATGCAACAGGGCCATCCCCTTGCTTTCTTCAGTCAGAGCCTGGGACCAAGAGCAGCTGCTTAGTCGGTCTATGAAAAAGAGGCGATAGCAATACTGGCAGCACTCCGAAAATGGCGCCATTACTTCTGGGGAAATAAATTGATCACCAAAACTGATCACGAGAGTCTGAAACATATGGCAACACAGAGACTCGCGAAGGAATTCAGCACAAATTACTCGTTAAATTGTTGGAATTCGATTACACCATTGAATACAAGAAAGGAAAAGAAAATGTAGTGGAAGATGCACTATCTCGCAGAGATACAACAGACAAACACTCATGCTTAGCTATCACCACTATCACCCCGGCCTGGCTTGAAGAAGTTAAAGCAGTTACAGTAATGATCCAGATTGCACTAAAATCCTGAAGAAGCTAGCAACATATGTTTCTTCAACACCACAATTCAAGCAGACAAACTCTATTACATGATTTTCATAACTCAGCGCTGGGTGGACATTCTGGAAACCGTGCTACATACCATCGTCTCAAACGACTCTTCTATTGGCCAGGAATGAAAAAGGAGGTGGAATCCTACATTGCTGCTTGCCCCACTTGTCAACTGACAAAACCAGAACATGTGAAATCTCCTGGCCTCCTCAAACCAATTAAATTCCCAGACATGGCATGGGCACATGTTAGTTTGGATTTTATCGAGTGCTTACCAAACTCTCAAGGCAAGGAAGTGATTCTTGTTGTGGTTGATCGTCTCACCAAATACGCTATTTTACCAATGTCACATCCATACAATGTTGATCAAGTGGTACATTATTCCTTGACAACATATTCAAACTTCATGGTATGCCAGTGGCAATTATATCTGACAGGGACAGAATATTCACCAGAAAGGTCTATCAGTCTCTGTTCAAAGCACTGAAGGTAGAGGTTCGACTCAGTACTGCACATCATCCTGAAACGGACGGACAAACCGAGCGAGTTAATCAATGCTTGGAAGCATACCTCAGGAACATGGTTTTCCAGAACCCCAAAACCTGGATGAAATGGCTTTCATTGGCAGAATATTGGTATAACACTTCTTACCATACATCACTTCAGATTACTCCTTTCCAAGCTCTATATGGGTATCCTCCACCGATGATAGGTGAACTAGCTATACCTGACCACATTGCTCCAGAAGTACTCAGCACTCTCTCTGACAGAATGGCCATGATGAAAACACTTAATGACAATTTGCTCCAGGCGCAGAATCGCATGAAACACTTTGCTGATATGCATCGCTATGAACGTTCCTTCAACGTTGGAGATATGGCTTACCTCAAGATTCAACCATATCGTCAGAATGCCTTTGGACTTCGTGGTTCACTTAAACTGCGATCCAAGTACTATGGACCATATAAGGTGATTCAGAAAGTGGGAGAATTGTCGTATAAGCTACAGCTGCCAGAACAAGCAGAAATCCATCCAGTGTTTCATGTCAATCAACTGAAGAAGCAGCTGGGCAATAATGCAATACCTCTCCCTCATGTTCCATTGGTGACTGATACTGGCAAGATCAAGACGTCTCCTCTACGACTCTGCAACGTCGCATCATCCAGTGAAACAAGCAACCCATGGCACAATGGCTGATCCATTGGGAGAATCTGGGAGAAGACGATGCTACCTGGGAGGATGTCCCTTTCATCACCAAGACATTCCCAAACTTCACACTTTGAGGGCAAGGCGTATCTCAAGAAGGGGGCATTGTCAGGACCCCGTTACTGCCAAGACTAAGTCAAGAAGAAGATGGACGGTGGAGATCAAACAAGAGAGAACGGTTACGATGGACGGCCAAAGACCGCGTTACTGTTTATCTCTTTCCCTTTCTGAACTGCGTGTGTGGTTGTAGCTCGCTGTCGCTCGCTGCAAGTTATAAGCTGGGAGTTGGTAGATCCTGACTAAGATTGGAACAAGCATATTCCTATAGCGTAGCTTAGCTAGGGTTTGCTCCGTCTTCGAGCATGTATCTCTGAACTTGGGAATCATCCCTCTGCCAGTAAAGAATCCCTAGTTGCTACCCAATTTTATCCTGTGGTTTTCCTGGATTGTGTGGTTCGTGTTCCTCTTAGTTGTTCAGGACCTCACAGCCACACTGACGAACGAGGAGGCCAGCCGGCTCACACGCCGCTGCTGCAGTTGACCTTACCTTGGCTCCTATCCTCTTCATTGGAGTATTGGACATCTTTTCCTAATTCTACGGCTGACCTACAACACCTTTTCTTCTCCCTACCGGAGGTTGCAGGTGCACATAAACTGTTCGTGTAAATGCCTAAGAGTAAAGACTGCTCCTGGAAGAATGTCCACAGCTAGACTTGGATCGTAAGTTACCTACAAAAAGAAACCTGGATCCGTCTCTAAGATACGTTTCTCTTGATGCTTTATGTGTTTCAATACTTATTTTTGGTTCCAATTAATTTACAGGTTGTATTGTTGTGCATAAATTCAAGTACGAGGTTGTAGCAGATTAGATTCTTCCAGTTCTATTTTAGTGGGGGAGAAACACCAAGCAGAATGAAAGGTATATGCTCTACATTTAAAATTAACTGAACTATAGCCGTGTTTCCATATCTGTAATTAACGAGGCTGTGGCTAATTATATACAAACAAACGTGATGTGCAAAGAGGCCATCGACTGATTAAGATTGCTCACTCTTTTTATTGATGTTTCAGGCACTCACCATCATTATCAATACGAGGACAGCTGAAAAGAATGTCTTGCATACGCTGTAGCTCTGAATATAATGTAAGGTTTCTCTTGGTATTCATACATATATACTCTACAGAAGATACCACAAGGTGCTTGTGGAATTGCCCTCGGCTAGACGCGGAGTGTCTAGAAGAGGACGGGCGCGGGGACGCCGGCAGCCCAGCCCCAGCAGCGGCGGCTATGCCGGCGAGCGGGGCAGCAGCCTCGCCTCCAGCGCCGGCGGAGGCATCGTGGAGGACAACGCAGCCATCACGCCCCATGCTCCCGGACCGAAGCGATCTCCCAATGCGCAATCAACCCCGAAGAAACCTTTGCTTATCGATTCGTCGACAAGGTATTGCTACTGACCAAACCTCCTACACAACACAGTATTAGTTGTTAGCGCCAAGATTACTGTCAAGTGTTGCAAAACTTCCTCATTTTTTGTGTTTAGCCAGACTTGTAACTGATCAATGTTTGGCTCATGGCTTGCAGCCGGGAACATACTTCTACCATGGCCACTATGGGATGCAGAGGGCGGCAGGGCTGTACGGGTCTCTGATTGTGGATGTGGCAGATGGGGAGGAGGAACCGTTCAAGTATGACGGCGAGCTGAACCTGCTGCTGAGCGATTGTTACCGTGAGAGCTTCTACAACCAGATGGTCGGCCTCTCCTCCAGCCCCATGAGATGGATCGTCGAGCCGCAGGTAACCGTCGATTATTGATCTCAACCAAACTGTGCTTCTGTACGTTCTTGCTATAGGTGTAGTATTTGATATTTCAGCTATATGCAGTTTTCATGGTAGACTTTTTTTTATGATTGGTGTGACTAACAATCAAGACCGTCCAAAAACAATCCAAAAGACAAAAATAATATTACATGTAGACCTCAGAAAGAGCACATTGTTTCTGTCCTCTTCTGAATATTTGAACTGGAATGACCTAGAAAACTTCAGTTAACTGGTGGACTGGGTGCTTTAAAGATCCTACAACATCCCTTAGTTTGAAAAACTAACACATCCCTTTCCTACTATAATTTATTATATTTCATACTTTGTAATTTTTCAGACATTGCGGGTTCAGTTATTTTTGTGCAATAGTACAGTTAAGAAAAAGAATTGTTGGTACACCATACAGATGTGTAGGACAGTAACTTACTTGAGTACACGAGTTTAGTCCTGATTCATTTTGGTTGTCAGCCTTACCTCTCAACTCAGTCTGCAGGAACTTACTTGAGTCTTGACGGTGAAGCAGCAACGATGTGTCTTTGCCATAGAAGTTTTGACTTACAGACACTTGTGATTTTGACGGGAACACACTCTTGTTATTTATTTATGAAGTTCCTGATGTTACTTAGCTGTGATCTTTCTTTTGTTTCAGTTCTCTTTTGCATTTGCAAGTGTCCTGAACACCCTGTAGCCTACCATACTAGCAAAACATAGAGTGAAAGCGTCGAACTTATGATCCATGGCTGATGTCAGATCCATTTTTTAGGTACTTGTGAATGCTGTGAAGTATAGGTGGAGAAACTTTTGTGGTTGAATAGCGTTGATGGTATAAAGAATTGCATATTTGAATAACAGCTATATAAGTGGGGAACTAAATATCTCCACGAAACCAAATATATACACTTATCAGTTACCTTGTCTTGTGTTTTTGTACTTCTTTCCTGCATCTTTCTTGTCCGAAATATTCAACTGTGATATCTTGGCTGCAGTGGTGAAACTGAGGATACATTCATTGCTGAGTTGGCCGTTGGTTTATTTACGGTATGTTTTTACTTTCTGCTTGGAAGGAGCTCATCAGTACGACTAAGTTTTAGTGTCAAGTTAATGCAACAATCTTTCTTATGAAACATGCTTAGATCAAGACCGGAGCACATTGCAGATCAGAACGTCTTGCGAGGTACAATCAGGCAAGAAGCTTACAGTCCTCTTCTCGTCTCCATATCTTTTGTAGAACGTTGTGGAAAACTTGCGGTCACCAGCTTAATACGCAAGCTCTTGTGTATAGTGCTATTTTCTGTTGCTCTTTCTTGGATCATGGTGTGCGTTCATTTTACTGACGCCTGTTGTTTTAAATTGGAGCAGCTTCTTAGGACCGAGGAAGAGCTTGGTGCCGCAGCTGTGTACACTGGACTCAAATTCTTTTCGCCAATGGAGCCCTACTAGATGGGAATTAAAGGAGCCTCTCTGCTCCAAAATTTTGTCAAAATGTGCCGAACTATCTTAACTTGCCTGGTGCCCAGATTGTGCTCAGGATCTGAGCAATAAGTTCCCAGCCAAGTGGGTTAAAAAGATTTTAATTTTGATATTTGCCAGGAGCTCACGTGATTTGGTTTAACGACTGAGAATTTGAGGCATCCTTTGTTCTGTTGGACGGGTGAGTTTATGTGCACACAACCTGTAGTACTGATGCCTGATAGCTTGAGACTACAAGCATCATTGTCTTGTTTCTCTTTTAGGTTTTTAGCTGATCTTTCTGTTGCTTTTGGATGCCACAAGTCGACACGCCTGTGTGTGCATCTTGGTGCATTTAGTTTTTCGAAATGCCCGTGCGTTTCCATCGGACACCATTTGCCTAAAAAAGGGGAGACATTCAGTATATGAAGTGCAGGCGTTCTACATCAGCAGTACATTTTATTTTGTTGTTTGGCTGTGAATGTCCTCTTTGCACACTAGGTTTTGTGTTAATGGCAACAAGTAGGGAAGAACACAAACAACATGTTCACATGAAGAAGCCTCTCGGACTCAGGCCCTCTACCTCGTCCATGGGCTATTTTTTCTGAATTATAATGCTTAGAGTGACAAGTGTTTCATAGGACGAGTCTAATTTATGTTCGATTGGAGGAATGAGGATATACTTAGTATTGTGATGACTCTACATGCCTTCAAACAAAGATGGGCCACAAAACTAGATAGACCTTTGCACTGTCGGGTAGAGCCTCGGTCGTGTTCGAATCCGTAGCAACGCACGGGTATTCAGCTAGTAGTGATAAAAATGTGGGAACTATTATGGTTTTTAACATTCATGTTTGCCTCAGTAGGAAGAATGAGATATTGTATGCTTTGTTCATTTAGTGACTGAAAACATGGTCTTGTTTGCTCGAGGTAGTATACGAGCAGTCCTACATCATGGCATATACATTATGTTGTCTTTTACCAACGTGTAAACTCACAAAAATTAATATGCTCTATTTTGCACTGCGCAAAAATTAAAATCCTATATCTAAAAGTAGTGAATAGTGTCGAATTTGAACTCTCCAAAATCTGTCGGATTTTGTTATTTTTGTGTAGCTCGGAATACGAATTATTTTGTGTAGTTAGGATTGGTCGATTGTCGATTTCAACCGATCCCGCTGAGCAGATCAAGGCGACCATGGGAGAAGGAGGCTCTTTCGGCTCGAGCGGGACGAGGCGACGCCATAGTGTTGGCTCGGACAGGGGGCGGTTGACAGACCTCGCCTTGTCGACGTGGCCTGTGCAAGCGGACGACGAGGCCGAGCGACGAGCAGTGCGACGATCATTGCAGGCGGGAGCAGCATAGGCGGCCGGTGCTATCGCATGCAGGCAGGCAGACGGAGGCAGGCGGCAGGAGGTTGAAGAAGGGAAACAAGAGGGATGGGAAAGAAGAAAAATGAAATAAATAAATAAAGGAAATATCCTGCTGACCAATGGACCCACACATGATTCCTCAATTTTTAACGTATATGTTCAGTCAAACCAATGTTTCATACCACACAACTTTTTGCAGTATTCCGTAAAACCCTTTTACGGTGCGAGTTTTTTTGCGGGATATGCTAGAGATGCTCTCACGCCCGATCTCATCCAATAAAGAACGCAAACATTTTGTGTAGAATATATGAGCAATTTACCATACATTTCATTCTAAATACAGTAGACAATTCCTGACTATAAGCACGAGTAAACTAGTCACTAGTAGACAAGCTGAAAACAACATATCTAAATCGAAATTAAATTAGAAATAGAAACACTAGCACGATCCCAAATAGAAAAAAACATAATCACATATGGTGCAACGGAAGCAAAATCGCTCTCGTCGTGGTGTCGTTGTTGGTATTCATGTCGCCAAAGATGTGACGTCAAGAAATTAGTCAGCATTGGGGAAGGAGTCAGTTGTTGTAGTATTGACAGTAATCATGCGAGAACGCTGCCCAAAACCTGATCGCCTGTCTCTCACAGGATCACGGGAAGCGGGATTCCAGAGGCACTATCCAATCTCGCAGTGCATGCTAGAAGGTGGTACGAGTAAGACTTGGGCAGCACAAGGTTCTGGAATGAGGCAGTCTTATGTGTATAACCCGGAAGACGAGATGGGGAAGACTTGAGCATCAACGCAAAGTTATAAAACGAGGCGGTCTCATGTGTTGTATATCCATCTAGGGCGAGGAGTGGCCTTTTTATAGACGGGGAGGCGGAATGAATGGTCACGGAGAAGTCAAGAGACGAACGTTTCAAGTTCATCACTCACTAGTGAACACGAAAACATTTCGCGAGGCGGGTGGCGAAGAGCGGTGTTCATCTTCTCATGCACATACAACAAGAGACTACTCATAAGATTATAAGAAGGTCCAACTCCTTACAAATAGAAATGTTTGAATAAACTTTAGTCCCACCTCTTACCATGAATGAGCCAATTGGACCTTTAGGATTTATTATAGGGATTGTTGAAATAGTATAATGGGCTGGCCCAAATATCAACAATTCCGACGATTCCAACCTGTCTCATCCAACTAAGCTCCGTAAAAACAAAACTCATCCAATTACGCATGCTATCTATCCAGAATAGTGCAAAAAAAAAAATCTCTGTGCTGAGCAAAACAACACCGCTCTAGCGATCTGACCCAGGCTTAGTTCTCACTTCTGAGGTTTTCTTTCTGCTAAGCACAGAACCATGGCAAAAGCACTAAATCCAGCATGGATGCTTCCTATCCAGGAGCTTGACACATTTGGTCAGAAAATTCATCACCATGTTGTACTTCTTAACCACAACTTTGCATTCAGAAGTTAAGCATGAATTGAGTACTGACGGATAAAACAGGGTAAACAAAAATTTGAAAAACACAAGAGAGTCACAGCTCTTCTAGATCCCCAGTTAGTCTCGTATCATCACATAAGTATATCAAAACGTTGGGTCAAGCTAATGATAGAGGAACCATCAGGATTTAGTTGTCTTTAGCAGCTCTTGGAGATATTAAAAAAAGCATGGAACATAAAGAAGTTGGCATAAGTAGACAGATGAAGTGAGTTAGCAACTGCGCCAAAAATTACTGTCGATTTGAGCAATCTCCATCAATCATAGTCCATGCAGAGCCTTTGATATGCCTCTTATCGTGTCTGGGCTTGTTCTACAGCAACCCCCTATAAGGGAGGCTCCAGCCTCATGCCATTTCCTCACGTATGACACGAAATCTTCGTTTGAAACACCTGAGCAAGCCTGTGTCAAATATCCAAGAGCTTGTGGTTATGGACTGCATATTGATATCTTGTTTCTTTTAATTTGACTAGCAAATATTTGACCACTTATTCTACTGTAAGGGAATACGGAATGCACATGTTTTCTTGGTATAAGACATGCTGATCTTTTTTTTCCTATTTTCTAATAACAATTGCAGGTCAATAACCAGTTTAAGGGTAGCCAAACTTATCATGATTCTTTGAGATGATACTTACCACCCATTCCTTCCTTACAGGATCATAGCTCTCACCACTATTAGGATATATTAATATTGGTTTCTTCGTAACCTGCATAACAGAACATTAGAAATTCGTCAGCATAACATGCACACCTGTACAGTGACATTTACAGGTCAATGCAACCATGACGGGAAGTTACCTTTCGGATGGATAAGACTAATGCATGAACAAATCTGGGGGGAGTGCAATTGATACCAACTGCAATGACCTCCTTGCATGAATCAGCAATAGAAACACATTCCCTGAGGGAATCACCACTTACTACATTAATTCCATCCTTTGAAGGGAAAGCAAACCATGCTGGAATATGCAAATTACACTCTTCTAGTAACTCAACATATGCCTGCAAAAGACCATAAGATGTTACTTCTTATGTGTCGATCAGGTCAACGGTGCTCAACAATTTGATTTATGGATGTTTTGGAAAAAACAATTCGTATTTGAGATGTGCATTAGCAAATATTTATTTGTTCATTCTATTATATAGAAATTACCAGAGCAGCAGGAAGGGATAAGCTCTGGTTTATCGAACATATAATTTGCTAGAGAATTTTCCTTACACTAAAATTCTGATCATATAGGATCAAATTTAAGGCAATTATCAGTGTTAATCAAGCAAGTCGTAGTGCTATGTTCATTGAGACCAAGGCAAAAACTGGGCATAGTTTAGAATCATTTGTGTATGACTTTTATTTGTTCTGTTTCAGCGTCACACTGTATTCCGATTCATTCCAGTTTCCGAACATACCTGTGTCTCTATTTTATTTGGAATAGTTTCAAAAACAATAACATCAGGCCCTGCTTCAGCAAGCACTTGAAGCCGCCTCCTATGAAAGTTTTCAGAAATTCCAAATTACCCTCCTTTCCGTAGTCACCACTGCAAGCATTCAGTCAGATGTTAACTATCCCCGAAACTTTAACGAAAAAGAGAAAATATAATCATTCTCACAATAAGTAGTATTCTGAACGATTATAAGCATGCTGATATGTGATATAACCTTTTATTACTTCCAAAAAGGAACCAACCTATATTCAGAACCATCAGCCAGATATGCTCCATAACTTCCAATTGATGCGGCAATTAGTATAGGGCGCCCCCTATATCTTGTTCCATCTTCAGGCTCATCAGAACTAATAGAACATTTTCCTAGATATTGATCACGTGCTTCGCATGCTAGTTCAACACTTGTTTTCAGAAATGATTCACTTTCGTCCTGAGAAAAGCCCCTAGAAAGAAAGCCCTGAATTGTTGCCTGCGATAGCAATGTTACAAGCCATGACATTCATTTACTTGAGAGTTACATCAACAATCCTGCACAAAGGATGTCAGAGTAACCAATAATACCTGGTATGATCCTGTCATCAAAACGCTTGCCCCAGCTTCAAGATACTCCAAATGAACCTGTTCAAATGAAAAGACATTGTAATTTATTAAGAAGGCACTAGAGGTGCTCAGGTGCGCCACTAGTGCCATGTATATGTACATCAATCTACAGTAACACGCTGTCCATAGAACTAATGCGCCGCAGTTAAGCACAAGTGTTGTAGCAAAGAGATAGGAGGTAGTGCAACAGCACCTTACCCCGCCTTTTTAGTGATCTTATTTCCTTTAAACCATAGACCAATTATTAAGTGTCGCTCGACAAGTCAAGACTAGTCGCTCGGCTAGTCTACTTGTCGGTACCCCAGCAACAAACCAAAAACCTTGACTAGTATTTGTCGGTACCCAGCGACAAGTTGCGACTCATCGACTCGTAATCCTTGCCATAGACAATATCCTCCAATAAACTTGGTTAGAGAAGGCAAGAACCATACAATCTAACCTACAGTGCAAAATGCAATCAGGTTTCACAAAGTACAATGTCACAGACAATAATTTTCGAATTAAATGCCATGGGATAAAGAAGACCCATTAGCACATTGCTCTCAAGATTCGCAAATACTTACACCATTGTGTTATGACGAGCCCTGATTTCGTCATAGGCCAAATTAAAAGCGTGTGCGTCTGATTTCCTTATATTTAGCCTAAGTAGATTATACCACATTAACCACCCCCAAAGTACAACATGGTACATGGCAAAGCAGCACATCCAAAGGATTTACTCAAATCGACTGGCGCCGCACATACCCTTCAATAGGGATACGAATCAACCGAGGGTGAACGGAAGGGGAAGAAGGAAAGGGACCTTCTTGATGAGGTGGGGGCAAGTGAAGAGGCACTTGGCGCTCCAGAGGGTGTCCTTGAGGTCGGCCCCGTGGGCCTCCAGCTCTGTCGCGAGGCCGCCGTCCATCACCACCGCGCCGCCGCTCGCACGCAGGAACTCCGTCATCATGTCCGTGTGTACAGCTTCCCCCATCTCCGGCGATGTCGGCGGCGCGAGAAGAGGTGGTGGTCGATTCAGCAAGGGGTGAGCGGGTTTAAGAGGGAGAGAGTGGATTGTGTGGGTCCTAATTGTCGGCAGCTAAGCTGGGCCGTCAGATTCTTTTTGACGTTATGGGCCGTCAGAATTTTCTTTTGACATAATGGGCCGTCAGATTCATTGTGTGTGGACGTGCCAGGCAACAAAATTAGGTTTGCTTGCAAGGGTTTTTTCAACCGAATTGGGTTCACCTGTGCCCTGAGGGGATTTGCAAAACGCAGTCCAAGTTTTCAAATAGTTAGATCTCAACCTTGCTCCTTTTCTTTGACGAGTTTTCCCTTGTGGGTATAAGCAAATGTAAAGGGCAAAAACTTGCATGCCATATCTACAAAGATGAAGCAAGTTATTGGTTCTTTAGTATTGCCATGTCTTATAGACTTGTAGAGCTGACAATAGCCCAAAATCTGTTTCTTGCGCGTGCACCATCCCGTCCTTACATGGTGCTCGTGTCCTCGCTCGTTCGATCGCAATCGGACGCTCCTCCTTACTCTGGATACGACCGACTGTTCTGACAGTGTGTAAGCGTGGCTCTTGGTTTCAAATTTTGGGATATGCGCCCTAGGAGAGAGGGGTTGCGCTCAGCTCTCTCTGGTTCCCCATTCCTCTCGTGAATTCACTGCTTATGCGTCCAATTTTTTCCATCTCAGGCGACGTCCGACTGCCGCATAGAGCCGGGATAGCGAAGGGGATTGGGCGTGTTTCAAGGCGGGTGGTGCAGCGGCTGTGCGGAGATAGTTCACCCGCACGGTCGTGTGTTTCGGCGGCACATCGGCAGATGAATAGACTATAACACTACGAAGGCGCCACAGCCCTCGGCATGGTTGATTCGCAGCCAATATGTTGTTGTTTGTGGCTAATTTTTTCTGGAACGGAGGCAAAGTTTTGCCTCATTCTACTGATATGGTGTTGTTCGTGGCCAATTTTTTTGGCTATGCCGATAGATTTTATTTGAGCATCTGTGAGTTTGTTGGGGCAATCTCATCTAGAATTTGAGGTTAGGAGCATCTCGTTGTTGTGGTTCATACCTGCTATAATTGGTGATACAGATGTATGTTTTTTTTGCATCGATTTATATGTTTTGTGTTTGCGTACATATTGTTTGACAACTTGATAATCCATATTGTTTCGATAAATCGTGGTTCCCAACCGAGGAAAATACTTGCTACTGGGCTACATGATCCCTTCCACTTGGGGGTTCCCAACAACTGCGCACTTTCACTTGGGGTCCCAACAACTTCTGCGCAGGTAGCAACCTTCAATACGCGACGATATCCTCATTCTTATACAAAACAATGACTTGCAGATGGACAACTTGAAATTCAAAGACACGTCAGGGCTAAAAAAATTAGACAACATATTTTGTGATATATAATTTATGTTTTGGTCTACACAAAATAGACAAAATCATGTCTGTAGAAAAAAAAGTGCTCATTTCTACTCCTCTCACATTGTCATGTTTGTCTAGATCACATTTAAAGACACTAGCCGTTCGTTGCAATGGATATTTACCTATTATAATTTTGTTGGATTTCACCTTAATTTTAATCTTTTAAATGTTTTACTATATAGCAATCCTTTTAAAAGTTTAAAACATCAATTACTTTCTGAACACAGTGTTGCCACAACAACAATGAAATCAAGATAAAATTGTTGTAGCTAGGTCTATTTTGACTAACCATAGACCATATTAAATTGGTCCTCATCTCATCAGACTCGAGTCTCGGCCCAAGTTCCTCTCACACGGGAGCGGATGGTGGCTGGCACTTCTCCACTGCAATAACTCGCACAGTTGACAGTAAAAAACGCAGAGGCAATACACGAGAGAGGGGTTACGGATCAAAGGTTCTGAGTGTCATGGACATCGTCCACATAATGCCTCATCGGTCCGCCCCTAGCGAGTGTTGAGGAGCGCGAGGAGAAGCATAAGTGAGCGCCCCCTCCCCCTCCGTATCGGGCAACATCCACATAGTGCCGCAAGGCCTTGGTTCCTTTTTTTTTGAACAGGGGGTCGGTCCCGAAGGACCGAGATGCTTCATTCAAAGTCAACACCGGTACATTTTACAGATAAGGCATCAAAAAATCTAAAAATTACACTCATGCCCTTACAACTTGCACAAAGGACCCTGTGAAAAATAAGGGGAACGCAATTGGGTCCGGCTCCTTCTCCAGTGCGTCAATTCCATAGCTCGGTGCAGCCAACCTCGACGTCGCCGGGGACTACGCCACTTGGGACGGGGAGGTGGGAGCGCACTACACCACAGCTGAAGGGCCTCCGCAACGGCATGGCAGCCTGGAGGTTGAAGATAACCTTATGACGCCGGCCGGAAGAAGCCGTTGCCGACGTCAAAGGCGGGAGCGGTCGCCTTTCGACCATGTTGAACAGCGACGTCGTGCACGCCGCCGTGAGGAAGCTCCCCGGAGAAGCACAACTTCTCCCCTGGTGTGAATCCAGCAGCAAGAAAGCACATCTTCGGGATACTCTCCTTCCCTCGTCACCGCGACGAATTGAAGGAAAGGAACCCAAATCCGCACCGCCGCTGCTGAGGTCGTGAAAAATGAACCTTATTGAAGAGGTTGCCGAGAGGACGATGCAGACCGTCGCCTCCATCCTTTGGAGTATGCCAGCCTGCTTCATCTCCTCCGCCATGTGCCAGGAGCGGCCTCGGAAACTCCGGCGACAAAAACCCCGCAACACCACCTCCATACCTGCAGATGAAGTAACAACACCACTCCCTCTCCTCGCCTCCACGGCCGGCCAGAGGGAGATCCGCATCACCACAACTGAGGACAAGAAAGTAGCCAGATCTGCCATTATTTGAGATGCTCTCCACCGTCACCGCCCCACCACCAAGCTTCCACCTCGAAAGCTCGCCGGAGAGCGACATACACGGCCAGCTAGCGCTTGGCAGGAGCACTAGCAGAGGAGAACGGAGCGGCATCACGCCATTCGCCACACGGGACCAAACACGAAAACCTAATAGTAGACTTACTACAGCGAGGAACCTAAAGCCTACTCTGTACAGAGGAGCCCGACCGCCATCTCTAGCACCGCGGCGGCCACGCCGGCGGAGACGTGCCAGAGCGATGCCAGGAAACCACGGGCGACTCTCAAAGGGAAGGGAGGAGAGAGAACGGGTAGGCCTTGGTTCTTCCGTCGCGCGTGGCGAGTAGGTCATCGGCCTAGTCAATATCGGCGTGCACGAGATCTTTCTTGGAGTGGGTGCGTATGTGTGTAGGTGAAGAGACAAAATAAGGACGCCTCTGATCGATTTAAGGTTTTAAGTACTCTGATCGAAAACTGTAACTCTGTTATCCTTATGTTGGATGAGTTCGAGGAGCATCGTCCTCTTGATATAACAGAATGGAACTTCATGATCATTGTCAAGAACTGCCTCAGCTTCTTGCTCAACTGTAAGCTGGAATATTGGAGGAAAAGGTGCACTGCTAGATGGGCCAAATTTGGCAGCGAGAATTCTGCTTTCTTCCATTCTATGGCCACTATTCATTACAGAAAAAACACTATCTCATCTCTAGTTCGGGCTGATGGTTCAGTGGCAGTGGAACATGATGAAAAGGCTGGCATTTTACGTAATACTTTTTATGAGAGGCTTGGAACAGTAGCTCATCTGGATCAAGCGTTTGACTTTTCTGCCTATATTCACCCGGTGCAAGGTTGGAGTGGGCGCGTATGTGAGTGTAGGTGAAGAGACAAAATAAGGACGCCTCTGATCGATTTAAGGTTTTAAGTACTCTGATCGAAAACTGTAACTCTGTTATCCTTATGTTGGATGAGTTCGAGGAGCATCGTCCTCTTGATATAACAGAATGGAACTTCATGATCATTGTCAAGAACCGCCTCAGCTTCTTGCTCAACTGTAAGCTGGAATATTGGAGGAAAAGGTGCACTGCTAGATGGGCCAAATTTGGCAGCGAGAATTCTGCTTTCTTCCATTCTATGGCCACTATTCGTTACAAAAAAACACTATCTCATCTCTAGTTCGGGCTGATGGTTCAGTGGCAATGGAACATGATGAAAAGGCTGGCATTTTACATAATACTTTTTATGAGAGGCTTGGAACAATAGCTCATCTAGATCAAGCGTTTGACTTTTCTGCATATATTCACCCGGTGCAAGGGCTGGAATCTCTGTCAGTTCCTTTTGCCCGGCTTTTTATCAAAACTTGTTGGCCGGTGATCAAATTTGACTTTTATAGACTTATTCAGGAGTTTTGGGAGGGAACAGTTAACTTGCAGAGCATAAATGATGCATTCATCATGCTTATCCCTAAAACCAATTCTCCCGAGGGACCAAATGATTATCGACCCATTTCTTTGTTGAATACTTGCTTCAAACTGATTACTAAGTTATTGGCCAACCGTTTGCAGACCAAAATTCTTGATCTAGTTCATGTGAATCAATACAGTTTTTGAAAACTCGTTCGATCCAAGACTGTGTGGCTTAGGCATATGAGTACATTCATCAGTGTGCCCAATCTCGAAGAGAGGTGGTTATTTTGAAATTTGATTTTGCTAAGGCTTTTGATACAATTGGACACCAAGCCCTTCTTGAAATTCTCAAATGTAAAGGTTATGATGATCATTGGATAGGTTGGATGAGATCTATTTTCTCTACTGGTTTTTCGTCAGTGCTCCTCAATGGTGTTCCTGGAAGGAAGTTTCCATGTCGTCGAGGTGTCAGACAAGGGGACCCCCTGTCCCCTGTCCTATTTGTAGAAGGTGCAGATTTGCTCCAGACTATGGTTAATATGCTTGCTCAACAAGGGACGCTAGTGCCTCCTATACCTTTACCTGACACAGACTATCCGATAGTCCAATATGCTGACGATACACTCTTAATTGTTCAAGCATATGCCCAGCCCAACTCGCTGCACTCAAGTTAATTCTCCAGCAATTTGCATCTGCGACAGGGCTTCAGGTGAACTACAGTAAGACATGCATGATGCCAATCAATATTTCGACCAGCTGACTTGAGTATCTCGCTGGAGTGTTTGGCGGCTCTGCAGGCACTATGCCTTTTCCCTATCTTGGTCTTCCTCTTGGCACCACTAGGCCCTCTATAAATGATCTTACTCCTATTGTTGATCAGCTCGAAAGGAGACTAAATGCCTCAGCAAGATTTCTGGACTATGGGGGTCGTGTCACTTTTGTGAATTCAGTTCTTTCATCTCTCCCCACGCATTACATCTGCTCCCTTAAAATGCCTAAATCAATTCTCAAACTCTTTGATAGAGGTAGACGGCATTGTCTTTGGGCAAAGGAAGAAGATGTGGGGTCCCCTCAGTCATTAGCTGCTTGGTCTCTGGTTTGTAGACCTAAAAAGCATGGTGGGCTTGGAATTAAAAATCTAGAAATTCAGAACACTGCTCTTCTTCTGAAACAATTGCACAAATTCTTCTGTAAAGCAGATATTCCGTGGGTGAAGTTGGTTTGGTCATTGTATGAGGACTCTCCTCCTCATGCTCAGACTAAACGTGGATCTTTCTGGTGGCGTGATATTTTCAGTGTCATTAATATTTATAGAAGCATCACCACCTCCGTTGTGGGCAATGGAAAGATGACCCTGTTCTGGAAGGATCAGTGGCATGGAGATTCGCTGCTTTGTGACTCTTTTCCTCACCTGTTCTCCTTTGTCCTTGATGAGATATTTTGGTAGCTGCTATGATAAGTTCCCAAAACGCTGCTCAGGTTTTTGCCCTCCCTCTGTCAGTCGAAGCTTTTGACGAATATGCACAATCCTCAACCGTTCTTGATGAGCTGGGCGATCATGATGAGTTGGATACTAGAAGCTTTGTCTGGGGTAACTCTACTTACACACCTGCCAAGTACTATACGTTTATTTTCTCCCAGGTACCTAGGGATAAGGCACTAGACCGTGTGTGGAAATGAAAATGTCTGCCTAAACTGAGAGTGTTCATGTGGTTGTTCATTCATGATCATTTAAACACTAAGGATCTAATGCTGCGGAAACATTGGAACATCGAAGGTGGCCCTGATTGCATGCTTTGCTCAGACTCAATTTTGGAGACGCGAGATCATCTGTTTTTTGATTGCCCTTTTGCTGCCTCTTGCTGGGATTCAGTCCATGTTCAATGGAATGCACAAGCTCCTATATTCCAAAGGCTTTTGGAAGCCAGCTCTCTCTTCGCAGGCCCTTGTTTCATATTGGTGGTGGCCTGTGTAACCTGGAATATTTGGAAATCTCGAAATAATTTAATCTTTAGAGACCAGAATGCTTCTCACGGAGCATGGAGGGTCTGTTTTTGGAGCGATCTGCTGCTGCATCAACACAGAGTGAAGGATAGCCTGGTGCCCCCATTGTTAGATTGGACTAGAAACATTTTTACTTAATGGCTTTGTATCTTACCTTCAGTTTTGACCCCCTCTGAACTTGATAATCTCTATTTCTGTACTTCGTGGGTAGCCACCATTTTGGTGACTACGCCAGTCCTTATATATATTTGAAAATCCCACACCGTAGTGGTTCTCCCCTACGGTAACGACTTTCGAAAACAAAATAAGGACGCCAAAAGATCATGTCACTTTTTAGGGCTAACATGTATAACGATATGAATGAAAACATTCTTACATATATATCAGGTAGAGATAAAAGTATTCATATGTATTTTGAATGAATTATGAATTACGTGAAAGATTTGAACAAACCCCGAGTTAAAATGCAACGACGCAGAGATTATTCTTAGATACGCTTGGGGTGCATAAGAGCATCTCCACTCGCGGCGCCCAAATGGCCGCCCAAAGGATTCGGCGTCGTCGCTCCCCACTCGCGGCGCCCAATTCAGCCCAAATGACAGTTATTTTTCGTAATTTGAAAATATAGAAATCTTAAATAATGGCGGAATTCAAAGTTTCATCAGCCATCGGCCACAATTCTAGAGTTTCGGTCAAGATCGGCCAAGCTCGGCCACAAACTCGAAGGTTGGGCCATTAAAATACGCCAAAATATGCCGGGAGATGTCGATGCCGGCCGCCGCTCTAGATGTCGTCTGCGGTCTAGGCACGTAGCCGTAGCCGGGCTGGGTCAAGTCATCGTCGTCCTCCTCGCCTTGGACCTCGTGGTCGTTGTCATGGCTGTGGCCGTGACCGTCGCCATCGCCGTTATCATGCCCGTGGTCACCCCATTTGCCGTCGGTCTCGGTAGGCGGGACGAGCCCCAGTTCTTGCAAGATCACGGCGCGGAACATGTTGTGAGCCGCCCTCGCCAGCGGGTCCATGGACGAAACATCGGCGGTCAAGATCATGAATTCTTGGCTCCGCTTCTTTACTGCGGCTTTCTTCTTCTCAAGGTCGATCTTGATGTCGGCCTTGTCCATCAACGTCGTACACCTTGCGTAGTTCTCGACGCGCCTCAAGCTCGAGTTGGAGCAAACATCGGCGAGGATCTTGTCGATAGACGATTGCACTATGTTCGTCTTTGCCGCCACCGTGAGGGCCGCCTTTGCCTTATTGTTCCCGATAGGCCGCCCCTCTGAGTTTTCCGGATCGGCGTTCAGGTTAGCGCGGCCGTTGTTGTTGAGAGTCTTCCGGTGCACCTTCCATTTCTCGCAATTTTTGAGAAGCTTGAAACAGTGCATCAAGCCAAACTCCTTGTCCTTATTGTGGGTTCGGTACAACACGAGGGCGTCGATGATCTACAAGAAAGAAAGACAATCGTCATAGATGGCGTTCACACTACCTCGAACGCATCAAAGCGACGGCGAAATGATCTCATTTGATCCCCCGGGCCCTTCCCGCTCTCTTCCCGATTGCGGATGTTCTCAAGGCAGCCGTGGAACTTGTTGACGAGCCGTTGAACGATGCGCCACCTATGCACGATGGCGCCTTGGCCGCGATCCATGTTCACCTTGTCGTAGTCCTTGGTGAACTTGCGCTCGTCGAACTCGGTCTTGATCCTCGTCCAGTAGGCGGTGCTTGATTGGTTTGTGCCGGTGATCAAGCCGCATGTCACGGCCTTCCATGATTCAACCATGCACTCGTTCTCGTTGGTCGTCCAAACTATGCCACAGCTACCCTTCTTCTTCTTCTTCTTCTTCTTCTTCTTCTTCTTCTTCTTCTTCTTCTTCTTCACCGGTGTTGGCTCGCTGGTCGCATCATCGATCGCCACCTCCTCCTCGCCCTCGTCGTCATCCTCCTCGTAGTACTCCTCATCCTCATCAAAGTCGTCCTCTTCTCTGCCTCCCGCCGCCGGCCGCCCATATTGATCAAGTCGGCCATGATGTCGGCGTTCTCCTATGCACAAAAAACAACGACGGCGGTCACGGCTCGCCTATGTATACACAAGAAGACAATGTCAGCGACCAATGTCATAGCCTCATACCTGGCTGATGACCCACAAGTATAGGGGATCTATCGTAGTACTTTCGATAAATAAGAGTGTCGAACCCAACGAGGAGCAGAAGGTGCTGATAAGCAGTTTCGAGCAAGGTTTCACTATAAATACTAGCAGACAAGTTTTTAGGGGTTTTTGATATGACAGATAAAATAAAGTGCGAGTAAATAAAGTACACGTAAATAAAAGAGAGCAGCAATAATTGCAGCGAGTGGCCCAATCCTTTTCAGCACAAAGGACAAGCCGGTTGTTTTACTTATGACTACCAAATGTTCCTGACGACACACGGGAGAGTATTGTCAAGTGCTTTCGCTTCATATAGCTGATTAATCTTTAATGTTTTGATAAGTGTTGTGTGGGTGAACCTATGCTAGTGCACCGTCCTTACATGGACAAATACACACTCGTGATTACACCCCTTGCAAGCTTCCGCGAATGCAAGGAAGTAATTAAGATAAATCTACCCACAGCTTTAAACTCTGGGATCCTACTCTCCCTCCTGCACTAGTTTACCAGTGGGGGATTAGGTTTCTGTCACTCCGGCAGCCCCACAATAAGTAAACTAAATACACAATGCATTCCCCTAGGCCCATAAAGGTGAAGTATCATGTAGTTGACGTTCACATGACACCACTAGAAGAATAACACCACAACTTAAATATCAAACCATTAAATATTTCTCAACATAATTCCACTACTAACCACAAGACTTCTCCCATGTCCTCAAGAACTAAATGAACTACTCACAAGACATCATATGGATCATGATTAGAGGTGATATAATGAATAATAACAATCTGGACATAAACTTAATTCACCGATAAAACTCAAAAGCATCAACCACAAGGAGTAATCAACACCGGAGAGTATCCCCTATGAACTAAACAAAGTACAACCCTAGATGTTACAGCGGAACAAAGTGGAGCAGTGGAGATGATGGTGATGGCGGTGGAGATGATGAAGATGATGATCCCTACGAAGCCTGGAGCGATGACGGTGGTGATGGCGATGATTTCCCCGTTAGATTTCTCCCTGCCGGAGAGCTTTTCTCTCTTTGTGGTTTCCGCCTCGATGAGGCGGTGGAAAAATTATGCGAAGTCCCTCCTCTCGATTTTTAGGTCAAGACGGAGTTTTATGCCGAAGGGGGTCGCTAGAGGTGGGCCAGAGGGGCCAGACGGGCCCACGGCACGGCCTGGGGGTGGGCCGCGCAGCCAGGTGATACGTCCAAAACGTATCTATAATTTTTGATTGTTTCATGCCACTTTTATGCTTTTAACACTTGTTTTTATACTAAGTTTATTATTTATTTGGACTAACCTATTAATAGTTGCAAAAGTGCACAATGTTCTTGTTTTACACTTTGATGTGTAGGAATTATCAAAAAATACAAGAGGAAACCTTTTTGGAGTCGAATTGGGACTCTCCTGAAATCAGTCTGCAAACATTTTTCGGAGATGCTCACGTTGCGGCTCGAAGACAATGTCAAACGACGACCTCACCGAAGGCAAAGTTGCTAGGATTTTCCATACGCTTCTTTTAAGAGATCAGCCCAATCGAAGGTCGTACGCGGTCTACAAGCCCAATTTACTGAAACCCTAAAAGGGGATGACGGAAATCCGAGAGGCTATATAAAGGGAGGAAACCTAGGTCGTGAAGGACACCTCATACCCACGAATTTCCAGCCACCAAAGCCACGTTTTTGCCTCCCCCATGGATCTCATATCCATGGGGTAGGGCTCCCAAGAAGCCATGGAGGAAGGGGGCTAAGGGGCGGCGCACCCCCTTGATGCCGGCGGCGCGGGAGGAGTTCCCCGCGCCACCGCCGGCGGCGGCGCCGCCCTGCGCTCCTCGCTGCCCCCTTCACCGTCTTCACCGCCATCTCCATCGCCAAATCCTCCTTGTATACAGTGGTTCATCCTCCCACAGACCTCTGTACCGCTCTATCTAAACATGGTGTTTGATGCTATAAAGTATTTTCCTATGATCTATGTCATGTTTGTGTAGTTTCTTTGTCTTTTGATTGCATTGTTGAATGTCTTTGGTTCATTAGAGATGTATGTTGATATGGTACAGTCCTTTGATGTCCATTATATTTGTGCACGCATGGATCAAACATCATAGGGTTTGTAGTATGTGTAAAGGAAGGGGGTAGTCCTGCCGGAGTGACAGAAACCTGAGGACTCGAACCGGTGAGTTGCACGTATGGGAGTAAGAGGACCATTAACTTAAGGCTATGGTTAGGGAAACCTTAATGCATTGTTAGCATTCACGGATGCCCGCTAATAATACAATCATATAGTATGTGTAATCGCAAGTAGTCGAGTGCATGTATATTTAGTCTCTCCCACATGGAAAACTGCATCGAAGACAATGAACTAAGTATCTTCACTAATTAATCTTGGACAATTCCATCACACTTTCCACCACTTTTCCACACTCATGGTACTATTAGTTTATGGTTCTTTAGTGTACTTTATTGCTGCAGCAACTAACATTTGCTTTCTTGTTATTTATTATCTCTCAAAGCTATCTTTTATACCCGTATTGTTACTCTAGTTTTATTTCCTAGTTAGAGCAAACGTTTAGTCTGCGTAGAGTTGTATCAGTGGTTGATAGAACTTGAGAGAATATTTGTCCTAACTTTAGCTCCTTGTTGGGTTCGACACTCTTACTTATCAAAAAGGCTACACACAATCCCCTATACTTGTGGGTTATCACCAGGTTGCCTGGTGGCCTCGTGGCACCCCTCCTGCTGACCTTCTGACCTCCTGCTTGTTCTCGCGAGGAAATAATTCTTATATTATTTTGGTGATTTTTGGAGCTTCCGAAGTATCCCCTCCTGACGGTGTCCTTTTCAGCAGATTCCTGACTCCGACAGATAAATCCCAAGTAATTGTAAAACATGCAAAATAAGATAAAATAACATAAGTATTGTAATATAATACGAAATATATCAGTGAATAAGAGTAAATTATGATATAAACGTGACCACAGGTTTATGGAGTGAAGCGTCGATAATAAAGAATACGAACATGAAACATCAATATTTACTTAACAAAACACACATTCTTTTAGAACAACAACCTTTCTTATAAAACTTCACTTGAGACAAGTAATGAACAATCACAAGTAAAAGTATATCAAGAAAATCTTTAGATTGGTAATGGGAAACTTTGTTCATGGTCAGAGAACAATTAGCATATTCAACTTATCTTTCAAGAGGAGTCTTTATATAAGAGCTATGTATTGCAGATGTCACATGTTCAACTATCACATGTCCTTTGCATTCATTGGGAACTTTCAAGCTCATATTTTTGCAAGTAAAGGTTTTAGTGATGACAAAAGGAAAAGATAAAAGTATGATCAATCAAATTAGCAAAATATAGATGGATGGATCTCAACAACACTAATGCTTGCTTTGGAGAATAAGAAGGATAGGTGTACTGACTCAACATAAAGTAAAAGATAGGCCCTTCGCAGAGGGAAGCAGGGATCAAGTCATGTGCTAAAAGCTTTTTAAGTTTTTGAAATCAGTGGCAAAAATTGTTTTGAGAGGTTGTTGCCTACGTCAACGACTGATAATAGAGTTCTTGATATCTTCCATGACAAACTAGTTTTAGAGCGGTTCTGAGATATTTATACTTTACACTTTATAATATGCACTTTCTATTGTTTGACACTCCTCCCCACCATTGCTTACACATACCATGGCTAACCGAATCCTCGGGTGCCTGCCAACAATCTCATACCATGGAGGAGTGTCCGGAAAACTTAATTTGCTCTTTGCAATATTATGGAAAAGCAGATGACGCATGCAAGTCCGAAAAACTTAATTTGACATGGAAGATAACAAACCCAACTACTACTTCCTCATGAGTTGAAAACAGTGTCACAAATATGAAGTGTTTTGAATATTTTAAAGATAGCACATGACTAATTTACTTGGAGTGGCTGAGAAATACCACATATAGGAAGTTATGGTGGACACTTTGGCGGGTTTGGCTCATGGATTTTGATGCACGAGAAGTATTTCCTCTCAGTACAAGGCTTTGTAGCAAACATCAGTGTTGAGAGATACAGACAAATATAAAAGCAATAAGATAGGACATATACTCTTCCTTGTCAACACATAACCCTTTAATTAAAGAATAAAACTCTTGCTAGTTAACAAGCATGAAAGTTAACAAGGATAATATATTTGCATGTAATTCTCTCTTCTTTACTTAAGTATCTAAGAATTGTTGCTACTGACCAATGCTAAGTTTGCCATGACTCAAAAGATCTACTTGTTATACCCAATGTAAAGCCAAAACTTTCACAAGTTCATCATATACTAGAGATTGCAATGCTAAAAATAAAGGTGCAAGAAAGTAAAGATGAAGCTTCTCATTAATATTCCATCAAAGACAACTCACACCAAAGGATACAAAGATAACTTACTAAAAGGGAAAACGATACTCCACATTGCAAACCATCTCATGTGATAACCTCTCTACAAATGATATGACTACCAAATTATGAAGATAAAAAGATAAAAGATAATGGTACCGGGGCACTCCCCCAAGCTTGGAAAAAAACCCAAGGGAGTGCCATTACCCATGGCGTTCAAGCTTGATCCCTTGGTGGTGACGGAGGAACGACAGTAATAGGGGTCAAGAAGCGCTAGAGCATACAGCGGAGTCTATCATTCTCCTCTTGAAGTATCTCCACTTCTGTTCTCAGAACTCGATATTGCTCACTAAACTCATCAGCCACCCGATGTACCTAAGTTACCGAAAGAAAAAGGTGGATGTTCTGCCTTGGGGGAACCGCACCTTGCATATTATGAGAAAAAGCACGTTGAGGGTTAATGGATCCCACAAAAGTGGGGTTACTTGGCCTGGGTCCTCCTTGCTGGCGTGACGTCATCCTCCTCACTTCTTCCCTGACGCTCTGGTCCATGTCTGCTCGTCTAGCAGGGATCCCTTCATCTGTTGCCCAATCGCCAAAGGTCCCGCGATTTATATCTCGCTACAGCTCTCGTTGGCGCCTGGCAGCATAGTCTTCCCCACAAGATCCGTGAGACGACATGTTGATCTAAACCTCAGGGGCCCTGGCAGAAACAGCTCGAAAACAAAACGCGTCGAAAACACGAGATACGAACCTCAAGAGATCCGGGTAAATATATAGCAAAAATTTCCCGAACAAAAGGAAAGCGACGGACCAAAGCGGAGTCGGAGACGAGCTCCTGGAGGGGCCGGCGGGGCCACGGCGCGGCCAGGGGGTTGCCCGCGCCGCCTGGTCGCCTCCCCCACATGGAGTCGGTCTCCGGCTCGATCTTCTTCGTTCCGTAATTTTTAGTCTTACCTAAAAATGATGAATATAATTTTTCTGTAATTAAACGCGAACTTTTTCTTACCAAAGTTGATACCTATTCCAAAACAGGTTCTGGAGTCTTCCAGTATTCGAATTTCATGAAATCTTCCGGAGTCACCACTTGTATAATATCAACATCTTTCCCAAGGGGATCACCAGAAATATAATGCTTGAGTCTTTGACCATTAACCACTTGTGGTTTATCACCATCAAATGAATTTATCTTGATGGCTCCCGAGCGGTATACTTCTTCAACAATATAGGGTCCTTCCCATTTTGAGAGGAGTTTTCCTGTAAAATCTAAGACGAGACCTATACAATAATACTTTATCACCAATACTAAATTCTCTCTTTAAAATTCTTCCATCATGCCATCTTTTAACTTTTTCTTTAAACAACCTGGCATTTTCATAAGCTTCACTTCTCCATTCATATAAAGAACTCATGGCAAGCAGTCTTTTCTCATCCGTAAGTTTAAAGTCTCTATTTAGTTCCTTAACTGCCCAATAAGCCTTGTGTTCTAATTCTAAAGGTAAGTGACAAGTGATGAACCACAAGTATAGGGATCGCAACGGTCTTCGAGGGAAGTAAAACCCAAATTTATTGATTTGACACAAGGGGAGCCAAAGAATATTTATAAGACTTAACAGATGAATTGTCAGTTCAGCTGCACCTGGAAATAGACTTGCTCGACACAGTTTATCAGTAGCAACAGTTTTAAAGCAGTAGCAGTAGTGAAATAATAGCAGTAGTGAAATAAAAATAGCAGTAATAATTGAAGTAGACAACAGGATTAAAATACTGTAGGCATAGGGATGGATGAACGGGCGTTGCATGGATAAGATAATTAATATAATAGTCAAGCGTAGGGCATTTGCAGATAGATAATAATAAAGTATCCAGGTAATAATCAATCATAGGCATGTGTTCCGTATTTAGTCGTACGTGCTCGCAATGAGAAACTTGCACAACATCTTGTGTCCTACCAGCCCGTTTGCAGCGGGGCCTCAAGGGAAACTACTGGTAATTAAGGTGCTCCTATTAATAAAGCACCGGAGCAAAACATTAACACTCCATGAACACATGTGATCCTCACATTACAGCCATCCCCTCCAGTTATCCCAATTGTTGTCACTTTGGGGCCTCGGGTTCCGGACAATTATATGTGTAAACAACTTGCAGATATGATCTAAAACAATAATTATCCTCATGATTCAATAACATGTTCAGATCTGAAATCATGGCACTCGGGCCCTAGTGTCAAGCATTAAGCATAACAAGTTGCAACAATGACATAAAGTACTAACAACGGATACTAGGCACCATGCCCTAACAATCTGATATCTATTACATGAATGATCTCATCCAATCCCTACCATCCCCTTCAGCCTACGACGAGGCTTACTCACACATGGATGGAAGAATCATGGATGGTTGATGGAGAGGCGTCGGTGATGATGGCGATGATCTCCTCCAATTCCCCGTCCCGGCAGGGTGCCAGAACGGAGTTTCTGATCCCCGAAATAGGGTTTTCAGTGGCGGCGGAGCTCTGGAGTTCTTCTGGAAAAACGTCGATCCCCCTCGGGTTTTTAGGTCAAGGGGACTAAGTAGTCGAAAGGGGACGCGAGGTGGTGCCCGAGGCGGCCACACCACCCCCGGCGCGGTTCAGCCCTGGCCGCGCGGGCCCATGGTGTGGGTCCCTCGTGGCCCGCCTCCGTCTCATCTTCTGGCTCCGTGTGTCTTCTGGAAAAATAGGAACTCCATGATATTTTTCGGGAATTTTCCCGAAACTTGACTTTCTGCACAAAAACAAGACACCAGGGCAATTCTGCTGAAAACAGCGTTAGTCCGTGTTAGTTGCATTCAAAACACACAAATTAGAGGTAAAACAACAACACAAGTATTCGGGAAAGTAGATACGTTTTGGACGTATCAACTCCCCCCAAGCTTAGCTTATTGCTTGTCCTGAAGCAATTCAGTTAACAACTGAGTGCGATAAAAGAAACTTTTACGAACACATTTGCTTCATATGATGTAAATATTCTCACTATATGATCAAGTACTTAAGCAATTCATGAAATGCCACCTAGTAGCTATGTGAACTATGAAAAGATAACTTAAGGAATATGAACACATTCTCACTATAGGAACTTAAGGATTGTAGATAATGCCACCTAGTAGCTATGTGAACTATGAAAAGATAACAACACACTAAGAATAAATAACATGAAATAAATCTACCTGCAGATTGCAATGTTCATAATAAGATATGATAAAGTGGTATCTCGCTTGCCTTTATTTGTAGAGCAAAACATAAATGCCAAGGCACCTCTGAAGTTCAAGTGAAGACTAGAGTAAAAATATCAAAGATAAGAGCATCAAAGTTATACCACAGTTAACCGTATTCTGGGACAAGCACATTACACTAAGAATGACAGTTATGCTCTCGAGAAGGTGCTCAAAGAAAGGATGGTGACTCAACATAAAAATAAAAGATTGGCCCTTCGCAGAGGGAAGCAGGGATTTAACATGTGCTAGAGCTTTTTATTTATAAAACAGAGGTAAAAATTGTTTTGGGAGGTGGTTGTTCCTGTCAACGAATCAGAAAATGGAAAGTACAATATGACCCCTGCCAACCAGACTTTTAAGAGCGGCTCCCATGAAGGACGTTATTTCTACCAGCAAGGCAGATCATCCCTCTTTTCTCTTTTGTTTACACATGCAGATATTTCACTGGTATCATTGCTTGTCTGATAAATCAGGGCAAAAATGTGAAGAGAATTAAGCGGTTAAAGTTGTAATTAATCGGGACTGGGCACCCCATTTGCCAGCTCTTTTTGCAAAATTAATGGATAAGCGGATGTATATGCCGCTAGTCCGGTGGTAAAGTCTGTTTGACAAGTGACATAAAGACATCCACCCCGTCCTCATGAGCTAAAAACAGTGTCACAAAATGAGAAGTATTTTGAAGGTTTTAAAGGTAGCACATGAAAATTTACTTGGAATGGTTCGAAATACCATGCATAGGAATTTTTGGTGGACTCTTTGGAATAACTTGGTTTTTAAGGATTTGGAAGCACGAGCAGCATTCCCGCTCAGTACAAGTGAAGGCTAGCAATAGACTGGGAAGCGACAATCAAGAGAGCAATAACCGTCATAATCATGCTTGCGACAGAATAAAATTAACGGAGGCATAAAAGTGATACTAGAACTCTGAGGCAAAATAAATCATCAAGGCTTAATTGACTTTTTGTTTTTCAGTCATGAGCATGCGTGAGCATGTGCCAAGTCAATTCAAGTGAATCATTCAGAGGAGGATACCACCATGTCATACCCTTTTATGAATAGAACAATGCAAGCAAATATCTATATGACATGTTATATACTATTAGTGAATTGGAACTGATCATATGAAAACATGAACTACTAAGCATCCATTAAATAACATTGCCCCTCATACGAATCAGCTAAGCATGTCCACATGAGCGAGTATATGTACAAAAATGAAAAAAAATAGAGTTCATACCAGCCTCTCACCACAACTCGAGTTGTCATAAATCGTCATTATTGCTTTTCACTTGTGTGGCTTGAATGATATGAAATGATAACCAAGCTCCAATGGAGTCACGGAAGACTGTTGAACTCTGCAACAACTATACAAAACCGAAGAAGAACAACAAATATTTTTGGGTTTTCGATTTGAAACGAACAAAGAAAGGAACAAACAAATAAAGCAAAATCTTTTTGGATTTTTGAATACTAAACCGAAGCTAAAAGATAAAGCAAACCAGTACTAAAAGTACACAAGAGGTAAACAAAGAGAAATAACAGAAATATTTTTGGTCTTTTTGGGTTTTGGAAAATAAAATCAAAACAAGAAACAACAACGAAAAAGAAAGAAACGAAACATGGATATACAAAGTACCGACCGAATATGATATAAAGTGAGTGAGATGTCGGTGTACCTCCCCCCAAGCTTAGGCTTTTGGCCTAAGTGGAGATCAATCATCCCATGTGGCCACGCAGGGGCGCCTCCAGTGTATGACGAAGAAGATCCCTCGTCCTGGTGTGAGCTCCAGGATGCACCGGTATAATACACGGTATAATCCTCAGGGGGCGCCTCGTACGTGGGTTGCTGCTGCTCGGGGTAGTGCTGCGAGTGGAAGTTGAGCGCACCTAGATGCTCGTCCAATTCCTCCTTTGAAGTGACAACGGCTTCCTGAAAATACTGAACAAACTAGGCTGCGGCAAAGGAACTTCCTTTTCGGACCCGTCAGTAAACAAAACTTTATAAACTAGACAACCTGCATGAGAGTTAGGTGTAATAAAATGATGAAGCTTCATAGCAGCAAGGTCAAGCCTTTGAGGGGTAACAACTCATCAGTGGGATCAACAGGAAGGCCTAGATAAGCTAAAACACGTGCAGCAATAATTCCTCCAAAGATTGGTCCTTTTGCGCAAGGCGACGAGCAATCAAAGCACCGAGGTTATAAGTTTTATTATCCTTAAGTGCAGCAGCCAGAAAAGCTAAATGGTAGTTTGAAATGTTACTAGTGTTTTCTCTAGCAAGAACACTCGTGGCAAGATAATAAGTAAAATATCTAATGGCTGGGAGTTGAATGTTCCTTATCTTGCCACGCTGCGCTGTACGGTCATCATCATAAGTCACCTCCCGGTAAAGTTCCAGTAGCTCGGGAGGTTGCCCCTGAATTCTTCTTGCTGTCCCAGATGGAGCAATACCTACGACTCTGCAAAATCTTTTCAGATCCATGGTGTAAGGTTTATCATAAATTTTAAATGCAACAGAGGGACTGAAATGAGTGTTATTGAAGGTAAAGCTCTCAACAAAAATCTTGGTGAGCCTTGCATATTGCTCACTCTCATCCTGCATAAACTCCATCAAACCAACTTTGTTAACAAGGAATAAGAAATCATCAAGGATCCCTGCATCTCTCAAAAAGTCAGTACAAGGGAAGATAGATGCATGTGCAACACCATCATCCCCTCATCACCAATCCTCGGTGTCATAAGGTCCTCATTGTAGGATGGCCTACATCGAGCAGCAGACCTTGAAGGCCTTGTTGCTCTTGGTGCTTCCCTCTCAAAAATCTCTCCATAAGTGTGATTATGCATCTTCCTTTTCTGAAATTTTTAACAAAACCTCATAAAAAATGATTTTGGAGCAACTAAATCAAAGAAACTACTATAGAGACTTGCAAGAGGGCTACACATGCATCAAAACTAATTAATCTAAGCATAGAACAAGCATGCAAACACATCTAACATGTCACCTACAGTACTAAAATGCTCAAGAAATACACAACTAAACAAAATTCTACTTGGATAAACGGAGGAGTCACATACCGGAGAGCAAATGGTCCAAATCTCAGCAACAAAGATGGGCTGAGCAAGGAGATCGAAAAACTCGAGCAAGAGCAGCAAGAACACGGGTTTGAACAATGGTGGTGTGTTTGGTCGGGAGAGAGAAAGAAATGAGAGGAAGATGGGTGAGTGGAGGGCCAGGTGGGACCCACACCATGCCACGGCGCGGCCCACACCCCTGCCGCGCGGTGGGGTGGTGTGGTGGCATGGTGGGTCCCCCTGGTCAGCCCAGGCACTCCCACATTCCTCTTTAAAAACTAAGATTTATGGTATAATTTTCAGAAATTTTTGAAAACTTTCATTTTGCACATTTTCTGGTATTTAAATAATAAACTTAGAGCAGAAATAAATTTTATAAAGACCAATTTCAACTAAAACTTTGCAAGTTCAGTAACACAACAGTAGGTAAAACAAGGTTGAGAAATAAAATGTTGTTTAGTGCTTCTATGCATTTAAAACATATTTGTTAACAAGGTTGATCAAGTCTTGTCACCAAATAAATTTTATATGACATAAAAGAATTAAACCACATGAGACAATCATGTTACCTTAAATTGTATAGCAATAGATCCAATCATAATACTTTGAAATCCTTCTTGAGGTTCATAAATAGGGCAATCAATACTTCCCACTTTGATAGTTCTAAGATTGGCTATTGTATTTACTCCATATATCTTGTCCGGCTTTTTGGGAAAATAAACAGTATGCTCTTTGTCATTAACATTGAAGGTTACTTTTCCTTTGTTGCAATCAATAACAGCCCCTGCAGTGTTAAGAAAAGGTCTCCCAAGAATAATAGACATATTATCATCTTCAGGCATTTCCAACACAACAAAGTCAGTTAATATTAAACAATTATTAGCCACTTGAACAGGAACATCCTCACATATGCCAACAGGAACAGCAGTAGATTTATCAGCCATTTGCAAAGATATATCAGTTGGTATCAATTTTTCTAAATAGAGTCTCTTATAAAGAGAAAAGGCATAACACTAACTCCTGCTCCTAAATCACATAGAGCAGTTCTAACATAATTATTCTTAATAGAGCATGGGATAGTTGGTATACCTGGATCTCCAAGTTTCTTTGGAACCTTACCATTGAAAGAGTAATTAGCAAGCATAGTAGAAATTTCCTCATTAGGAATTTTCCTTTTGTTAGAGACAATATCTTTCATATATTTTGAATAAGGAGGCAATTTAATAGCATCAGTCAAAGGAATTTGCAAAAACAAGGGTTTCATCCATTCACAAAATTTATTATAGTGTTCCTCTTCCTTTGATTTATGTTTCTTATTAGGAAAAGGCATTTGCTTTTGCACCCAAGGTTCTCTCTCATTACCATGCTTTTAGCAATGAAATCTTCTTTAGTATACTTTTTATTCTTAGTATGCTTTTCAGGTTCATCTTCACTCTCCTCTTTATCAGAAGCATCATTTTTATCCTTATCATTGTTATGTTCATTACCACTTTCAGTTTCAGCATCAGAGATAGATATACTATTTGGATCATTAACATGCTCATTTTCTTTAATTGATTCAGGAGATTCTTCAACATGTTTATGTTTCTTCTTCTTCTTTTTCTTAGAAGGGTACTAGTTTCATTAGCTAGTTGAGAATCTTGCTCAATTCTTTTAGGATGTCCTTCAGGATACAAGGGATCCTGAGTAGAAGCACCACCTCTAGTTCCTACTCCATAAGCATGTTTTTCATTTTCTCTAGAAGCATTAACTAGCAGATCTTTTTGTACCTTAGTGAGTTGATCTATTTGAGTTTGAACCATATGGAAATGTTTAATAAGCATTTTAACATCATTAGCTATAGAATTTTCCATCAGATGATTCTGCACTCTCATATTAAAGTTATCCTGCTTAACAATATAATTATTTAGAATAAGAACTATCCCTATCATCCAAATGTTGGAGAAAGTGTACCTCAACTACTGATGGGTGAGGAATTGGCTTACATAATTCTTCTATTGGTGGTAGATTCTTCACATCTTCAGATTTAATACCCTTCTCTTTAAGAGATTTCTTGGCTTCTCTCATTTCTTCATCACTTAGTTCAAGAATTCATCTCTTCTTTGGTGTGGGTATCGGGGTCGGCTCAGGTATAGTCCAATCATCATGATTTTGGCTTATTTTATCCATTAATTCCTCAGCTTCATCTGGAGTTCTTTTCCTGAAAACACAACCAGCACAATTATCTAGGTATGTCCTAGATTCAATAGTTAGTCCATTATAGAATATATCAAGAAGTTCATTTTTAGCTATTTGATGTCCAGGCCGAGCTCTGAGCAAAGAACAAAACCTTGCCCAAGATTTAGGCAATTTCTCGGCTTCCAATTGTTTGAAATTAAAGATTCTCTGTAAAGCAACATGTTGAGCACTAGCAGGAAAATATTTCTGGAAGAAAGCATTAACCAAATCCATAGGACTTTTAGTGGATCTAGGAGATAAACTATTAAACCAAGTTTTAGTTTCATCTTTTAATGAGAAAGGAAATATTTTAGTAACGAAGTAACTGCGTTTCTTAGTGTCATTAGAAAACACACTACTTAAAGTAGAAAGAATGTTCATATGTTCTACAACACTTTCATTTTCAGTTCCTCTAAAAGGTTCATCCTCAACAATAGATATATGTGACAAGTCCATAGAGAAATCATAATCTTTATCTTTTATATCAATGGGAGATGTAGCAAACTTAGCATCAGGAGACAGTTTGTAATTAACAGCACGTCTTGCAAGAAGATATTTAATAGCACTAGCATCTTTAGAAGCATTGCATTCTTCAATAAATTCATCATCAAGTTTAACATAAGATTCCTCGAAATCATCACTAGTATGATCTCTTAATTCAGGTGAACTAATAGGTGTAATGGGACTTTCATTAGGTGTTTCAGCATTTTCAGTTTGTTTTGACTTAGCAATTGTAGCATCTAGAAAAGGACCTAATGAACCACTCTCATCAAGCACAGTAGAAGCATCATCAAAATTTTCAGAAGTATTTTTAGATTCAGCAGAACTAGCAGCATGTGAAGTATGTGTATGTGGTGGTGTGACAAGTTGACTTATAACAGACGGCGAATCAAGAGCAGCAGAAGTGTTCAGAGTTGTACCTCTCCTTGTAGTGGATGGCAATATGCGGACCCTCTCATCACGAGGTTTACCCATGATGAATGATTTGCAGTGAACAATATCACTCTTAGGTGAGCGTATAAATAGAGCTATGCTCCCCGGCAACGGCGCCAGAAAATAGTCTTGATGACCCACAAGTATAGGGATCGCAACAGTTTTCGAGGGAAGTAAAACCCAAATTTATTGATTCGACACAAGGGGAGCCAAAGAATATTTATAAGCCTTAACAGATGAATTGTCAGTTCAGCTGCACCTGGAAATAGACTTGCTCGACACAGTTTATCAGTAGCAACAGTTTTATAGCAGTAGCAGTAGTGAAATAATAGCAGTAGTGAAATAAAAACAGCAGTAATAATTGAAGTAGACAGCAGGATTAAAATACTGTAGACATAGGGATGGATGAACGGGCGTTGCATGGATAAGACAATTCATATAATACTCAAGCGTAGGGCATTTGCAGATAGATAATAATAAAGTATCCAGGTAATAATCAATCATAGGCATGTGTTCCGTATTTAGTCGTACGTGCTCGCAATGAGAAACTTGCACAACATGTTCTGTCCTACCAGCCCGTTTGCAGCGGGGCCTCAAGGGAAACTACTGGTAATTAAGGTGCTCCTTTTAATAATGCACCGGAGCAAAGCATTAACACTCCGTGAACACATGTGATCCTCACATTACAGCCATCCCCTCCGGTTATCCCAATTGTTGTCACTTTGGGGCCTCGGGTTCCGGACAATTATATGTGTAAACAACTTGCAGATATGATCTAAAACAATAATTATCCTCATGATTCAATAACATGTTCAGATCTAAAATCATGGCACTCGGGCCCTAGTGTCAAGCATTAAGCATAATAAGTTGCAACAATGACATAAAGAACTAACAACGGATACTAGGCACCATGCCCTAACAATCTGATATCTATTACATGAATGATCTCATCCAATCCCTACCATCCTCTTCAGCCTACAGCGGGGATTACTCACACATGGATGGGGAATCATGGATGGTTGATGGAGAGGCGTCGGTGATGATGATGGCGATGATCTCCTCAAATTCCCCGTTTCGGCAGGGTGCCAGAACGGAGTTTTTGATCCCCGAAATAGGGTTTTCGGTGGCGGCGGAGCTCTGGAGTGTTTCTGGAAAAGCGTCGATCCCCCTCAGGTTTTTAGGTCAAGGGGACTAAGTAGTCGAAAGGGGGACGCGAGGTGGTGCCCGAGGCGGCCACACCACCCCCTGGCGCGGTTCAGCTCTGGCCGCACGGGCCCATGGTGTGGGGCCCTCGTGGCCTGCCTCCGTCTCATCTTCTGGCTCCGTGTGTCTTCTGGAAAAATAGGAAGTCCAGGATATTTTTCGGGAATTTTCCCGAAACTTGACTTTCTGCACAAAAACAAGACACCAGGGCAATTCTGCTGAAAACAGCGTTAGTCCGTGTTAGTTGCATTCGAAACACACAAATTAGAGGTAAAACAACAGCAAAACTGTTCTGGAAAGTAGATACGTTTTGGACGTATCAACAAGCTTTTCCACAAACAACAGCAAAACTGTTCTGGAAACGTATCTACTTTCCCGAACATTTTTGCTGTCGTTTTACCTCTAATTTGTGTGTTTTGAATGCAACTAACACGGACTAACGCTGTTTTCAGCAGAATTGCCCTGGTGTCTTATTTTTGTGCAGAAAGTCAAGTTTCGGGAAAATCCCCGAAAAATATCCTGAAGTTCCTATTTTTCCAGAAGACACACAGTGCCAGAAGACGAGACGGAGGTGGGCCACGAGGGCCCCACACCATGGGCCCGCGCGGCCAGGCCTGAACCGCGCCGGGGGGTGGTGTGGCCACCTCGGCACCACCTCACGTCCCCCTTTCGACTACTTAGTCCCCTTGACCTAAAATCCGAGGGGGATCGACACTTTTTCCAGAAACACTCCAGAGCTCCGCCGCCGCCGAAAACCCTATTTCGGGACCAGAAACGGGCTGGTAGGACAGAACATGTTGTGCAAGTTTCTCATTGCGAGCACGTACGACTAAATACAGAACACATGCCTATGATTGATTATTACCTGGATACTTTATTATTATCTATTTGCAAATGCCCTACGCTTGACTATTATATGAATTATCTTATCCATGCAACGCCCGTTCATCCATCCCTATGCGTACAGTATTTTAATCCTGTTGTCTACTACAATTATTCCTGCTGCTTTTATTTTACTGCTGCTATTATTTCACTACTGCTACTGCTATAAAACTGTTGCTACTGATAAACTGTGTCGAGCAAGTCTATTTCCAGGTGCAGCTGAACTGACAATTCATCTGTTAAGGCTTATAAATATTCTTTAGCTCCCCTTGTGTCGAATCAATAAATTTGGGTTTATTTCCCTCGAAGACTGTTGCGATCCCCTATACTTGTGGGCCATCAAGACTATTTTCTGGCGCCGTTGCCGGGGAGCATAGCTCTATTTATAAGCTCACCTGAGAGTGATATTGTTCGCTGCAATTCATTCATCATGGGTAAACCTCATGATAAGAAGGCTCGCATACTGCCATCCACTACAAGGAGAGGTACAACTCTGAGTACTTCTGCTGCTCTTGATTCACCGTCTGTTATAAGTCAACTTGTCACACCACCACATACACATACTTCACATGCTGCTACTTCTGCTGAATCTGAAAATACTTCTGAAATTTTTGATGATGCTTCTACTGTGATTGATGAGAGTGGTTCATTAGGTCCTTTTCGAGATGCTACAATTGCTAAGTCAAAACAAACTGAAAATGTGAAACACCTAATGAAAGTCCCATTACACCTGTTAGTTCACCTGAACTAAGAGATCATACTAGTGATGATTTCGAGGAAACTTATGTTGAACTTAATAATGAATTTATTGAAGAATGCAATGCTTCTAAAGATGCTAGTGCTGTTAAAAATCTTCTTGCAAGACATGCTGTTAATTACAAACTGTCTCCTGAAGCTAAGTTTGCTACATCTCCCATTGATATAAAAGATAAAGATTATGATTTCTCTATGGACTTGTCACATATATCTATTGTTGAGAAAGAACCTTTTCGAGGAGCTAAAAATGAAAGTGCTGTAGAACATATGAACATTCTTTCCACTTTAAGTAGTGTGTTTTCTGAGACATTAAGAAACGCAGTTACTTCGTTACTAAAATTTTTCCTTTCTCATTAAAAGATGAAGCTAAAACTTGGTTTAATAGTTTATCTCCTGGATCCATTAAAAGTCCTATGGATTTGGTTAATGCTTTCTTCCAGAAATATTTTCCTGCTAGTGCTCAACATGCTGCTTTACAGAGAATCTTTAATTTCAAACAATTGGAAGCCAAGAAATTACCTAAATCTTGGGCAAGGTTTTGTTCTTTACTCAGAGCTCAACCTGGACATCAATTAGCTAAAAATGAACTTCTTGATACATTCTATAATGGACTAACTGTTGAATCTAGGACATACCTGGATAGTTGTGCTGGTTGTGTTTTCAGGAAAAGAACTCTAGATGAAGCTGAGGAATTAATGGATAAAATAAGCCAAAATCATGATGATTGGACTATACCTGAGCCGACCCCGATACCCACACCAAAGAAGAGAGGAATTCTTGAACTAAGTGATGAAGAAATGAGAGAAGCCAAGAAATCTCTTAAAGAGAAGGGTATTAAATCTGAAGATGTGAAGAATCTACCACCAATAGAAGAATTATGTAAGCCAATTCCTCACCCATCAGTAGTTGAGGTACACTCTCTCCAACATTTTGATGATAGGGATATTCCTTATTGTAAAACTCCTGATCAATGCTTAGATGGATTTGATAATTATATTGTTAAGCAGGATAACTTTAATATGAGAGTGCAGAATCATCTGATGGAAAATTTTAGAGCTATTAGTAATTTGCATGATATTGTGGAAAGAACTTCTAATGATGTTAAAATGCTTATTAAACATTTCCATATGGTTCAAACTCAAATAGATCAACTCACTAAGGTACAAAAAGATCTGCTAGTTAATGCTTCTAGAGAAAATGTAAAACATGCTTGTGGAGTAGGAACTAGAGGTGGTGCTTCTACTCAGGATCCCTTGTATCCTGAAGGACATCCCTTGTATCCTTTTAGGTTCGGCACGGGGCGCGAAGGAGACTGAGAATCGTCTTCTTGGGTGGAGTTTAGATCAAGCTCTCCTCTCCACGATCAAAGCATGCAACCAAAGGGACACAAGGAGCTACCCAGGTTCAGGCCACCCGGAGGCTAAAAGTCCAACTCCTGCATGTTTGGATTGATGAGTTCTTCATAGTGTGGTTTACAATGGAACCTCCCGGACAGGGTACCCGGAAGGGTTTTGGTTGGAGGTAGAAGAAGGACAGATCCTGACCCGGAGTAGATCACCTTCCTCTCTACCTCCGCAGCCCTAGTCTAGTCTTGCTCTGGTTCTAGCTTGTGTTCGTCCTTGGTTCGACCTCCCCCTCCTTCGTGCCTTGGTCCTCCTTTTATAGGCTAAGGGGTTGCCACAGGGTCACGTGTGGGGCGTGAGGGACCTTCGGGGTGAAGGACCCTCCTCATCTAGTTTAGGGGAGACGTGGCCTCTCCTCAGCCTAGCGTCTCCTTTGGGTTAGGTGGGAGCGTCCGCCTTGGGGTGGACAGGAGCTGACACCACCACGGGACGTGCTTCCCACCCGCGCTGCCTTCGCCTTGCTTCCCAAGTCTTCCGCGGTGAGGTGGAGTGCTTATCCACAGGGACGTGGGGAAGTACCCGAGAGGGAGCCTGGCCTCCTACCGGGAACTCGGGCTCTCGGGTCCTTCCTGGCCTTCTTGCTTGATTCGGGGACCCGGAAGGTCCCCAGGACCGGAGCCCTTAGTCGACGTAGGCCATGCGTGTCTTGACGGTGAACCCGCCAGCTTGACTTGAGTCTTGGTCTTGTCCATCTTCATCTTGGGCCCACATGGGGTGGACCCACTTTGGCAGTACTAGGGGAACCCCATGTTCCACTGTTGCGACAGTAGCCCCCGGGCATGGTCCCAGCGGCTCTTGCTCCAGCTGCCGGGGCCATGGCCTAAAGATAGGTCAAAGTGGGTCCCGGGCACCTGGTCTTCCTTGCTCTGTTGGGGACCCGCCGAGGCGAGGTAGAGACGAGCCCCCGGGTCCTGTTGACTGAATCACGGCGAACGTTGCGATTCATACGGACCCCTTGCTTATCTTGGAATCCAACGGGCGAAACGCGCAGAAATCGGCACGCCCCCTCGATCCCCACGTCCGTCGAGTAATGGGGCCGCGACGTGACGTGTGGGATGCCTTATAAGCCACGACTGGCTTCCACTGTAGCCGTTACCTCTCCAGATTCGCCGAAATCCCCAAATCGCCGCCAGGAGACTCCTTCTCCCTGACTTTGCCAATCGCCGCCCCCGCCTTGGCCGCCGCCGTTCCTTGTTCTTGCCCCCAGCCCATGCCGCCTAAGCGAGATAGGACGGGAGTGAGGAAGATGTCGCAATCTGCCGCCGAGAAGATGGCGATGGAGGCTTCCCTGGCCGAAGCGCCGCCTCGATGAGGGTGACTCAGGCCCTCTTTTCTCCCAGTGAGTATGCGTCAGAGGAAGCCATCCAACGCGTCCGCCAATCCCTGGCCGCGAGCTTCCGCGGTACTGAGGGAGTGGTGGTGCGCCCTGGGAGCGGTCCTCAACGAGAAGGGGAGGTGATTACTTTCCACGATTTCTCCGTCGTCGGCCTTCTTCCTCCGTTCTCCGAGTTCTTCGCAGCAATCTTGGAGGCTTACGGATTGCATATGCTGCACTTGCACCCCAATGCCGTGATGATGCTTGCTACTTTTGCCTATGCCTGCGAGGCATTTGCGGGTGTCATGCCCTCGGTGGCCTTGTTCCGCCACTTCTTCGTTCCACGCCTGGGGAAGTCCAAGTGGATCGCTGGCGGTGTCTCTTTCTGCCTCCGGAGAGATGCGGCGCACCAGTACCCGGAAACATTCACCAAGGCCTCGGTTGGAGAATGGAGGCACAACTGGTATTTTGTCGAAGCTGACGGGACCAATCCCCACCTGATGACTCCATATTATCCAGCGGAGCGATTGGCACACTCGAAGGAGAGAAGCTCTCAAGGGGAAGCCCTGGTTCCAGTCATCAACAGGCTGGCTACGCTTCGTGCAAGGGGAGTGACAGGCGCCATGATCCTGGCAGACTTTCTTCGCAGGGGGATTGCCCCTTTGCAGTTCCGGAGCCGCCCGCTCTGGGAACTTGCTCAGGTGGGTGGCAGCCTTCCGCAGTCCAGGTTCCACTTGACAGAGACCACCTGGGCTGACCATGGGCTACATATTGCCATGGGTGCCCTTCGAGTTCCAGGATGAGACCTTGCCGCTGTTCGAGGATCCAGCCGCCGACGGTATCCGATCTTCGATGCCGGAATGCAATGAGTACGGGGTGGCGGGTACCACCAGGATTGAGCCCCCGCCGCACCCAAAGCACGCAGCCCTCAAGGAGAGAGCAAAGGGGGCAAAGCCTTGCCCACGGGGACGTTTCCCCTGAAGAACCTGGGCTTCGGATGACGAAGCGACGAAGCGACTCCTCCGGGAGTACCTTGCGGGCGCGGAGGCCCCGGCGCTCCTTCCGGGGCGGCGACAAACCCGCCGGGTGACGAACTCCCAGAGCAGCCTGTGCCGCCGAGCTCGCCGTCGTTGCAGGAGTCTGATCAGGTGTCGGAGGCTATCCCTCCTCCCCTTGCAGACATGGAGGTAGGGGAGGAGAGCCTGTCCTTGCCAGACCTCTTTGACGACTTGGTGCAGAAGAGATGGAGCTTCTCCGGATCGAAGAGAGCCCGCCGGTAAGTTTTGATGGCAACTGTCTTTGGAAGCGGAGTTGCTTCTCTTCTGCCGCCGTCCTGACTTCTGATTCTCATTTCTTGCACAGGAGCCCGACCCCGGAGTGGCCAAGCAAACGACCCCGGAGAGGCGAGGACGTCGAAGCGTCGAGCTCCACCGGCACCTCCGACGGAGGCAACTCCGAGCCCCCGAGCCCCCAGTCCGCCCCAAGGACCAGGGGTGGCTCCGATCGTCGCAGACGAGGCGGAAGCTGTCGGCGCGAAAGGCCCTGGGGAGAGGCGCGACGTGGATCCCCAGGCGACCCTCGGACCGCGAGGACTCACAGCAGGCGGGTGCATCCCCAGGGGCTCCCCCTCGGGAACGCTGACCCCTGCCCTGAACCCGGAGAGTCGAGGAAGGCCCCGGGTTCTCCAAGACATTCTCCAATGTCTCGGAGTTCTTGTCCTCTGCCCGTGCCGAACTGGCGCGGCTGGTGCCCTCGGTCTCCAGCAGTGGGGAGCACTCACAGGCTCGCGAGCTGCGGCTTCCCTCTGGGGAGGAAGCTCTTAGCGCCTGTGAACTGAAGCTGGCGGCGGACGAAGAGCTGCTCTATGCTTGGGAACAGCGAGTGGCCAGCCGCGAGAAAGAGCTGGAGCGACGAGAGGCCGAGCTGGAAGATGAAGAGCGCCACTACCTTGGCTCCATTGAGGAGCTCCAGATCAGAATGGAGCGGGACGAGGACCGCTTCGAACAAGGCCTGGAGAACGTGGCTAGCTGGGCTCACAGCGAGGTCGAAAATGACCTTCGAGCCAAAAGCAGAGCCGCCTCGTCGCTAGGCAAGCAGGTCTCTAAACTCCAGAGCGAGCTCAAGAGTGAGAGGGAAAGGCGGGAACAGGCCTTCTCGGATTTCCAGAGAGCCAGGGGCGAAAGAGATAGCTTATCCGCCCGGGTTGAGGCGATGACGGCCACGATTGAGGCGCAGAAACAGGCCCTCAAAACAGCTGAGAAGTTTAAGCAAGAGGCCACGGCTGGCCGCGTCGCCATGGAAAGAAAGATCTGGGAACTGGCGATGCAAATGACTTCTGGAAGGACAAAGATGCGCGCATGACTGTCCTTCGCAAGAAAGAAACAAAGGAGCTGGCTGATGGGCGTGTGGCGATGGAAGCGTCCAAATCCCAAGCTCAGATTGCGTGGCACCAACACGAGCAGGTATCCAACCAGCTGACGGGAGTGCAGGTAGAGCTGGCGGAAGCGAAGGGTGCACTTGAGAAAGAGCGACGGCGATTCGCTCACCACCGCCGGGATGATCACAACGTCTTGCTCCAGATGAACCACGGGTCCTTGGACATTGTGAAGGAGTTCACGAACTTGGGAGTGCCTTCTCCGCCCGTCCTCATGGCCGACCACTCCACTTCCTTCGCCCGCTATCCCGGGTTCTTGAAGTACGTGGCCTCGCTCATCAAAGGCATCAAGGAGCAGGTTAGCAGAGCCACTCGCCTTGCTGGGGAACAGGCAGTTCCTTCGCCCGCTATCCCGGGTTCTTGAAGTACGTGGCCTCGCTCATCAAAGGCATCAAGGAGCAGGTTAGCAGAGCCACTCGCCTTGCTGGGGAACAGGCAGTGAGGCAGGTGACGACCCGGTTTGTCACAGCGCTTCGCCAACGACACCCGCAGCTCTCCTTGCTATTCGAGCTGGAGGCGCCTGAACCCGGGACACCGCTTCCTCCAAACGTGACCCACCAGGTGGAGGAGATCTTGAAGCACCATTCCCGAGAAGATGACCCGTGAACCTGTGAAGTCCTGAAAAGGACAATACCAGGGGCCGTGAACCATGCTTTTGTACTGATATTGCCAACTGGCTTATGAACTCATGCTTTTGAATGTAAATAACTTCTTCCCAAAGTATATAAGTTTTATCGTACTCGTGGAGGCTTTACGCTCTCGGGAAGGATCCAAAGGTGTGAGCGCTAACCAGCCGTGGGCACTCAGACTGATCTGAAGTGCGGACACAGGGCGCAACCCCCAAAGGACCCACCGTTTCCTGACCGCACGGACCTCAGCCCACGACTCCACTGCCCGAGGGAAACTGACAGTGTCATCGCGAAGGCGCTGCCCCAGGAGAACGCCCGCTTTCGCCTTAGCCAAAGCACATAAAACTGATGTACCCGGGAACAAGCCCGTGCAAGCACGTTTATACTTAGCTCGCGTTTTGACTCCTTCTGGCTACCTCAGTAATCGTTATGTCGCGCTGCCGCCAAGGCGGGTCTTCTATGCCATGTTTTAGACATAATTCTGCCTTGCCCAGCAATTCTTGGCGGGGACAAGGCTTCCAACGGAGATAGCCTCCAATGCCGACCAAGGGCATGACTGGCTGGCTTGCGCCGGCCCGGAGACCATTTGTGCTACTTGCTCGAGTTACCCGGAGACCACCCAACTGGTGATCCGGCGACTTGCTGGCGTATCAGAGACGCTGGTCCGGAGACCCCACGGTTGTCTTAGTTTCCTGGACCCGGATGTTCCTTGTTTGGTGATCCAGCAATCTGGCTGGCTCGTGCCGATCCAGAAACCCTGAAGCTGCTTTACTCGCGGGATCCTGATGCTAGCCACTTAGCAATCCGGTACTTCTGAGGGGGTCCACTTGGTCCAGGCTGTATTGTGATGATGTGACCCGGGAGAACCCATTCTCCATGGGCCACGTCCCCGCAGATAAAGGTTTGATCCCAGCTAGTTGCAGTTTGCCCTTGACTGCTTTGTATCTGTGGGGGCGCCGGTAGTAAGCAAGGTTCCGGGAGCTCTTCAGTCTGGGTGGATGCATTGGCAAAGGTCCGGAATGATCTTCCCTTTTGAGGAACCCCAGCTGTGGCACTCCTCTTGGCTTTCTTGGACTTCTTATTGAGAGGGCAATCTCGGCTGATATGTCCTGGGTCTCCGCATGAATAACAATCACCGTTCTTCTGGCGTATCTAGATGTCGTTGAACTGTCGGCAATCTTCCAGACTTTGCCGGTCAGATCTGTGGTACATGCACCACACTCCAGGCTGGCCATCTTTGCGCAGAGGAATCTGGAGTTCTTGGGGCACGTAGATGAGAGGATCTTCTTGCCGAGGCTCGCTTTTTGTATCTTGGTCGAGGTTTTCCTCCTCCGAAAGCAGCACTGTGGTCGGTGCGTCGGAACAGAGTTCCTCCTTCACTCCATGCGTCCATGGGGAAAGAGGGACATCAATGTTTGTGGCACCTTCCTCAGGTCTTCCCTTGCTGACCAGAGAGCTGACATAAGCGGCTGGAGGGACGAAGTGGACTCCGAAGGCGCGATCTTTAGCGGCAGGTGCCGGCGAGGACTCGTCAAGAATGAAACCGAGGCCGGGGTACCGCAGGAACTCCAAGGCTGCCTTTCCTTTTCTCTTCTTTGTCATCTTGGACGTCGGATTCGGTACCTCTCTTCATGAGAGCCGAAACTAGCGCCGTTCCGAAGGCGTTGAGGGCGTTGGAACAGATCTTGACATGGACTGAAAGCTTGACGCAGAACTTGACGATGAACTTGAGGTTGATGAAGAAGAAGACGAATCCAGCACTTGCGCCCCCTACCTGGCGCGCCAGATGTCGTGTCTCATTGCACGGACACCGGGAGTATAGGATACCCCCTTTTAGGTTCGGCACGGGGCGCGAAGGAGGCTGAGAATCGTCTTCTTGGGCAGAGTCTAGATCAAGCTCTCCTCTCCACGATCAAAGCATGCAACCAAAGGGACACAAGGAGCTACCCAGGTTCAGGCCGCCCGGAGGCTAAAAGCCCTACTCCTGCATGTCTGGATTGATGAGTTCTTCATAGTGTGGCTTACAATGGAACCTCCCGGACAGGGTACCCGGAAGGGTTTTGGCTGGAGGTAGAAGAAGGACAGATCCTGACCCGGACGAGATCACCTTCCTCTCTACCTTCGCAACCCTAGTCTAGTCTTGCTCTGGTTCTAGCTTGTGTTCATCCTTGGTACGACCTCCCCCTCCTTCGTGCCTTGGTCCTCCTTTTATAGGCTAAGGGGTTGCCACAGGGTCACGTGAGGGACCTTCGGGGTGAAGGACCCTCCTCATCTAGTTTAGGGGAGACGTGGCCTCTCCTCAGCCTAGCGTCTCCTTTGGGTTAGGTGGGAGCATCCGATTTGGGGGTGGACAGGAGCTGACACCACCACGGGACGTGCTTCCCGCCAGCGCTGCCTTCGCCTTGCTTCCCAAGTCTTCCGCGGTGAGGTGGAGTGCTTATCCACAGGGACGTGGGGAAGTACCCGTGAGGGAGCCTGGCCTCCTGCCGGGAACTCGGGCTCTCGGGTCCTTCCTGGCCTTCTTGCTTGATTCGGGGACCCGGAAGGTCCCCAGGACCGGAGCCCTTAGTCGACGTAGGCCATGCGTGTCTTGACGGTGAACCCGCCAGCTTGACTTGAGTCTTGGTCTTGTCCATCTTCATCTTGGGCCCACATGGGGTGGACCCACTTTGGCAGTACTAGGGGAACCCCATGTTCCACTGTTGCGACAGAAGCACCAAGAGCAACGAGGCCTTCAAGGTATGTTGCTCGATGTAGGCCATCCTACAATGAGGACCTTATGACACCAAGGATTGGTGATGAAGGGGATGATGGTGTTGCACATGCATCTATCTTCGCTTGTACTGACTTTTTGAGAGATGCAGGGATCCTTGATGATTTCTTATTCCTTGTTAACAAAGTTGGTTTGATGGAGTTTATGCAGGATGAGAGTGAGCAATATGCAAGGCTCACCAAGATTTTGTTGAGAGCTTTACCTTTAATAACACTCATTTCAGTCCCTCTCTTGCATTTAAAATTTATGATAAACCTTACACCATGGATCTGAAAAGATTTTGCAGAGTCGTAGGTATTGCTCCATCTGGGACATCAAGAAGAATTCAGGGGCAACCTCCCGAGCTACTGGAACTTTACCGGGAGGTGACTTATGATGATGACCGTACAGCGCAGCGTAGCAAGATAAGGAACATTCAGCTCCCAGCCATTAGATATTTTACTTATTATCTTGCCACGAGTGTTCTTGCTAGAGAAAACACTAGTAACATTTCAAACTACCATTTAGCTTTTCTAGCTGCTGCACTTAAAAATAATAAAACTTATAACCTTGGTGCTTTGATTGCTCGTCGCCTTGCTGCAAAAGGACCAATTTTTGGAGGAATTATTGCTGCGCGTGTTTTAGCTTATCTAGGCCTTCCTGTTGATCCCACTAATGAGTTGTTACCCCCTCAAAGGCTTGACCTCGCTGCTATGAAGCTTCATCATTTTATTACACCTAACTCTCATACAGGTTGTCTAGTTTATAAAGTTTTGTTTACTGACGGAACCGAAAATGAAGTTCCTTTGCCGCAGCCTAGTTTGTTCAGTATTTTCAGGAAGCCGTTGTCACTATCAAAGGAGGAATTGGACGAGCATCTAGGTGCGCTCAGCTTCCAATCGCAGCACTACCACGAGCAGCAGCAACCCACGTACGAGGCGCCCCCTGAGGATTATACCGTGTATTATACCGGTGCATCCTGGAGCTCACACTAGGACGAGGGATCTTCTTCGTCATACACTCGAGGCACCCCTGCGTGGCCCACATGGGATGATTGATCTCCACTTAGGCCAAAAGCCTAAGCTTGGGGGGAGGTACACCGACATCTCACTCACTTTCATATCTATTCGATCGGTACTTTGTATAGCCTTGTTACGTTTTCTTTCTTTTTCATTGTTGTTTCTTGTTTTGATTTTATTTTGCAAAACCCAAAAAGACCAAAATATTTCTGTTATTTCTCTTTGTTTTCCTCTTGTGTACTTTAGTACTGGTTTGCTTTATCTTTTAGCTTCGGTTTAGTATTCAAAAATCCAAAAAGATTTTGCTTTATTTGTTCGTTTCTTTCTTTGTTCGTTTCAAATCGAAAACCCAAAAATATTTGTTCTTCTTCTTTGGTTTTGTATAGTTGTTGCAGAGTTCAACAGTCTTCCGTTACTCCATTGGAGCTTGGTTATCATTTCATATCATTCAAGCCACAAGTGAAAAGCAATAATGACGATGTATGACAACTCGAGTTGTGGTGAGAGGCTGGTATGAACTCTATTTGTTTTTCATTTTTGTACATATACTCGCTCATGTGGACATGATTAGCTGATTCATATGAGGGGCAATATTATTTAATGAATGCTTAGTAGTTCATGTTTTTCATATGATCAATTCCAATTCATAAAAGGGTATGACATGGTTGTATCCTCCTCTGAATAATTCACTTGAATTGACTTGGCACATGCTCATGACTGAAAAACAAAAAGTCAATTAAGCCTTGATGATTTATTTTGCCTCAGAGTTCTAGTATCACTTTTGTGCCACCGTTAATTTTATTCTATCGCAAGCATGATTTTGACGGTTATTGCTCTCTTGATTGTCACTTCCCAGTCTATTGCAGCCTTCACTTGTACTGAGCGGGAATGCTGCTCGTGCTTCCAAATCCTTAAAAACCAAGTTATCCCAAAGAGTCCACCAAAAATTCCTATGCATGGTATTTCGAACCATTCTAAGTAAATTTTCATGTGCTACCTTTAAAACCTTCAAAACACTTCTTATTTTGTGACACTGTTTTTAGCTCATGAGGACGGGGTGGATGTCCTTATGTCACTTGTCAAACAGACTTTACCACCGGACTAGCGGCATATACATCTGCTTATCCATTAATTTTGCAAAAAGAGCTGGCAAATGGGGTGCCCAGTCCCGATTAATTACAACTTTAACCGCTTAATTCTCTTCACTTTTTTGTCCTGATTTACCAGACAAGCAATGACACCAGTGAAATATCTGCATGTGTAAACAAAAGAGAAAAGAGGGATGATCTGCCTTACTAGTAGAAATAACGTCTTTCATGGGAGCCGCTCTTAAAAGTCTGGTTGGTAGGGTCATATTGTACTTTCCATTTTCTGATTCATTGACAGGAACAACCACCTCCCAAAACAATTTTTACCTCTGTTTTATAAATAAAAAGCTCTAGCACTTGTTAAATCCCTTCTTCCCTCTGCGAAGGGCCAATCTTTTATTTTTATGTTGAGTCACTATCCTTTATTTGAGCACCTTCTCGAGAGCATAACTGTCATTGTTAGTGGAATGTGCTTGTCCCAGAATACGGTTAACTGTGGTATAACTTTGATGCTCTTATCTTTGATATTTTTACCTCTAGTACTCACTTGAGCTTCAGAGGTCCCTTAGCATTTATGTTTTGCTCTACAAAAAAAGGCAAGCGAGATACCACTTTATCATATCTTATTATGAACATTGCAATCCTGCAAATGGATTTATTTCATGTTATTTATTCTTAGTGTGTTGGTATCTTTTCATAGTTCACATAGCTACTTGTCATGGTCGCCCCAAGGCCCGGCGAGCATCTGAAGCTGTACATATCAGCCACTCCACAAACAGCGAGCGCGGTCTTGGTGGCTGAAAGGGAAGAGCCAGTCCTCGCCAAGAAGGACACTGCCACGCCAAGCCCAGAGCCTCCCGACAAGGAAACACCCTCTTCAGGCCCCAAGCCTCAAGTCGAGCCCGTGCAACCAGCAGGCACCCTCGCCGAGGGTCCGCCACAAGAAAACCTCGACATGGCCCCTGAAGAGCCCAGCGTTGCAACTCCATCGACAACGCTCGTCGAGCATCCCGTCTACTTTGTCAGCCCGGTGCTGCGAGATGCTCGCGAGCAATACACCATGCAGCAGAAGCTCCTCCTCGTGCTCCTCATCGCTTCCAGGAAGCTGCGCCTCTACTTCCAGGGCCACCCCATCACGGTGGTCACGTCATTTCCCCTGGAGCAAATCCTGTGCAACCCAAACGCCACTGATCGCGTCGCAGGGTGGAACATTGAGCTACAACCCTTTGGCCTGCGCTTTGACACCACAAGAGTCATCAAAGGAAGGGCATTGGCGGACTTCGTCGCCGAATGGACGGACACGCAACAGGAAGAGCCTCAAGAGGCAGAAACCACGCCGCCTGGAGACACAGTGCCAAACCACTGGACCATGCACTTCGACGGGGCATTCGCATGCCAGAACGCAGGCGCTGGCATCATCCTGACCTCACCAAAAGGCGATAAGCCCTACTACGCCGTCTAGCTGTGCTTCACGACTGACAAGGTCTCCAACAACATCGCTGAGTATGAAGGCCTCCTCGCTGGGCTCAGAGCCGCAATCGCCCACGGCATCAAGCACTTACTCATCAAGGGTGATTCCCAGCTTCTCGTCAACTTCTCCAACAAGAGCTACACGCCTAAGGACGACCACATGACCGCTTACCTCGAGGAGGTTCGCAAGCTCGAGAAGAACTTCAAGGGGATGGAGCTTAGGCACATCCCGCGAAAGGAGAACCAGGAGGCCGATGACATCGCCATGTGAGTGTCACGGAGAGAGGCCCATCAGGCAGGCGTGTTCGAGGAAAGTCTTACCAGGGCGTCCGTGAAACAGCCAAAAGAAGCAGCCAGCGTGGACATCGATGAAGAGCTCCCATTAGCACCAACATCTGGAGCACCGAGCTGCGGTCCGCCCTCAGGAGAGCGCCTATTGTTGGCTATGACACATCAAGAGACGGGCTGGATCGATGAGCTCAAGGAGTAACTCAGGGATGGAGTCCTCCCTGAAGAGGATGCAGAAGCGGAGAGAATTGCTTGACAGGCCAAGTCATACTGCCTTCACGTGGGAGACCTTAACCGCAAACGTCCAAATTGAGTTGCATTGAAATGCGTCCCCCCTGAAGAAGGCCGCCAGCTGATCAAGGACATACACAGTGGAGATTGTGGCCATCATTCATCCTCGCGCACCCTCGCGGGGAAGGTCTTCAGGAGTGGATTCTACTGGCCCTCAGTGCTTCAAGACGCAACCACCGTTGTCCAAGCTTGCGAGACATGCCAATTCCACGCCAAGAAGGTCCATCAGCCTGCACTGGGGCTCCAAACCATCCCGCTCTCCTGCCCCTTCGCGGTCTGGGGGCTGGACATCCTAGGACCGTTCCCATGCTCCAGCGGGGGCTACCGCTACCTCTACGTCGCCATCGACAAGTTCACCAAATGGGCGAAGGTCGAAGTGGTGCGCAGCATACCGGCGAGATCAGCGGTGAAATTCATCAGAGACCTGGCCTGCTGCTTCGACGTGCCAAATCGCATCATCACCGACAATGGCTCACAGTTCACCAGTGGCATCTTCAGGGCCTACTGCGAAAGCCTCGGCACCCGGCTCTGCTTCGCCTCGGTGGCTCACCCACAGAGCAATGGGCAAGCTGAGCGAGCAAACACTGAAGTACTCAAGGGCCTCAAGACAAGAAGCTTCAACCGCCTCAAGGCCCACGGCAAGAACTGGATTGAAGAACTCCCATCTGTGCTCTGGTCCATCCGCACACTGCCACAAAGCCCACTGGAGAAACGCCGTTCGCCCTCGTCTATGGCGCTGAAGCAGTCCTCCCCACCGAGATCAAGCATGGGTCCCCACGGATCCTTGCTTTCAATGAGGACGACCAGCAAGAACTCTACAACGACGACCTGCTGCTGCTCGATGGACTACGTCGCCGCGTTGCCCTCCGGGCGGTGAAGTACCAGCAAGATCTGCGCCGCTACCACAGCCGCCACATACGCCCGCGCACCCTCGAGACAGGCGATCTCGTCCTGAGGAGGATACTCTCCAGAGAAGGCCTCCACAAGCTCTCGCCCATGTGGGAAGGTCCCTACAGGGTCGCGCACATCGCCAGGCCCGACGCGGTATGACTTGAGACGGAAGACAACACCTCGGTCAAAAACCCGTGGAATATCGAGCATCTACGCAAGTTCTACCCGTGATCAAGTCGCGGCAGGCATTTTTTTTGTCTCAAGAGGGAAGCATGCATCTTCACCTCCCAGCTTCACAAAAGCTTTTCCCTCCACGAGGGCCATCTCCACTGAGCTCTCTCTACAACGCGTCGCCACGGGCCGTGAGAAGCCTCAGCCACTCCATGTGGAGCCCGGTGCCCAGACATGGCGAGCTTTATCTTGGCCACGCCAAGTGTAATGAACAATTTTGGTTCAACATGAACCTTTGCGCCTCAGCGTCGTTATGTAATATTTCTTGGTGAGTTGTTTTTCTTACGTTCATTCGCGCTCACATTTTCCCCATGCGCACCTAGTGAGCGGGGGCTGAGCACGGTGTCTGTGCCTCGGGAGCATCCCAGCAGCATCGCAAAACCCAAAGGATCCGAGCTCTAACTCGTGGTTCTCCGCCCATGACCGTTCTCTCACCAAATAGCTCTGACTCATGGGCCTGCTCCCATGCACGTCACCTCACCAAGGATCTTGGTTCTTACTCTCCTCGTGACATACACATGAGGAAACCTATGAGCGCGCATGAGTTGTACAACCGTGCTTTGCTTGTGGGTGTGCCTCTTTGTCCAACGCAGCGAAAGGACGCCCTACAAGGCTACGGAACTCCAAACCAGCCTCAGGCAACCTCGAGAGGGAAAACGCCTCACCAGGGAACACAACACGCTCTACGAGACAAACGTCTCGCAAAGCTAAGTCCAGAACTTACGCCTCATGAGTTTTCTCTCTCGCTGGTTTTGTCGCCCCTCGAGCCTCTCTTTTCTCTCTTACGCCTCATGGGCTGCTTGCACGTCAAAGGGGAGCTCCCGAGCATCATGCCTCGAGAGCTCTTACCTCTCTGAGCCTTACGCACCCCCCGGCCTTGTCGAGCCCTGAATCCGACATACCAAAGCAGCGGTGCTATTGCGCTGAAAGCAGGGTCCTAACGACGTAGAGCGAAAAAGAATTGAGAAGGAGATAAAAGGCCTCCCGAGGGGCGCTCACACTTGCACATAGTAAGTGGCTTACAAGCCATTACGAAGTGGAATTCGCAAATTCTAAGATAAAATGGTGCTCCAGGCACATCTCTCCGCGGGAGCAGCTTAAGCAGCAGGGCTGTCGTCGTCTTCACTGTCGACAGCTTCATCGTCCTCCTCCTCAGCGCCTGCCTCACCGTCGTCCTCCGGGGCCGGGGCCTCCTCGACCTCAGCCCTCTTGAAGCGCTGCACACACTTCTCCACGTCTTCCCACACTGGGGCGTCCAGCTTCGAGGTGAGCCTCTGCTCCAGGGGCTCCGTCACAGTCGTGAAGTCGAAGTTGGGATGGAGATGCGCAAGGTTGGCAAAGATGCGGCCGACCACGACGCCAAGGAGCTCGCAGCTCTTAGTGTCGACCAGGTCATCGAGGCTTGTCACGACCTCCTCAAGGCTGGTGAGAAGCTGCTCGAAGAAGCCGAGATAGGTGGCGACGTCAGCATTCCCCTCGATAGAGAGCGAGGGGGCCTTGGCTCCTAAGCGGTCCGCGACAGCCCGTGCGCGGGCCACCAGAGAGCGGAACATGCGCTCTCGCTGGCGCGATAAGACCCACGCAGCCTGAGCACTCACCCGGGCCTCCTCGACGAGCTCCACCACAGGCGCCACCAGCTGCTGCATATCAGTCATGTCCTGTGTCAGAGAGGCAAGGTCCTGCTCCGCGCAGGCCTGGGCGTCCTTGGCAGCCTGAAGGCGGGTGTCAGACCGTTTCTTCTCCCGCTCGAGCTCCCTGATGCGAGCATTGAGCTCGTCGCGCTTCTTCGTGAAGCGCTCCTCCTGCAGCTTGGCCTTCCTCACGAACTCCTTGGAGCAGTTGTCATGGAAGAGCTTCTCCTTAGTTGCGGACTCCTCCTTCATCTTCTCCTCCTTCACGTGGAGGTTCTCATTGGTCTTCAGGAGGCGCTTCTGGTAGAAGTCCTCGTCCTGGGCCATCTTCCTCTCGCGAGACTCCAGGCTCTCCCGCTGCGTGGATTGCTCTCTCTCGATTTGCTCGACATGCTCCTCGCGTTTGCGCAGCTCGGACTCACGGAAGTAGAGTTCTTCCCCGCGCCTCACAATCACCCCTTCGCGAGTATGCAGGTCCTCGCGGAACTTCTCCAAGCTCTGCCGCACGCTCTCTGGCTCCGGGATGATCTTTGCCTCGTGGTCCATGAGCTCTTGATGCTTAGTGGTGACTGCCGCCTCGCGCGCCGCAAGCTCCTGGTGCTTGGCCTCGATCTCCGCCTCGAGGGCCTCGCGCTTAGCGCTCAAGTCCACGAGGGTCTCTTCAGCCTCGCGGATCACGCTGGCGCGGGTCTCCTCAGCGAAGCGCTGAGCCTCCTCACGCCGCGCCTGGGCCGCCTCGTCCCCCCGGCGGCAACGCTCCACGGCTTCTTGAAGGCAGGCCCAGCCCCGTGCGAGCCCGGCATCCTCCTCCGCCTTGGCGCGGTCTTCCTCGGCAAGCTAGGCCTCGAGCCCATCAGGCACCTCCCTCGCCGAGCGAAAGACGACGTCTCGGCGAACCGCTATTGGGCGCCGACCCCGCAGGACCAAGGCCGACGCATCGCCAGGGGACCTAGAGGCACCGGCGCCCGCTGAGGACTCCAGAACGTCGCGCCTTGGGCTCGGAGTGGCCTCGGGGCGCGCTTGGGGGCTCTGGTGAGAGCCTCCCTCTTCATCCACGTCGGGGGCTTCTCCGCCGAGGCCGCTCCCGCCGCAGCTTCGGTGTCCACCACCGACGCTTCAGGGCTTGCGTTTGGTGGAGGTGGCGGCGCGGTGGCCTCCTCCATCTCAACGTCGGCGCGTACCTCCGCCGACTTCGCGGTCTTCACCGCATCTTCCTCCACCAATGTCGCGGTCTTCGCCGCGTCTTCTACCGCCGCCTTCTCCTGCCATGCAGGAGAAGCGCCAGGCCACGCGGCCGGCGACACCGTCGCCTCAGCCTTCTCCTCCTCGCGGCGCTCGTCCGCCTCGGGAGGTGGAGCCGCTGTCTCAAGAGGAGCGGTAGCCTCGTGAGGCACCGCTTCAGATGTAGGCGCTGTAGACGCTGCTGCAGCGCTGAGCCCTCTCCAACCTTCCGGAGCCTCTGCCGTTTCGGCTCCTCGGGACGCCTGGAGAAGGAAACGCTCAGAAATGCCTCGAGAGGGTCACTCAAGAACACATCAGGAAAGAAAGAGGAAGTACAAGACTTACGCGGCGGTGTCGATCCACCTCTTGGTCGTCCACCTCACAGGCGGAGCACTGGGCTCCGCGCTCTTCTGAGTCTCGGCAGGCTTGTCTTGGCCCACCTTAGCACTGGCCTCCGCCTCCTCCTGAGCTCCGGCGTTCCTGTCGTGGATCGCTGATGGCCCTTGACGTAGTTACCTGCGTCAAAAGAATATGGGTTAGGTTGAGACTCCAAGTGCAGAGTGTATAGTATAGGAAAGACGGTTTTCCCCACGAGGGGTGACTCGAGGGTTTAATATCGAACTCTCGGGGAATCAGTAGTGAAAGATTTATCTTCTTATCCTTCTCTTGAAAACCTACAAACAAAATAAATCGTTTTGGCCCTCAACCTCACCAAGTGGTTGTCAAGCACAAGGTGTGAGAATGATATCAAAATAAAATGAATGCAAAACAGTAAATAAATATGCAATGATGATAAATAAATATGCAAGGATGGTGGAAACAATGATGGATGATATTTTTGGATTTTGTATTGTGAATGCAAGATGTAAAAGTTTTTTTGTATTTTCGGATTTTTAAATGGCAGAAAATGTAAAAGTGGATAAAAGTTGTTGGAAATGTGTTTCTTATGATTAAAAATGCACCAGGGTTCATGGTTTCACAAATGCACTCTCTCTTTAATAAAGTGGTAGACAATGGAACACTAGAATTGACATATGATATTGCAACAAAAAGGTTTCATGACAAGTTACTAATTATATGGGCATCATGTCCTAACATAGAGATCTTTTGTTTATTAATCTCTCTTATACCCCACCAAGATACAAACTAAATCATAACACCTTAGTAATTAAGATAAATCAGAGCATAGCATTAAGTTTCATGACATGAAGTTAAAATAAGAACATGCTAGATCTAGTCATGGAGTAGTGGCAATGGTCACACCCACATCTCCGGTAGTGATGACGTGAAACACTTGTTCGTTGGGAGACCCCAAGAGGAAGGTATGATGTAGTCAGCAGCAAGTTTTCCCTCAGAAAGAAACCAAGGTTATCGAACCAGTAGGAGCAGCAACTCTTCAGAAGGTTGTCAACGGCGCCAGAAAAATAGCTGTCGCAGGGAGTCTGGACTGTTGACGTGGAATCTGCACACAACACAATCAAACTACTTTGCCCCAACGAAACAGTGAGGTTGTCAATCTCACTGGCTTGCTGAAAACAAAGGATTAAACGTATGGTGTGGAAAATGAGTATTAAATTGCAGAGAATGAAAAAGGAACAGTTTGCAGTTTGTGGTTGTTTAATCAGTGTAAAAGAATGGACCGGGGTCCACAGTTCACTAGTGGTGTCTCTCCATAAAAGATAACTAACATGTTGGGTGAACAAATTACAGCTGGGCAATTGACGAATAGTGAGCGCATGACAATGCATATACATGACATGTTGACTACTATGATATTTAATTGGGCATTACGACATAATACATAGATCGTTATCCAACAGCATCTATGACTAATAATCCACCGCCGGGTTGTCATCCGAGTCCCCCGTTGGTATTAAGTTGCAAGCAACGGATAATTGCATTAAGTAAAGTGCGTAATGTAAACAAACACATATGCCCGTGGACATAGCATCGTTAGGTTATCCCTAGTGGCAACAGCACATCCACAACCTTAGAACTTTCTGTCACTGTCCCAGGTTAAACGGAGACATGAACCCACTATCTAGCATAAATACTCTCTCTTGGAGTTACAAGCATCTACTTGGCCAAAGCATCTACGAGTAACGGAAAGCATGCAAGATCTTAAATAACATATAAGATAGATTGATAATCAACTTGACATAATATTCAATATTCATCGGATCCCAGCAAACACAACATGTAGCATTACAATAATATGATCTTGATCATGTAGGGCAGCTCACAAGATCTAAACATGATGGCACAAAGTGGAGAGACAACCATCTAGCTACTGCTATGGACCCGTAGTCCAAGGATGAACTACTCACGCATCACTCCGGAGGCAGGCATGGCGATGTAGAAGCCTCCGGTGACGATTCCCCTCTCCGGCAGGGTGCCGGGAAGAGGTTCTGAACCCTCCCGAGCTAGGGTTGACGACGGCGGCGTCTCTGGAACTTTTCGTGGATATTTGCTCAGGTACTTAGGGTTTTCGCGTCGGGGGGAATAAGTAGGCGAAAGGGCGGCGGCTGCGGACCCCCGAGGGGCCCACACCACCCAGGGCGCGGCAGAGGGGGGCCCGCGCCCTGGTGCGTGTGGCCTCCTGGTGGCCCTCCTCTGCTGCTCCTTCGCTCCGTCAGGCGTGTTCTGGAAAAATAGGCACCCCGTGTAGTTTCGTCCAATTCCGAGAATATTTCCAGACTAGCTTTTCTGGAATACAAAAACAGCAGAAAACAGGAACTGGCACTTCGGCATCTTGTTAATAGGTTAGTCCCAAAAAATGTATAAAAGTGATATAAAGTAGATGCAAAACATGTAGCAATTGGTATAAAACAAGCATGGAACATCAAAAATTATAGATACGTTTGAGACGTATCAGCATCCCCAAGCTTAGTTCCTACTCGTCCTCGAGTAGGTAAACGATAAAAACAAATAATTTTTGAGGTGACATGCTACTATCATAATCTTGATCATATAATATTGCAAGGCACATGTAAATGAATGAAGTGATCCAAGTCAATGGTCTATAATTTGCTACAAATAGATAATGAGTAAACAATGAATCACACAAGCTAAACGTTTTCATGAATAGTACTTTCGAGACAAGCATCAAACAGTTTTGCATAAGTGTTAACTCATAAAGCAATAGTTTCTAATAAAAGGTATTTAATCAACACAAAGGAAGAATTTAGTTTCAGCATTTGCTTCAACTTTCAACATATTTATCTCATGGATATTGTCAACACAAAGTAGTATAACAAGTCCAATACATTGCATATAACGCATGTTGTAACAAAGTTGACACTAGTGTTTGCTTGTGGAAGACAGAAAGAATAGGAAAACTGACTCAACATAAAAGTAAAAGAAAGGCCCTTCGCAGAGGGAAGCAGGGATTAAATCATGTGCTAGAGCTTTTAGGTTTTTGAAAGCATATAGAGATTGCATAAAATATTTGATACTCCTCCCAACCTTGCTAACACAAGCCATGGCTAACCGAATCCTCGGGTGCCTTCCATCAATCACATACCATGGAGGAGTATCTATTTTTGAGAGGTGTTTGTTAATTGTCAACGAATGGTAGCGGGTGAGAACAGTATTCTACCTGTCGAACGGACTTTTAAGAGCGGCTCCCATGAAGGACGTTATTTCTACCAGCAAGGCAGATCATCCCTCTTTCTCTTTGGTTTACACACATTCAGGTATTTCACTGTTTGTCATTGCTTACTGATGAATCAGGGCAAAAGTGTGAAGAGAATTAATTGGTTAAAGTTGTAATTAATTGGGACTGGGCACCCCGTTGCCAGCTCTTTTTGCAAGTTATTGGATAAGCGGATGTATATGCCACTAGTCCAGGTGTAAAAGTCCACTCGACAAATAGAATAAAGAATAACCACACTAATTCCTCATGAGCTAGTAAACATTGACACAAAAAGGGAATAATAACATTTTGAATAATTTAAAGGTAGCACATGAAAAATTTACTTGGAGTGGCAAGGAAATACCACATATAGGTAGTTATGGTGGACACAAATGGCATGGATTTTGGCTCAAGGATTTGGATGCACGAGAAGCATTCCCTCTCAGTACAGAGTTTAGGCTAGCAAGGTTATGTAAGCAAACAAGAATATCAACCCGTACACCAAGTTTTATATGACAAACATATTGCAAACGTTATAAGACTTCATACCGTCTTCCTTGTTAACCAAACCCTGTTATTAGAAAATATCTAGACCTTAGAGGTACCACCGATGCAAACCAAATTTTCAACAAGCTTTACGGTAGTTCTTCACTAATAGGCTTAACTCATGTGATGCACAATTTAATCATGATCTACTTGTTAACTCAAAACAATTGACAAGCATCAAGTTATCCATTTTAGTGATCTACAAGATTAAGCAAGTTTTTCCTTATACCAATTACCACATGCAACATTTTCTGAACCAACCAAACACCAATCAATTTATTTCATCAACTCTCCAAACAAATATAAGTGAAGCAAGAGAGTACTTTCTACAAAAGAAAGCTAATAGCTCTGACAAGAGATACATGAAAACAAGAGCTAAAAGCTGAACAGCGCTAGATATGAATACTCAACAAATATAAGTGAAGAATAGGAGTATTCTCATGAAAAAGCGGAGCGTGTCTCTCTCCCAATCAAGAATGCTAGGGTCCAGTCAAGCTTTATTGAAAATAAAAGTGCAATACTGAAAATAAAAAGCACACAGACGCTCCAAGAAAAGCACATATGATGTGAAAGAATTAAAATATAGTTTCACTAGAGATGACCTGATAATTTTGACGATGAAGAAGGGGATGCCTTGGGCATCCCCAAGCTTAGACGCTTGAGTCTTCTTGAAATATGCTGGGGAGATCCATGGGAGCCTCCCCAAGCTTAAGCTCTTCACTCTTCTTGATCCTATTATATCATCCTTCTCTCTTGACCCTTGAAAACTTCCGTCACACCAAACTCAAAGTAGATCTCATTAGAGGGTTAGTGCATAATCAAAAATTCACATGTTCTGTAAAGACGCAATATGATTTGTTACTTTAAACATTAGCTACAGCCACTGATGTTATGTGAAGCTCTTCCACCCAAAAAAGAATTTCACTCAACACTAGTAAAAGAGAGAATGCGAAAAATAAAAAGGCATAATCTGTCTAAAACAGAACAGTCCGCAAAGACGAATTTTTTCGAGGCACTTACGACGCTCAGATCGAGAAACTCTGAACTAATGAAAGTTTCAGACATTCATAAAGATTACGCACAAAAATTTCAGATTTTTTAACAATCTGGTGATTTTAGGAATTTCGTACAGTGAACAGCAAAAATCTGTTTCTGCGCAGCAATCAAAATTAAGCATCATCTTATCATTAGAGGCTACTCTTGGCACAACAATGCGAGAAAATAAAGATACAAAGGAGTTGCTACAGAAGTAAACAAACTCCTTGACTCAATAAAAGAAAAATTGCAGAAAAATAAAATGGGTTGCCTCCCATAAGCGCTTTTCTTTAACGCCTTTTAGCTAGGCACAAAGCATGCATCAAGTATTACCAAGTGAAGAAGCATCAACATTCTTACGCTTAGCTCTCTTACCTTTACCTTTATCTTTAGGAAATACTTGGTTACACATAGGTGAAGAGGCGAAATTCATAGTGCCTTGGCCCACATCTATTATTGCTCCAAAGCGTTTCAACAGGGACCTTCCAAGCGTAATTTGTCCTACTCCTGCACATTCAATGACATGATAATCAATAGATATTGTTATCCCTAAGATTCAATAGATATTGTTATCCCTAAGAGTTTTGTAAATACTCCTTCAGCTACTCCCCTTGGTAATTTAATAGTATTATCACCCAAAGTTATACAATCTTCGCATTTGGAAAGCTCCCAAAGATTTAAGGAATCATAAATATTCTTGGGCATTAAACAAATTCAGACATAATATCACAGCGAGAATGAAAAGTTTCACCATTTATAACAACTTTTACTGAGGGAATCCATCCCGATGGTTCAAAATTTACGGGCACATTATCATAATGTTCACGAATCTGATTATACCCTTCTTTTAGACCAGATATGTTCGTTTCAAGAGCGTTAAGTCTATCACTTATGCTTGTCAAAGCCAAATCAATTTTAGTGATTGGGGGGTAGAAATTGTAATCAATTTTTTTATAGCATTAAAAGCTTGATCCCCATCATAACGAAGGAAATCTCCTCCTACCACAGCATCTAAAGCATATCTATAGCAAAGAACAAGACCAAAATAAAAGCTACTAAGAAGCAGGCTTAAAGTCATTTTAGGTTCAGTTTTAGCATAGGACTCAGATATTCTAGACCAAGCATCTTTAAAACTCTCCTCACTCCCTTGCTTGAAAGTGAAGATCTCTTCTTCAGGTGACATTACTACTGGAACAGGGCTAGACATGATGACTAACAGAAAACAAAACTGAAAATAAACTAAATGCAAGTAACTAATTTTTTTTGTTTTTGATAATTGAAAGCAAACAAGATAAAATAAAATAAACTAAGCAAGACAAAAACAAAGTAAAGAGATTGGAAGCGTGAAACTCCCCTTGCAGAAGACTGCTGTCTCCCCGGCAACGGCGCCAGAAAAATAGGCGTCGAAGGGGAGATAGGAGTCTGCTGAACCGAAGTGCTTCCACTCCCCGGCAACGGCGCCAGAAAAATAGATTGATGACGTGAAACACACGTTCGTTGGGAGACCCCAAGAGGAAGGTATGATGTAGTCAGCAACAAGTTTTCCCTCAGAAAGAAACCAAGGTTATCGAACCAGTAGGAGCAGCAACTCTTCAGAAGGTTGTCAACGGCGCCAGAAAAATAGCTGTCGCAGGGAGTCTGGACTGTTGACGTGGAATCTGCACACAACACAATCAAACTACTTTGCCCCAACGAAACAGTGAGGTTGTCAATCTCACTGGCTTGCTGAAAACAAAGGATTAAACGTATGGTGTGGAAAATGAGTATTAAATTGCAGAGAATGAAAAAGGAACAGTTTGCAGTTTGTGGTTGTTTAATCAGTGTAAAAGAATGGACCGGGGTCCACAGTTCACTAGTGGTATCTCTCCATAAAAGATAACTAACATGTTGGGTGAACAAATTACAGCTGGGCAATTGACGAATAGTGAGCGCATGACAATGCATATACATGACATGTTGACTACTATGATATTTAATTGGGCATTACGACATAATACATAGATCGTTATCCAACAGCATCTATGACTAATAATCCACCGCCGGGTTGTCATCCGAGTCCCCCGTTGGTATTAAGTTGCAAGCAACGGATAATTGCATTAAGTAAAGTGCGTAATGTAAACAAACACATATGCCCGTGGACATAGCATCGTTAGGTTATCCCTAGTGGCAACAGCACATCCACAACCTTAGAACTTTCTGTCACTGTCCCAGGTTAAACGGAGACATGAACCCACTATCTAGCATAAATATTCTCTCTTGGAGTTACAAGCATCTACTTGGCCAAAGCATCTACGAGTAACGGAAAGCATGCAAGATCTTAAATAACATATAAGATAGATTGATAATCAACTTGACATAATATTCAATATTCATCGGATCCCAGCAAACACAACATGTACATTACAATAATATGATCTTGATCATGTAGGGCAGCTCACAAGATCTAAACATGATGGCACAAAGTGGAGAGACAACCATCTAGCTACTGCTATGGACCCGTAGTCCAAGGATGAACTACTTACGCATCACTCCGGAGGCAGGCATGGCGATGTAGAAGCCTCCGGTGACGATTCCCCTCTCCGGCAGGGTGCCAGGAAGAGGTTCTGAACCCTCCCGAGCTAGGGTTGACGACGGCGGCGTCTCAGGATGTTTTCGTGGATATTTGCTCAGGTACTTAGGGTTTTCGCGTCGGGGGGGATAAGTAGGCGAAAGGGCGGCGCCTGCGGACCCCCGAGGGGCCCACACCACCCCAGGGCGCGGCAGAAGGGGGGCCCGCACCCTGGTGGCGTGTGGCCTCCTGGTGGCCCTCCTCTGCTGCTCCTTCGCTCCGTCAGGCGTGTTCTGGAAAAATAGGCACCCCCGTGTAGTTGCGTCCAATTCCGAGAATATTTCCAGAATAGCTTTTCTGGAATACAAAAACAGCAGAAAACAGGAACTGACACTTCGCCATCTTGTTAATAGGTTAGTCCCAAAAAATGTATAAAAGTGATATAAAGTAGATGCAAAACATGTAGCAATTGGTATAAAACAAGCATGGAACATCAAAAATTATAGATACGTTTGAGACGTATCAGGTAGCAAGGTATTTTTCTTTATCCCTAGTGAGGCAACAAAGTAAGGTAAAAACCCAAGTGGATCGCGAAACTTTCTCTCACGTTCATCGCACTAGCCACCCCCCGTTACTCCAACTAATGCACACGTTCCCCCTCACACGCTCTCATACACATGCTTGATCAAAACAAGTAAACAAGAACGGGGTACATAACATGCATCTACTTTCATAACTGAAACAAAACTATTGCAATCTCAAACATATATTAACTCATAAAAAGATCCACCACAAAGATATTACATAGATGACAATAATCATGTTCAGCAGCTCATACGGTACTAATTAGTGAAGCTCAAGAGAGAGGAGAGATACATAAGTTACTTCCACAAACCCATAGTCCAGGGGTGGACTACTCCCTCTTCATCATGGAGATGGCAGAGAAGTCATTGGAGAAGATGGAGACCACGCCGGCAGCGCCCCGCCAGAGTTTTCCCCTCCAATCTGCAACTCCAGGTCTCTGTTTTGTGGTTTCTGTGTTTCTGCGGCGCTCCTTTCTGAAAGGCGTCGGGGACTATTTTTATAGTCGTTTTTAGGTCAAGACGGAGGTTCGGGAAAAAAGATCGACGACAACGGAGCCACGAGGGCCTAGATGGTGGGTCCCACGTGGCCAGATTCCTTGGCCGCGTGGCCCACCCTCTCCTGGCCCTCGAGCCTCCGCTTGTTCGCATCCTTCGCTCCCACGCTTCGTTCCTTCCAAAAACTGATCCCCGTAAATTATCAGGTCATTTGGACGTCGTTTGGGTCCCTGAAACATCAAAATATAGAAAATAGGGTTTTCTGCCTGTGCAGGGTTAATTCCAGAAAAATAGGGAAACAATGTAATATTCCCAAAATCAATATAAAACAATGCTATAACCCTTATACGATGCAAATATGATTGAAATATAAGTAATATAATGCAAAGTTCATGTTTGCATTTTACATGCATCAACATCCCCAAGCTTAACCTATACTCGTCCTCGAGTATGAAGGTGATAAAACTAACATGGACTTTGCAATTTAATACTATCAAAGGATATCAAAGATGATTACTACTGCTACATAGAGTCAAATGATTCATTCTTCAAAGGAGTAGCAATATACATGTGGGGATCCCGGACTAGCTATCCGAAATACCCTTGTGCCTACAACATCAGCGATCCCATGATCAGTCTGTCGCTGAGCACAATCAAACTGTTATCCAAAGAACATCCAAAAATACCGAATCAAAATACTTACTTGATTGAAGTAATAATCTTCAATAAGTTCTTGCAGCGGAAATCATCAAACAGCGTGGAGCCCAAGTCATTTGCCACAACCCCACATGCAGCTGACTGGGAAGCGCCCTAGTTCGCAAAGACGTCATCGATCTCTCGGTCTTCAGCATACTTCTCCTTGAACTCTGGACATGGGAATATCCAGGGACACAGCCATGAGTACATTTACGTACTCGCAAAACTACCCCGGCATGAGCATGCAATAGCATCATTTTATTATAATAAAACCCTTTATTTTGAGAAGACACCTCTATATCTTTGTTGAAAAGAAAAGAAGGCTTTTAAAACTTTTTCCCATAAACCTATCTTTGTAAGAATTCTCTTTTAAGACTTTTTCTCGGAAAATCACCATTTGTTTATTTCTCCAAAACTCCTCCTTTTTCGACCAAAACCATTCCTAGTGAAATCATTTTTTTCCAACAACCTTATACCAACCCTTTGGTATAGTTGCATAAAACATTTCCCACTTTCAGGACACAAAACTTTGCACTTCTCGATCATAGCCACTCAGGGTCCTCCACTTTTCCAGCAACGTCATACCGACTCATCGGTATAGTTGCACATAAACAACATCTCCATTTTCCTTTCAAATCTTAAAACATTTCCAAAACTTGCACATGGTCAGAGGACAGCCTCCCAACTATCCATATCCGAGGACTCGGCTATTCGAATAGTTTTATTACCCTCAGCAGAGGTAGCACGCTTTTAACCCACATCCATCCGGCAGCTCATCATGTCAGCCACGTCCCGCCATACAAGGTGTATGCGAAGTTGAGCCACCGACCATAGCCTCTCCTTTGCTCATGCTAGTATAGGATCCTACCCATATGATAATTCCCATCGACACTCAGTCCGGTCCCCGTCGGCAACCCCAAGTGTGAGGACTCATATGTTTTTCCCGGTGACCACATTTATGAAGTCTTCAATCCTCCTCCTTAACTTTCCATAGAGTTTGAGCGAGGACCCAGGTCAGGGGAGTTCACAAACCATCCCCTCACGCATAACGGAGTCATCTCCGTCGATGAGGTATCCCATACTAATAAGATCAAATTATATGACTAAGCCCTGTTCCCATATGGGGGTAAACGTGGTCGCGCAGATTATTGGCTGGTCGTCATAGTACGAAGACACAATGTGCATTTTTCATAAACACCTCCATTCTCCAGTTCTCCAGTTCCATACCGACATCTCGGTATTCCATATCCACACAAGTATTTTCAAAGGAGTTTTGAGTAAACAATATTTTTCCCATCCTAAAGTTTGAAAAGAATTTCCATCTAATATCTCCATATAGGGTGTCAAAATAATATACTTGTATTTTGGAAAAGGGTTTTCAAAATCATAACTTTAGTGGCAAACACCACATAAATCAGTTATGCTCTTTATAAGTAAAACATGTGAAACAAAATAGATGTATATAGATGCAAGCTCAGAGAATAGCTTGCCTGATTTCAGCATGATGTTCCCGGGGCTTCTTCTCACTGATCAAAGAAATAACTCTCATCCTTCTCCGATAAACCCTTTCCAAATACCACCCCGGTAGCGTTTATCTCTAGCGTCGCAACATGAAAATAAAACAACACGCAATAAGCAAACCAAACCACAAGTGGTATACAAACAAGTAATCAACCACAACATAGCACTAGTTTAATCAAGCAACAAACTAAGATCTACATTTACAAGGGCATTATACTCACAGGAGTATAACACCACAAACATGCTAAAACAAGAGGGCACAAAGACATCCTCAAATAGAGGTAATTAACAACCACTTTTCTTTAATCAGGAAATACTTCAGACAAAAGTTAAACTACCAATTAATCTTGGTAATTCAAAATATCTCACCAAGTTAAGGTGGAGACATTAACAAGACACTCAAGCTATTACTTAACTTAGAGACAACCAAGTTGAACAAGCAAGGCAAACATCTTTCTCACACCAACATATCTAACAAATACCACTAACAGTACTAACATATTATAACCTGCTATACAATATTAACACGCAAGCATAGTACCACAACAATCATTATCCAGCAAGGCATTCATATTAATCACACACAAATAATCTAACATCAAAACAAACTAGCATAGCAATTTCCAATTACTAGGAGAAGACTATATAGGGAATAAAACTCTAACAAATACATGACTAACAAGTAGTTCCCCTAACCTGCTAGTAAAACAAGGAAACATGTCATAACAGTGGATTACCACCACACACATGCTAGGAAACATATTTGTAATAATAAATATATAACACAACAACTAACAAAGTCCTAATAAAAATAGGCAGAAAATGCCTAAAGTTTATAATTATCACCACAGTCAAACCATGACTCCTAAATTCAAACCAAATTAGGTATAGGTTCTTCTATACATATAGAAGACAATCCAATTGGATTTACTCCAAAATTCAACTCACAAAAATCTACAAAAATCACCCAAGCGCTACTGGTGTGTTTACAAGAATGAATACAATTTGGGTTTTATACTTCATTTGCATACAAGACCAGAATATCTAGAAAGGTATCACTTCAACCTATCCAGAGAAATTTAGTTTGCAATTTTTGGAGTTATAAAACTCTAGATATTAAATATTTAATGAACTAGATACTTTTTACTAGATTAACTCTAGCACACACATAACTACACATTTTGGTAATTGTCCAGTGCCACATGGTTAAGAAAACACATAAGAATGCTACAAAATTTGAATCACCCCAATAGCTATCACAGATTTACCACAAAAGATTTAAAGCTCTACTGCAATTTACACAGGAAATAGAAATAGATAATAGACCTATTAGAGAAAAAAGAGAAATGGGCCGGATCTGGCCCAGATCCAACTGAGCATCGCTGAGAGCGGCCCCGCTTGCGGCCCATGAGCACGGGCGAAGCGGTATGGGCCTTCTTCTCCTTCCTCGACACGCGCACGGCCGAACGAAGCACGACAGGGAGCACGGCGAGGTCGGCGTCGGCGGCTCCGGTGACCTAAGCAAAGAGGATGATGTCCATGAAATAGTTCACGATGAGAGAGTTTCAGAGAGGTGAAAATGGCGAGGAGGGGTGGACAGAGCTGCTCGCGAGGTCCCTGGAAATGTGACGGCTGGCGCGGAAGAGGTCGCAAATGCTCAGCTCGATTCGCGGAGTCCCACATCGATTCCTTGCTCGAGGTTGTAGAGGACAACGAGACGGTTCTTCTGGCGCTCTTCGATCTGGACGGGGCGCTCTCAAGCGACGGCGGCAGCGGCGGCCGCGGCGGCGAGGGTTCGGTGCTTTGGGAGGAAATAGAGGGAGTGAGGGGAAAGCAGAGGAACGTGCTCCTCTTATCTTCTCGCAGAGGAGAGGAGAGGAGAGGAGGGGGGGGGGGGCCTGGGCACGGCGGCAGGGGGGTCCGGCGAGGAGCGCTGTGGGGGCTTGGGTGGTGCGGCGCCACGGGGGACACGGCGGCGTGCTTCCCGGCTACAGGAACACGAAGACACTTTTCTAGATAACCCCCTGGAGTTCTGTTTCCAGTTACAACTAGGTCCTTTTCTTTATTTCTTTGAAAACCAGAAGCTTTTCAAGGATTTTATTGAGGCACTAAATCAATTTAGAAAAATTTGAAATTATTTGGGTAGGCTCCGCTTGTCATGTAGAAGCTCCACAAAAATTGGTTTTACAAAATAAAATGTTTTGAACAACTTTTGTTCATAGGGTTTAAAAATGGCATTTTTCTTAAATGCAAAATTATAATCCTTTGAAATTTTGAAGCAAGTTCAAAATATTATTTTTGGAACTCTTGGAACTTCCTTGACAAATATATTAGCTTTTGTATTTGTGTTTGTCAGAAACAAACACATTTGAATTGATTCAAATGAGTAAAATAAGATTTCTTAGTTTAAATAAAATTAAGTGGTAACTATATAATTTTGAGAAGGGAGGGGTATGAGAAGGAGATGGTCATCTTTTTACCTCATCCAGGGAATTAGTCTCATAAGGAAAATATTTGCTTGAGAGAAATAGAGAGTGAGGTAGACAGATTAATATATTAAGATCCTTTCTTTAACTCATGATCTTAATTTCTATTTGTTGAGTAATTTGAGGAGTTTGCTTTAAACTTAAGTCACATTCCAAATTGTTGCCAAGTGTGTTTTATTTTTAGTGTTAGACACAGCTGAGGAATTGACCTCACAAGCAACAAACATAACCAGATCAGCATCACAACCAAGTCCACACAAGGTCAAACACAGCAAGGGGAAGTAAAACACAATCATCAGTGAAACATTTTAAAAAGTTTTTGTTGGTTCTGAAATTTGGGTCTTGTTAAACTAAGTTTTTCTTAGTTTCTAAATTTGGGATGTGACAGCTCTTCACCCCTTAAAAATAAATCTCGTCCTCGAGATTTGCCCGGTGGTAACAGGGGAGTACAAGGGCACGGGATTTGGGTTGACTACTTCTACGGTCGTTGCTCCTTCAGTGAGGTTGCCAGGTGAGTTCTTGATAACTTGATGATGCAAGGCTTTCTTCGTCGATAAAAATCTATGCTGAGTTCAGTTCCTTGATGACAGGGTTGACTTGATGATCGACTTTGATGGACAGCCGTGGTGGATCGCTTTTAGATACTACAAGGCTAAGGTGCAGGGATCTAATTATTAACATCTCCTGGTATACACATTGCAGGTCTTCCCCCCTTAAAAAGGGGTCTTGAAGGTTTATCTGGGGTTGACTTGGAGGCATTGTTCTTCTTGGGTAACTTGACGATCTTCGTCTTGGATGTCATTCCTCGTTGCTTGGGGTTGATGCAGATATCACTTCCTGGTATTGTCTCCTTACAAGGGTCGCAGGTAGGGACGCGTTGTTCTCAAGATGCGTCAAGTCTGAGCACTCGATTCGCTCTGGTTTCTAGTTAGTAGAGGGAGGTTATAACTTCTAAATGCGTCTGGACTTTCTTAGTGGTTGATGTCGTCAACAACAGGTGCTTCCGTCGTTTGACTCCTCTTAGTGACTTCTAGTAGATCTTCTTCACGCTTTTCTTCCTTCGGCTTGGCAGGAAAAAGGCTGGTACTGAATGGCTTCTTTGGTTCTGGGTCTTCACGAGTTTCGCAGGGGTCTTCACAAGTAAGTTAGAGCACACCAGAATAGTTAGGGTTTCCGGGAAAACTTTCTGGTTAGGGATCTTAGGTTAGTTTTCAAGGGAGTTGGGTGCTATACTCTGAACATCAAACTTATTATACCTTAGATCCCAAAACAACCAACTTTACATAGGCCTCTAATTCTCGAGTCTTCAAAATACCATCTCAATATCTCTGATAAGGCCACTACTATCAACTAGTTAGTTGAATCATGGCTTTTGCCCAAGCTAAAGTTATTAATCCACTATCATCTCCTGTGGTCATAAACTCTTTATCATATTATAGTTCGATCTATTGGATATCCACCAAACCTTTAAGGCATAATCTTCCCATTATCTTTTATCACAAAAATCGTAGTGGTCCACCAATTACTTCTTGCTTAATTTATTCCCCAGATAGGCATATCTCGACATATCTGACTCCTTCAAGTTGCCATTTTCCCACGATCATATCATCAAGAATTGACCCACTTTCTAACCAAATTCAGATTTTATCTCAACACCTTTGGGCCTTGATCTCATAATCAAAGATAAATGATCTTTCTAAGAATAATCCAAACAGAGCGTGACAAGCTCTGAAAACTACTATCACCTAGAATGTCTTGCTACTAGACCAAGTCATATTGATTCCTAGAATCCGATAAACATTCACTTATCCTCCACCAATTATCTCTTGCATACAACGATCTACTCATTTGCTAACTCATCTTTGACCACTTCCTATAATTCCATAAGAATTTAGTACAAGGGTCACTTGCCCAAGAATCGCCCTAAACATTCCAACACCGGAGTATTCTTCTTAATTTACTTGCTTCTAACCAATCCAAACATCATTTTATCAGCAAGTGATTCCTAAAAATCCAATAACTTTCACCTTATTTTCTAAACCTTGAATCAAGGGTCACGTCTCCTAGTTCCAGATAACCACCAATGGTTGGGGACCACAACTGGTTAGCCCTAGAGTATTAATCAATTATATCATCTGTTCAATCCCAATTAATTTATCGATCCACTCCAAGTTTTCACTCCTTTTATAAACCCCAAATTTTTGATATTACCAACACATCCACCAAATTTTGATCTTGTCAAGATACTTTTGGCTAACAACTTTCAATTCAACACACTTATATCTTTCTACAGCCTCCTTTCTAACAACTAGTTTTGAGTCGGTCTCTGGCACCTCTTAATGGTCCCTAGAAAAAGTTAGTGAGGAACCTTCGCACCAGTTGTTTTTCAAAAGGGGTACTTGGAGAAACACTATAAATCTCCATGTGACTTTCTCACTTGGAACTTGAGTATCTCCTAAGGTATGCTCTTGGTTTAAGAAAATTATTATTGTCCTTGATTTAAGTTCCAACATCCTTTGTCTCACCCTGCGGTGAAGACATCCACTAGTTCCAACAAAGCTTTCCATTAGTTAGTTGTGTAAGAGCGTGGGTGTCCTTTATGACATCGAATTGCCTTAGTCATACAAGAAGAATTTGTTAACACGGTAGCTAGTCTTGTCACCAAATGACTTTTCATATTCCAGAGGCTGAGATGTACTGGTTTATCTGATGTTTCGTTTATTTGTATATGACACTCAATTGTTGGAGCATACAAAAGTGATTTGTTAACAAGTTCATGAGGCTTGTTACCAAACTACTTCTATATAACACGAACATTGGAATGTCACACTATTTCTAGACAGATTAAGAATAATAGATTCTGATATATGAGTTTCCAAATACTCAAGGATAGTCTGGTATATTAATTACTTCCTTGCCAACTTAAGAAATCTCTCTTCAAAGTCTCTTTGTCGCAGTTCCTCCTTCTTGCGGTCTCTGAGCTCGAATCTTCATAGCAACTCTCCTACACTCCTTGAGTTCTCCTAGTTACCGATTCTAAATGGGTCTCCTTATGTCCTCATCTCTTGTCAAGGCTTGTAGTCCTAGAAGATTAGTTAGTACTATCGTGGACTTGATTCAATGTTTAACCTAAAGTTAGATACGATAAGTTAGTGTAGTATTCTTGTAACTTCACAAGTTAATTTTGCGGGGTAAGGCTCGTGTCTTCACGAGGTTGGCGTAAAATTGCAGTTTCCTTCGAGATCTTGACGCACTTGCTCCAGACGGTGCATGAAGGTCATTGTCTGACTTGCCGATTAAGTTGCAACAAATCTCAGGGTTTTTGGTTAAAGTTCGGGGGTCTTTTATATCTTGCGCAACTGTAAGTTCTTATCGGGAGATGGTTTAGATGAGAGGAAAAATATTTTCAGAAAGATTTTTCCTAGGCGGTTTTACATTTGCAACAAAGTGCAACTATGGCGAAGAGGTCAAAAATGGTTTTGATAGGTGGCAAAAAGGAATTTTATAAAAAGAGAATTTGGAGGTTACTTGTGTTGCCGACAAGGCGTGATTGTGAACACACAAGAAAAACAACACACACACAGGGAACTCACAACAAACAACACATAAGCAGAGTACTCACAAGCAAGGAGCACACAACAAACAACACACAAGGTACATTTAGTACCAACGGCGTCTAATATCGGAGTAGGTGGGGTAGCTCAAGTAAAACAATTGAGCTTATCCTATCGATCCTATGGTTCTGGGTCAAACATGGTTGCTGAAATCTTCATTTTATCGCCTTTGTCTTCAACTGGAGAAATTGGGATCGTCGAAGTTGCAACTTGGGTAGAATTGTTGTTGTTGAGCTGACGTCTTCGGAGGTCTCCTGCTTCGTTGATACTGACGGTCTTGGTATTTGCAGATCGAACGCCTTGATGTTAAATGTTGAGTATTCGAGATGGAAGCTTCTTCTTGTAGGTGCTAGCTAATTGGGTCTCACAGTTCATCGTCAAGTATTTTGAACGGGTAAGAGGGATTAGAGAATTCCTTGGAAAATCTTAAATAGAGTGGTAAGACTCAGAAATATTTGAGAAGGTGAGAAGAGTGGAAGTTATTTTTGGACTTCCTTAGATAAAAGTATGTTTTTGGTAACAATATATTTTTAACAAAATATTTCTTTCCTAACTAACGTCCATGCTAACTAAGGTCTGTTACAGTCAGGATGGCTCTGATACCAAGTCTGTGGGGACCCCGGACTAGCTGTCCGAAATACCCTTGTGCCTACAACATCAGCGATCCCATGATCAGTCTGTCGCTGAGCACAATCAAACTGGTATCCAAAGAAGATCCAAAAATACCGAATCAAAATACTTACTTGATTGAAGTAATAATCTTCAATAAGTTCTTGCAGCGGAAATCATCAAACAGCGTGGAGCCCAAGTCATTTGCCACAACCCCACAGGCAGCTGACTGGGAAGCGCCCTAGTTCGCAAAGACGTCATCGATCTCTCGGTCTTCAGCATACTTCTCCTTGAACTCTGGACATGGGAATATCCAGGGACACAACCATGAGTACATTTACGTACTCGCAAAACTACCCCCGAATGAGCATGCAATAGCATCATTTTTATTATAATAAAACCCTTTATTTTGAGAAGACACCTCTATATCTTTGTTGAAAAGAAAAGAAGGCTTTTAGAACTTTTTCCCATAAACCTATCTTTGTAAGAATTCTCTTTTAATACTTTTTCCCGGAAAATCACCATTTGTTTATTTCTCCAAAACTCCTCCTTTTCCGACCAAAACCATTCCTAGTCAAATCATTTTTTTCCAACAACCTTATACCAACCCTTTGGTATAGTTGCATAAAACATTTCCCACTTTCAGGACACAAAACTTTGCACTTCTCGATCATAGCCCCTCAGGGTCCTCCACTTTTCCAGCAACCTCATACCGACTCATCGGTATAGTTGCACATAAACAACATCTCCATTTTCCTTTCAAATCTTAAAACATTTCCAAAACTTGCACATGGTCAGAGGACAGCCTCCCAACTGTCCATATCCGAGGACTCGGCTATTCGAATAGTTTTATTACCCTCAGCAGAGGTAGCACGCTTTTAACCCACATCCATCCGGTAGCTCATCGTGTCAGCCACGTCCCGCCATACAAGGTGTATGCGAAGTTGAGCCACCGACCATAGCCTCTCCTTTGCTCATGCTAGTATAGGATCCTACCCATATGATAATTCCCATCGACACTCAGTCCGGTCCCCGTCGGCAACGCCAAGTGTGAGGACTCATATGTTTTTCCCGGCGACCACATTTATGAAGTCTTCAATCCTCCTCCTTATCTTTCCATAGAGTTTGAGCGAGGACCCAGGTCAGGGGAGTTCACAAACCATCCCCTCACGCATAACGGAGTCATCTCCGTCGATGAGGTATCCCATACTAATAAGAGCAAATTATATGACTAAGCCCGTTCCCATAGGGGGGTAAACGTGGTCGCACAGATTATTGGCTAGTCATCATAGTACAAAGACACAATGTGCATTTTTCATAAACACCTCCATTCTCCAGTTCTCCACTTCCATACCGACATCTCGGTATTCCATATCCACACAAGTATTTTCAAAGGAGTTTTGAGTAAACAATATTTTTCCCATCCTATAGTTTGAAAAGAATTTCCATCTAATATGTCCATATAGGGTGTCAAAATAATATACTTGTATTTTGGAAAAGGGTTTTCAAAATCATAACTTTAGTAGCAAACACCACATAAATCACTTATGCTCTTTATAAGTAAAACATGTGAACCAAAATAGATGTATATAGATGCAAGCTCAGAGAATAGCTTGCCTGATTTCAGCATGATGTTCCCGGGGCTTCTTCTCACTGATCAAAGAAATAACTCTCATCCTTCTCCGATAAACCCTTTCCAAATACCACCCCGGTAGCGTTTATCTCTAGCGTCGCAACATGAAAATAAAACAACACGCAATAAGCAAACCAAACCACAAGTGGTATACAAACAAGTAATCAACCACGACATAGCACTAGTTTAATCAAGCAACAAACTAAGATCTACATTTACAAGGGCATTATACTCACAGGAGTATAACACCACAAACATGCTAAAACAAGAGGGCACAAAGACATCCTCAAATAGAGGTAATTAACAACCACTTTTCTTTAATCAGGAAATACTTCAGACAAAAGTTAAACTACCAATTAATCTTGGTAATTCAAAATATCTCACCAAGTTAAGGTGGAGACATTAACAAGACACTCAAGCTATTACTTAACTTAGAGACAACCAAGTTGAACAAGCAAGGCAAACATCTTTCTCACACCAACATATCTAACAAATACCACTAACAGTACTAACATATTATAACCTGCTATACAATACTAACACACAAGCACAGTACCACAACAATCATTATCCAGCAAGGCATTCATATTAATCACACACAAATAATCTAACATCAAAACAAACTAGCATAGCAATTTCTAATTACTAGGAGAAGACTATATAGGGAATAAAACTCTAACAAATACATGACTAACAAGTAGTTCCCCTAACCTGCTAGTAAAACAAGGAAACATGTCATAACAATGGATTACCACCACACACATGCTAGGAAACATATTTGTAATAATAAAGTTATAACACAACAACTAACAAAGTCCTAATAAAAATAGGCAGAAAATGCCTAAAGTTTATAATTATCACCACAGTCAAACCATGACTCCTAAATTCAAACCAAATTAGGTATAGGTTCTTCTATACATATAGAAGACAATCCAATTGGATTTACTCCAAATTCAACTCACAAAAATCTACAAAAATCAACCAAGTGCTACTGGTGTGTTTACAAGAATGAATACAACTTGGGTTTTAGACTTCATTTGCATACAAGACCAAAACATCTAGAAAGGTATCACTTCAACCTATCCAGAGAAATTTAGTTTGCAAGTTTTGGAGTTATAAAACTCTAGATATTAAATATTTAATGAACTAGATACTTTTTACTAGATTAACTCTAGCACACACATAACTACACATTTTGGTAATTGTCCAGTGCCACATGGTTAAGAAAACACATAAGAATGCTACAAAATTTGAATCACCCCAATAGCTATCACAGATTTACCACAAAAGATTTAAAGCTCTACTGCAATTTACACAGGAAATAGAAATAGATAATAGACCTATTAGAGAAAAAAGAGAAATGGGCCGGATCTGGCCCAGATCCAACTGAGCAACGCTGAGAGCGGCCCCGCCTGCGGCCCATGAGCACGAGCGAAGCGGTATGGGCCTCCTTCTCCTTCCTCGACACGCGCACGGCCGAACGAAGCACGGCAGGGAGCACGGCGAGGTCGGCGTCGGCGGCTCCGGTGACCTAAGCAAAGAGGATGATGTCCATGAGATAGCTCACGATGAGAGAGTTTCAGAGAGGTGAAAATGGCGAGGAGGGGTGGACGGAGCTGCTCGCGAGGTCCCTGGAAATGTGACGGCTGGCGCGGAAGAGGTCGCGGATGCTCAGCTCGATTCGCGGAGTCCCACATCGATTCCTTGCTCGAGGTTGTAGAGGACAACGAGACGGTTCTTCTGGCGCTCTTCGATCTGGACGAGGCGCTCTCAAGCGACGGCGGCAGCGGCGGCCGCGGCGGCAAGGGTTCGGTGCTTTGGGAGGAAACAGAGGGAGTGAGGGGAAAGCAGAGGAACGTGCTCCTCTTATCTTCTCGCAGAGGAGAGGAGAGGAGGGGGGCCTGGGCACGGCGGCAGGGGGGGTCCGGCGAGGAGCGCTGTGGGGGCCTGGGCGGTGCGGCACCGCGGGCGACACGGCGGCGTGCTTCCCGGCTACAGGAACACGAAGACACTTTTCTAGATAACCCCCTGGAGTTCTGTTTCCAGTTACAACTAGGTCTTTTTCTTTATTTCTTTGAAAACCAGAAGCTTTTCAAGGATTTTATTGAGGCACTAAATCAATTTAGAAAAATTTGAAATTATTTGGGTAGGCTCCCCTTGTCATGTAGAAGCTCCACAAAAATTGGTTTTACAAAATAAAATGTTTTGAACAACTTTTGTTCATAGGGTTTAAAAATGGCATTTTTCTTAAATGCAAAATTATAATCCTTTGAAATTTTGAAGCAAGTTCAAAATATTATTTTTGGAACTCTTGGAACTTCCTTGACAAATATATTAGCTTTTGTATTTGTGTTTGTCAGAAACAAACACATTTGAATTGATTCAAATGAGTAAAATAAGATTTCTTAGTTTAAATAAAATTAAGTGGTAACTATATAATTTTGAGAAGGGAGGGGTATGAGAAGGAGATGGTCATCTTTTTACCTCATCCAGGGAATTAGTCTCATAAGGAAAATATTTGCTTGAGAGAAATAGAGAGTGAGGTAGACAGATTAATATATTAAGATCCTTTCTTTAACTCATGATCTTAATTTCTATTTGTTGAGTAATTTGAGGAGTTTGCTTTAAACTTAAGTCACATTCCAAATTGTTGCCAAGTGTGTTTTATTTTTAGTATTAGACACAGCTGAGGAATTGTCCTCACAAGCAACAACAATAACCAGATCAGCATCACAACCAAGTCCACACAAGGTCAAACACAGCAAGGGGAAGTAAAACACAATCATCAGTGAAACATTTTAAAAAGTTTTTGTTGGTTCTGAAATTTGGGTCTTGTGAAACTAAGTTTTTCTTAGTTTCTAAATTTGGGATGTGACAATACAAGTGTAATCATTATGAAGTGATATCAAATATTCAATGTAAGGATGTTCAATGATAATTCACAAAGTGTAACATATAAGAAAGTCTATGGACCAAATGTATGCATAATGAAAAGTAAAAACATCCTATAATGGTCATAGAGTATTCTCGTAAATCTGAATATAAAAGGTGGACACTTTGGAAAGATATATAAATGAGTAGAGGTAAAACATGAATAAGTTTCATCTAACTTCCAAATGCTTCTACTTAAGTTAATGTTTGCAATGTGGTATCCATTGGTGTCAAGCTCTCATTACCCCTATCATAGCATCTTGAATGGTTAAGTTTAAAGTGAAAGCAAATATGAGTAGTATGCTTACAAAGTATGGGTTGAATGTCTCATGCCCCGTGAATACGAGTACCTACACCACGGTGTTACTCAACTTGGGACACAAAAGCAAGTTCAAGTTAAGGTCATTGTAAGTAATATAATAGCGTCATCAAGAGCGTCAACTGGGTACCTCTTGTCCCAGGACATGGAACAAGCCCATGTCAAAATGACAAGACAAACAAACAAAATGAACAATCTCCACACCCTTTTTATTTACTATTGGTATAGCTTTTTATTGTGGGGTGCATCACTGAAGGTTCACCATAGCATGTAAGTAAATTTCCACCATGAATGATGCATGGCTTAGATTAGCGGCCCAGGCGTCTCTCTAGCCATTTATACAAACTCATTAAACTCACTAAGTTTCCACATTTATTTGGCACCATGATAAGCATCCATAAACAAAAGTACATGATATCAACAAAATATAAAGAGCACGTTGAAAGCTTGCCATGTGACAGCACATATGAGCTAACTCCCAACCAAGACTCTTGTCAAGCTCACAACTTCATAATTTTAATCACAATGGGTCATGTTTATTAAGTGCAATAAAAGTAAGGTGTGCATCAAGTTCGTGAGAGCTCTTTAACCAACTTTTCCCATAACAATCAATAACATAAGCATTTTAATTCAGAAGTATAGATAATAAAAATAACATGATAAACATACTCGGAATAGCATAAAGCTAATAGGTAGATATGGTGGACTCACTGGAAAAACTTTGGTTGAAGGTGTTGGAAAACAAGTTTTTACTTGTTGGAATTTTTGGGCTAGCAAGAGGGAGAAAGTTGACCCTAAATGCATGCATAAGTGTCCATAGAACTAACCAATCCATGTTAAACAAAGTAAAGTAACATTCAGCATCAAAACATGAATAAAGATAGCTCTTGATAAAACACTTGCAAATTAATATTCATTAAAAGCACATGAATCATGCAACTATATGTATCTTTTTGAATCAACTCAAACATCCCTTTCCCAATCTTTTTAATAGCATCCAACTTAATTCAACCCAAATTTCCAGTAGCTCTCTCATATATAAATGATAGTGGTGGTCTCAAGACAAACAAAAAATCAAACCGAAATAAAAAGCAAATAAAAGACGCTCCAAGTTTATGCGATAAAGTGCATTGATCGAAAAACAGAAGTTAGACGTGTGCAAACCGAGAGTGTGTTGGTCCAGTGGGGTTGTCTTCACATCCCCAAGCTTATGGTCTTCACCATCCTTGGATAGCTCTTGGTGCATCTCCTCTAATCCCTGTGAAAAAACTTCAAACACCGTTTCTCCCATTTCTTTTCTGTGGGGTGACATTAGTAGTGATAGACAAACGAATTGATTGCTGCATAAAATCCTTAAAAAAAATTCATATGAATGTCCAGAAAGTGTATAATGTTGTATGCCTACTTATAAACTCAATTGGATAAAAAAGATTCAAGTTAAAAGTTCAAAGAATGCATCAAACAAAATGGGACAGAATCTGTCCAGAAAAACAGCAGCAGCAAAACGTATTTTTCTACCCTACTTAAATATGTCGAAAAATTCTGAAAAATTCATGCTTACAGAGGATGAAAAGTTTCAACTACAGTTCAAATATCAGCTCATTCGGAGTTACAGAATAGGAATTAAAAATCATACCGTGCACAGATTCGTGCTGGAATAAAATCTCCGAATGCAAATAGCAACTTTTTCAAACCAAAATAGGTAAAACTTGGCACTTTATTAAAAATTCCAGAAACAAAACTAAAAACTAAGTCTCTTGTTACAGCAAGAGGACACAAAGAAAATCAAAAATAAAAACAACCGGGTTGCCTCCCGTAAAGCGCTTTCTTTATAGCCATGTAGCTAGGCTTCTTACTTGATATTTATTGTGGACGAAGCTCATGAGGGAGCTTGAACTTTGATGTGTCCCTCTTCCTTGGGAAGTGTTCCATGCACTTCTTGTGTGGAAACTGAAACTTCACATTCCCTTCTTTTGAATCAATGATAGCACCTGTGGTACGAAGAAAAGGTCTTCCAAGAATAATTGGACTAGAGGTTTTATTCCCCATATCCATGATTAGAAAATCAACAGGTACAAATGTCATATGCAACTCTACCATAACATCACTTACTTTTCCTAAAGCATGTTTAATGGAATCATCAGCAAGTGCAAGTTCAATAGAGCATTTTTCAAGATTCTTTAATTCAAGAACTTCATATAATTCTTTAGATAAAACAGAGACACTAGATCCTAGATCTAATATAGCATGGTGTGTCTCTTTTCCAATGGTTACTAGTACTTTGGGAATCCATATATCCCCAAGCTTAGGTGGTATCATAGCTTCTTGGTTGTACCTAGCAATCTTTTCTTTTAAAACATGATTAGCAATATAAGAACCAAAACCTGCTTGGTTAACATTAATGGAAGGATCACTTGCAAATTTTTGTAAGATAGATATTAATTCATGCAAGCTACAATTCTCTAAGTCAAGCAATGGTTCCTTGACTTCACTAAGCATTTTAACTTCCTCAACTTTCTTTTCCTTTTTAACCCAAACTTGTTTCTTACCAGGAACTTCCTTCTCATGTTTAAATGATGGATCTTTCTTTAATGAATCACTAACACGAACCAACTTTTCCTCAATTCTGTTGAGGTAAACATCTTTTTCAAGAAATTCCCTCTCACATAATCTTAGTTTATGCATAACATTAACTAATTCATTGTCTATCCTGGGAATAATGTTTTCAGAATAAGATGCTAGTTGTTCAAAATCCTCTTTATTTGGTAGTTTCTCTAATTTGGCTTCAAATTTATCTATAGATAATGCAAGTGCTACTGTGGTATCCTCCACCTTTTTCTTACTACCCACAAAGCTACCAAAAATTCTTCTAAGTGTCATGGCTGCACAAGGTGGTGTTGACAAGACAAAACTTCCACCTGTAGCCCCATCTAAAGCATTTTGATACCAAGGATATATTCCATAATAAAAGTAAAGATTTAGCTTTTCATCTTCACAAGGTGTAGGATCTTCATAGTGTATCCTATTAATTCTTACCCAAGCATCTTTTAATGTTTCTCCAGGATGTTGCTTAAAATTAGAAGTGGAACTTAATGGAGGACTCACTTCTTGTTTGTTTCCAAGAACCATGATTGCAAGTTTTTATGTGTTTTTAATTTTTTATGCAAAACTGAAAATAAAAATGCAAACCGAAATATAAATATGATATGCAAGACAATAACAAAACAAAATAAAATGCTTTGAAGGTAAAGATGGATAAGATGATGCTCACGTAGGTGCAACCTCCCCAAGCTTAGGTGTTTGCACAAGTTGGTGATGAAGTTGACTTTGTTGTGAGATACCCTTGGATAAACCTTTACAGCAATGATTCCCCGGCAACGGCGCCAGAAAACTGTCTTGATGGCCCTTGACGTAGTTACCTGCGTCAAAAGAATATGGGTTAGGTTGAGACTCCAAGTGCAGAGTGTATAGTATAGGAAAGACGGTTTTCCCCACGAGGGGTGACTCGAGGGTTTAATATCGAACTCTCGGGAATCAGTAGTGAAAGATTTATCTTCTTATCCTTCTCTTGAAAACCTACAAACAAAATAAATTGTTTTGGCCCTCAACCTCACCAAGTGGTTGTCAAGCACAAGGTGTGAGAATGATATCAAAATAAAATGAATGCAAAACAGTAAATAAATATGCAATGATGATAAATAAATATGCAAGGATGGTGGAAACAATGATGGATGATATTTTTGGGTTTTGTATTGTGAATGCAAGATGTAAAAGTGTTTTTGTATTTTCGGATTTTTAAATGGCAGAAAATATAAAGTGGATAAAAGTTGTTGGAAAGGTGTTTCTTATGATTAAAAATGGACCGGGTTCATGGTTTCACAAATGCACTCTCTCTTTAATAAAGTGGTAGACAATGGAACACTAGAATTGACATATGAGATTGCAACAAAAAGGTTTCATGACAAGTTACTAATTATATGGGCATCACGTCCTAACATAGAGATCTTTTGTTTATTAATCTCTCTTATACTCCACCAAGATGCGAACTAAATCATAACACCTTAGTAATTAAGATAAATCAGAGCATAGCATTAAGTTTCATGACATGAAGTTAAAATAAGAACATGCTAGATCTAGTCATGGAGTAGTGGCAATGGTCACACCCACATCTCCGGTAGCAAGGTATTTTTCTTTATCCCTAGTGAGGCAACAAAGTAAGGTAAAAACCCAAGTGGATCGCGAACTTTCTCTCACGTTCACCGCACTAGCCACCCCCCGTTACTCCAACTAATGCACACGTTCCCCCTCACACGCTCTCATACACATGCTTGATCAAAACAAGTAAACAAGAACGGGGTACATAATATGCATCTACTTTCATAACTGAAACAAAACTATTGCAATCTCAAACATATATTAACTCATAAAAAGATCCACCACAAAGGTATTACATAGATGACCGTAATCATGTTCAGCAGCTCATACGGTACTAATTAGTGAAGCTCAAGAGAGAGAGAGATACATAAGTTACTTCCACAAACCCATAGTCCAGGGGTGGACTACTCCCTCTTCATCATGGAGACGGTGGAGAAGTCGTTGGAGAAGATGGAGACCACGCCGGCAGTGCCCCGCCGGAGTTTTCCCCCCCCAATCTGCAACTCCAGGTCTCTGTTTCGTGGTTTCTGTGTTTCTGCGGTGCTCCTTTCCGAAAGGCGTCGGGGACTATTTTTATAGTCATTTTTAGGTCAAGACGGAGGCTCGGGAAAAAAGATCGACGACAACGGAGCCACGAGGGCCCAGATGGTGGGTCCCACGTGGCCAGATTCCTTGGCCGCGTGGGCCACCCTCTCCTGGCCCTTGGGCCTCCGCTTGTTCGCTTCCTTCGCTCCCACGCTTCGTTCCTTCCAAAAACGGATCCCCGTAAATTATCAGGTCATTTGGACGTCGTTTGGGTCCCTGAAACATCAAAATATAGAAAATAGGGTTTTCTGCCTGTGCAGGGTTAATTCCAGAAAAATAGGGAAACAATGTAATATTCCCAAAATCACTATAAAACAATGATATAACCCTTATATGATGCAAATATGATTGAAATATATGTAATATAATGCAAAGTTCATGTATGCATTTTACATGCATCAATCGCTGTAACACCCCAAAAATCTAAACCTAATTTTAGTGGTGTTTTATGACACCTGAAAAACTTTTCTCTTTTCCTGCGCAATTTTCTTCAAAACTCTGGGGATGAATTGACTTGGGAATTGCTCCCTCAAGAATTTTCTCGGTGATCCACGGACCACTCCATCACCCGTGATAATTTTGATGCTTAGGTTTTCCCTCGAAAATTCCAGAGACACCTATCCTCATGTATATCCCATATATGTATGAACATAGCCATGTCCAATGCAACTTTTGCAGATTGGAGATATTACCAATTAAGCCACCACAAGACCATTAAATCCAAAACCCTACTTCCACACCACATTAAATCTTGACCACTTGAGGAAGTGTTCCCTGTCCCTTTGGAAGCCTCCCAAAGAAATTTGGGATCATTTGGACCAACTTTTTCTTGCGGAACATCCATCGAACACCTTCTTCCATTTTTGATACCCGAAAATGTTTACACATGAAATCTCCTCCAAATTAAGGGAAACTCGACCACATTGCTCACATACCAGTAGAACATCACCTGTAAAAATCCTAGCTCCATTGGGGTAGAGGAAGTCCATTTTCTTTGCATCGAACACCTTGTGTGCGTTTGAATTTCGAAAAACTTTGTGTTACCAAGTGTGGAGTTTTTGCGGGTGACCTTTGTAGTAGCGTAGGCCTCGTCCTTAGAAATCCGTGGGTACCTTCCTTTTTCTTTTTGGTGCCTTAAATCATCAGGAACGCGACGACGCCGCTCGCGTCGCGCTCTGGACATGCCGGTGTCGGCATGACCCTGTGCAAAACCCAGCCCCTGCCCTTATCCCTTCCTGCAGTAGACCACGTGTGCCACTGTGCATCCAGCTCGACCTTCCTATCCTCCCCCTCCTTATTATCTCCTCCCTGTGGAGGGGAAACGTCATGCATGACCTCGGCTGGCCATCAATGGCCAAACCGGCCACTGCCTACTTCTCCTCCTCTCCCTCTATATAAGGCCACCTCCGAGCAGCCCAGCTGACCCTAACCACTCCACACCCTCTCCCTTCCCTCAGCACCCCTTGTTCAGTGCACAAGATCCACCAAAAATCCCCCACAAAATCTTGCCCACCATGGCCACCATGGCCGGAGCTCTAGCAAGCTCGTGGGAAGCCTCTCCCGCCCCGGTTCCACCTCCCCTGGCCGGGGTGCACCGCCTCCGGGCCGTCCCCACCGCCGGCCCACCCTCCCGGCACGGCCTCTGGCCATCCCCGACCGAACCCAGCCCGTTCCAGTACAGGAGAGGGAGGTTGAGGACGACCGATCCAGTGGATCGATTCGTTCCCTTTTTTCCGTTTTTGGACCCTCCCGTGCGCAGCAGAACTAGCCCAGCCCAGCTGCTAGGCAGCCTGGCAGCGACCCGCCCAGGCGCTGGCGCCGGCGTGCGCAGCGCGCAACGCGCTCGCGGCCCATTTGCGGCCCAGCCGCACGGCCAGAGCGGCCCGTGCTGTTTTTTTTCGCGGAACTTTTTCTTTTTCCATGCTGGACAGATTTTCAAACGTCAATATCTTTTAAACCGTAGCTCCATTTTTGGTGATTCAAATTTCTAAATCTTCGTCTCGACGAGGTCTTTCCATTGGTACTGGTTTTGTGGTCTTTGAAAATATTTAGTTTCGTTGACTTTATTTAACGCGGTGTTTTCCGTTCCGGGGTTTAGTCTTTTTTCGAGTTTCCGACGCGCGACGATGCCAAGACCTCCCGGATCTTCTGGAACCCGTCTCCTATGGCAAGCTAACCCCTTGCTATGAGCAGTTCAGTAGTGTTTGTTTGTTTATTTGCTTATTGCCATGCCGAGTGTTTATATTTTTGTCTGTTTACTGTTATATTTATGTATGTCTGTTTGTTGTTCGTGTTTAATATGAAACTTGTAATATTGCTCCTGCCATGTTGCATATCTATTTATCGTACTTGCTTGGTTATATTATGTATTGTTAATATTTATCCAACACACATCATTCTCGAGACAATGGACTGGGGGAACCGCCGCTGTCTCACTAAAACATTAACGTTGATCTGTGATGGCGCTGGTCGGAGGTAGCTCTGCCACAGTCACTCGATCGACGATAACCAACCGTGCTATCTTTTGTAGTTGATCTGTGATGGCGCTGGTCGGAGGTATCTCCGCCACAGTCACCCGATCGACGCAAACCACTGTGCTATCTTTTGTAGTTGATCTGTGTATTTGACACATGTCACTAAAAGCATATCGACGTGGGGGTTTGGCTGAGGGTGGTGAAGCCGGAGGAGATATGGGAGGAAATTGATACCTTGTGATTTTCCTGTCCGCCGTTCCGTTGGTAGGAAACGTCTGTGTGCGTGCCAATTACCTCTGTTTTCTCAGAAGAGATATGCATGAGCCTGTGGTTCGCACCATGCCGACTCAATAACTAAACGCTCCACGCTGCCGACTCCACGTTGTTGACTCCAGATCTCCATATAAACACATCGTGTAAAAAACGTCATAAAAGCGAGTTAATATTTGTTTCGAGGTGAGTGTGACGTGTTTGGTTATGTAGCCACGTTCCAGGCGTCATGATGTTGATTTTTTCCTTCCCTAGCCGCGTGCGGCGAGGGTCTATGTATAGTCCCATCGGTTTGACCAGTTGGTCTCACCGGCACGCAACTGAGACAGCGGTTTAACGACAGATGGAGAAGATGCATTTGACCGGCGATGCGTCGTCACAACCCTGCTGATGTCATGTCGGCGTCTGACGTGCGGCATGGACCTTCTGTGGAAATAGTGTGATCGTGATGTTAAAATAATTTTTTTCGTCCTTGTACTGTCAGGGGGTATGTGACATCACCGATCGGTCATCGCGGGATTGTCGATAGGTGTTTGTAGGTCGGCTCACTTATCCGATCCATGAGTATACGTGTAGAAAGTTTGACCGTCTGATCCATGGACACCGCCAGACGTCGTCTCAGTTCCTTGAGTTTTCTGGTTGTCTGATACACGTCTCTGTTCGTCTTGCCGCGCCTATATATCATGTCGGCTTCCCCAAGTCGGCACGACTAGCTATTTAATGCATTGACCGACGCACACAATGGCACTAAGTCACGGCAATTAAAACAGACAGACCATTCCGTCACGTCATACAGTGTCGCCGCTTCTCTTACCCTTATTCTCTTTCCTCGTCTGACACTGGCGTAACGTCTCCCTCATTAACTTTTTGGCCCGGTAAGTACACGTCTACGTGTAGGTGCAGTAGCGAGCGGTTCGGTTAGTTTCTCGATTTATATGTGTGACTGTTTGTGCGGGTGGTAGGTTAATTCCTCTTCTTCTCCATACGCTTCTTCTCCACTCCGAGATCTGTTTTCTTTGCCGTCTGGTGACATTGGCACTTCTTCGGCAGCGATCATGTCTTCCCCACCGATGACATCTTCTGCTTCAAAGAAGTCGAACCTCTTGACGGGATCCGGGTATTTGTTTCAGCGTTTCTTCACTGCTATCATTTTCAACGTTCTTTATTCACACGTCCCACCTTGCTTTTCATGGTAGGCGATCACAATGTTGATGCCTTTGGATTCACTTTGGCTGCCGAGAAAACGGCGGCGAAGCTTCAGATTCTCAACGACCTCAGGGATCAGATCGCGTGTCGGGACAGGCGTATGGCCGAGGTTCTCCTAGAATCTATCGTGAATGTCGACCGGGCGAAAGCTGCTTATATTCGTTCGGCGATGAAGGAGCAGATGGTATTGAAGATCATGGAGAACTGGATACTGAGAGGATGCGCAACATCGATCTGACGAAGCTAGCCGACTCTCTCCGAGACAAGATTGAAGTGCAATGCCAGGAAGCTCGTCGCATCCGCAAGGAGATCGAAGTATTGGCCATCAAAGCACGGAAGCCCCGTCCATGAGCGCCATCGGTTTAAGTTTAGTTTGGTCCTTTGATATACTCTATTTTCGGCGTTTATGTTATTATATTTTAGTTTATGTACCGTGTGTACCGGCGTTTTTTCTATCACTTATGTACAAGGCAACACACGCGCGTGTCAACGTAACCGTTGCAGAACGTGTGTGTGCGTAGTTGTGAATGGGTGGCCAGGTGGGACTGTTCCTGTTGTGGCGATGGGTTAATTATTCCTTATCTCCCTTCGGTTTTCCGTCTCCCTCTTTCAGTCTATTTAGTTATCTTCTCCTGTCGCTCTTCCCTATCATCACGAAACCGCTTCCCTGTTCCTCGGCACTGACCATGTCCTTCGCGGAAGGATCTGCCGCCGCGAAGAAGAGGAAGGGCACCGAAGGATCTCTTTCGATTGCCAGGTATTTGTTTATTGAAAGATATGCTGTGATGCGGCTTCGGTTTAATCTTTTTTCTTCTTTTCAGTTGCTTTTCAGTTCTCTTAGATTTATTTAAAGTGCTTCATGCATCTTCATACCTAACAATCACAGGGCTAATGAATCCACGTCGCGCGAGAGGAAGCCCCTTGGGTATGTGTTCATCGAATCGTTCGGTGCCCATTTGGTAGGTGATACGTCTCAAACGTATCTATAATTTCTGATGTTCCATGTTGATATTATACCAATTGTTACATGTTTTATATACACTTCATAGCATTTTTATACATTTTCTGGGGCTAATCTATTAACAAGATGCCACAGTGCCAGTTCTTGTTTTCTGATGTTTTTGTATTCCAAAAAAGTTATTCTGGACATATTCTCGAATTGGACGAAACTTGGACAGAACCTCCTATTTTTCCAGCACGAACACGGAGTCAAAAGGAGAGACGGAGGGGAGCCACGTGGCCGCCACATCATGGGGCCGCGCGGGCCCCTCCTGCCGCGCAGTGGGGTGGTGTGGCGACCACGTGGCTCTGCAGCCGCCGTCCTTTCGCCTATTTATTCCTCCCGACGTGAAAATCCTAAATACCCAAGCCATTATCCATGAAAAGTTCCAGAGACGCCGCCGTCGTCAACCCTAGCTCGGGAGGGTTTAGAAGCTCTTCCCGGCACTCTGTCGGAGAGGGGAATCATCGCCGGAGGGCTCTACATCACCATGCTTGCCTCCGGAGTGATGCGTGAGTAGTTCATTCTTGGACTACGGGTCCATGGCAGTAGCTAGATGGTTGTCTCTCCACTTTATGCTATCATGTTTAGATCTTGTGAGCTGCCTATCATGATCAAGATCATCTTATTGTAATGCTACATGTTGTGTTTGCTGGGATCCGATGAATATTGAATACTATGTCTAGTTGATTATCAATCTATGTTATATGTTATTTATGATCTTGCATGCTTTCCGTTACTAGTTGATGCTTTGGCCAAGTAGATGCTTGTAACTCCAAGAGTGAGTATTTATGCTAGATAGTGGGTTCATGCCTCCGGTAATCTGGGAGACTGACAACAACTTCTAAGATTGTGGATGTGCTGTTGCCACTAGGGATAAAATAACCTATGCTTAGCTTCAGGGTGCGTCGTTAGGTCTAATGCATTTGATTATATTACGCACATTACTTAATGCAATTATCCGTTGCTTGCAACTTAATACCAACGGGGAACTCGAATGACAACCTGGCGGTAGATTATTAGTCATAGACGCTGTTGGATAACGGTCTATGTATTTTGTCGTAATGCCTACATGAATATCATAGTAATCATCATGTCATATATATGCATTTTTATGCGCTCAATATTTTGTCAATTGCCCAGCTGTAATTTGTTCACCCAGCTGAGAACAGAGGAAGAAGCCAAGATCAGCTAAACCTAGAGAGCAGGAGGGAAGCTCTGCTAGTACCTCTGGACCAGCTGAGACACCAATTTCAGTCCTCCAGAAGGCGGGAAAGCTGCTTGAAATTCCAGATGCAGAGTTGACAGAGGAGAGGCTTAATGCTGCTCCCTCCAAGCCCACAAGCCCAATTCCTTCTGATGATTAGTAAGGCCCATTGCAGTACTGGGTTCTGGGGCGTGGGATGGATACTTTTGGAAAGTTACCTGTTATCTAACTCTGCTGTGGCCCTCTGTTATATGGGCTGGTCTTTTGTTGCCTCCTCTTGGGCTTTTATGTTTCCTGTTCTATCATACTTTGTCACAGTTATGTTATTTGTGTGCTATCCAATTATGTTGGACAACTGCTTTGCTACTTATTATATGGGTTTTAATGGATAGTACATCTAATACTTTCCTTGCCTGGTTGATCTTTGATTGGAATGTCAGAGGTCTTAATGATAAAGAAAAAAGAACCCATGTGTATGCTAAAATTGATGAAAGCAATGCTGCCATTGTCTGCTTACAGGAAACTAAGTGTGAAAATTTTGATCATTCCTTCATCAGAAGTTTTTGCCCTAAGAGATTTGACCAATTTGTTTTCTCCCCTTCTGTGGGTGCTTCTGGGGGATTAATTATTCTATGGAATAGTACTATCTTTAAAGGAGAACTTCTGGAAATTCACAGATCTGCAATAAGAATGAATTTTACTTCCACACATAATTCTGAATCCTGGAACTTGGTAAATGTCTATGGCCCATGTGCTGGTGTGGAAAGAGATAATTTTGTCACTTGGCTCTATAATCTTTCTATCCCTAGTAATGATATCTGGATGATTCTGGGGGATTTTAATTTCATCAGATCTGTGGAAAATAGAAACAAGCCTGGAGCTAATATGAACGACATCTTTCTTTTTAATGACATCATTAGCCACATGGGACTTCAGGAAATTCCTGTAAAACGAAGGACATATACCTGGTCAAATATGCAGGAACAGCCTCTGTTGGAACAGCTAGATTGGTTCTTCACTTCATGTGCTTGGACTCTAAAGTACCCAAATACAACAGTTTCCCCTATGGCCAGGCCCACCTCTGATCATGTCCCCCTTCTGGTCAGAATTTCCACAGTGATACCAAAAGCAAAGATTTTTTGTTTTGAAAATCATTGGACAAAACAACCAGGTTTTCTAGAGCTTGTCAGTAAGGTTTGGAATCAGCCAGTGAGGGCAAAAAGCAGTGTGGGTATCATATCTGCTAAGCTGAAACTGCTCAGGCCAGTTCTGAAGAAATGGGGTAAATCCCTCTCACACATCAAAACACTTATTGAGAAGTGTAATTTGGTCATTTCATTTTTTGATCAGCTAGAAGACGACAGAGGTCTGAGTAATCCTGAATTTAACTTCAGGAATATTGTGAAAGTGCATCATAAAAAATTGCTTGGCATACAATCTGATTACTGGAAACAAAGATGCACTGTGAGATGGGTTCAATTAAGTGGAGAAAACACCAAATATTTCCATGCCAGGGCAACTGAGAGATACAGGCAGAATACAATTTCTTCTATTTTGGACCAGGATGGCTCCATTATGACGGAGCATGACAAAAAGGCTTTTGCCTTCTGGCAGTGTTACAAAAACAGGATGGGAGTGTCTAATACAACTGTAACCCCCTTTTGCCTAGAAAATATTACCTCACCAGTGGATGGCCTCCATAATCTGGGAAACCCCTTTTCCCCTGATGAAATTGAAAATGTTGTGAAATTCTTAAAGCCGGATAAAGCTCCTGGACCTGATGGGTTTACTGGACTTTTTATTAAACACTGCTGGCCAATCATAAAAGGAGACTTCTACAAAATGTGTGCAGATTTCTCTAATGGGCATGCCTCTTTACAGAACATTAATGGGTCCTTTATCACACTGGTTCCAAAAAGCAGTCTCCTGAATCTGTCAATGACTTTAGGCCCATTTCGCTGACTAACACCTGCCTGAAGTTTCTGACAAAAATAATAGCAAATAGAGTGCAGGACATTATCACTAAATGTATTCATGAGAACCAATACGGGTTCATCAAGAGCAGAACAATCCAAGACTGCCTAGCCTGGTGCTTTGAGTACATCCATCAGTGTAAGCAATCCAAGAGGAAAATTGTATTGTTCAAAATTGATTTTGAGAAGGCCTTTGATACTATTGAACATGATGCTATACTGAAAATTCTGAAATGTAAAGGAGATCTTATCCTCAGGAACCTCTTCTGTGCTGTTAAATGGGTTGCCTGGTAGACAATTTCATTGTAAAAGAGGAGTGAGACAGGGAGATCCCTTATCACCCCTTCTTTATGTTCTGGGAGGAGATCTGCTGCAGAGCATTGTCAATTTGGCTTTAGCTGAGGGCCTTCTGCAGCTCCCAATTCCAGTAGGAGATAAATACCCAATTGTACAATATGCAGATGACACTCTGATTATCTTGCCTGCTGACCCAGAACAGTTAAAAGTTTTCAAGAAGTTGCTTGATCAATATGCTGGGTTTACTGGCCTAAAAGTGAATTATCATAAATCCTCTATGATCCCTATTAATTTGGATGCAGAGGAAGCGGCTGGCCTTGCAGGGATTATGGGTTGCCAAATTGCTACAATGCCTTTTACATATCTAGGTTTACCCATGGGAACTACTAGACCCACAATCAGAGACTTGTCCCCTCTTGTGGATAGAATTGAAAGAAGACTGTCTGCTACTGTGTCTTTTCTTTCATATGGAGACAGCCTAGTGCTGGTCAATTCTGTGCTTTCCTCCCTGCCCACATATTTTATGCTGATTCTAGTGATACCTAAGGGGATCATTGAAATAATCGACAGAGCCAGGCGAAGATGTTTATGGAGAAAAGACAAGAACAAAGAAAGAGTTAATTCCTTGGCAGCTTGGGACATGGTTTGTAGGCCAAAGGAGAAAGGAGGGTTGGGAATTATAAACCTACATGTCCAAAATAGAGCTCTGCTTATGAAACATCTTGATAAGTTTTATAATAATGCTGATTTGCCATGGGTTAAACTCATTAGGGATTCTTACTATTTCGAGAATGTACCACATGCTGTTGTTCTCAGTGGATCTTTCTGGTGGAGAGCTATCCTAAATCTCTCGGATACCTGGAGGTCGATCTCACATTGCCAGGTCAGCAGTGGCACCTCTGCCCTATTTTGGGAGGATGCTTGGCATGGTGTGCCCCTGGCAGGAAAATTCCCTAGGCTTTTCTCCTTTGCCAAGGATAAGCTAGCCTCTGTGAAGGATTTCATTGCCCTTGAGCAATGGCTGATGGATTTCAGCTGCCTCTGTCTATGGAGGCCTTCCAGGAGTAAAATTCCCTTCATACTATGCTGGAGGGAGTTGAACTTCAGCAGGGGGATGACAAGTGGATATATAAGTTCAGTAAAGGAGTATACTCCCCCAAAAGTTACTACAACCTTCATTTCTCCTCACTTCCAAAGCATGGGCCTTCTGAGTCTATATGGAAATCGAAGTGCATGTCGAAACACAAAGTCTTTGCATGGTTACTGTTACATGACAGACTTAACACAAAGGATATAATGTTGAGGAGGCAATGGAAGGTGACTGACAATAATGATTGTGTGCTCTGTAATGCACACTGCCTTGAGGACTGGAGCCATCTGTTCTTCAAGTGCATGTACAGCTCTAGGATCTGGAATTATTTACAGATAGAGTGGATTGATGACACACATGTAGCCTGTCTACAACATGCAAAAAGGAATTTTTCTGGACCTTGTTTCACAGAAGTTTTGATTTTAGCCTGCTCGAACATATGGAAACAGCGTAATGCTTGGATATTCAAGGATATTAGACCCACCTTCAGGGGCTGGAAGGCTGGGTTTGTACATGACGCCTCTCTGCTTAAGTACAGAGTAAAGGCTAAGGTTCTTCCTCTCTTAGAATCATGGCTTAATAGTCTTGTATAGTTTAGTTTAGTTTTCTGTTTGTACAGTTTTTTGCTCTATGTAAATTTGTACTTGTTACTTTGTGGGGATGAATAAAAGGCTGTGGGGGGCTCCCCTGCAGTAGTTAAAGCTTCAAAAAAAATAGTATTGCTAGAGTTTATACTATTACTACTACTGAAAATGTTGTAAACTCAAGTGTTAACAAACCTCCTACTATCAATGGTAAAGTAATTGGTGTTGGCAATGTCTCTACTTCTGTTGCAAAATGTTTAAAATTGCCTGAAAACACTGAAACTGTTCCTGATAAAAGTGCTGAAATTTTTCCAGATGGGAGACAATGGTCCCATTACCTTTGATAATAATGATTTTGATTTTGATGGTTGCAATATTTCTGAAGTAATTAAGTTCTTGCAAAAGCTAGCTAGAAGTCCTAATGCTAGTGCTATAAACATGGCTTTTACTAAACATATTACTAATGCTCTCATGCAAGTTAGGGAAGAGAAATTAAAACATGAAGCTTCTATCCCTAGGAAGTTAGAAGATGGTTGGGAGCCCATCATTAAATGAAGGTGAATGATTTTGATTGCAATGCTTTATGTGATCTTGGTGCTAGTATTTCTGTTATGCCTAAGAAACTCTATGATATGCTTGATTTAGCACCTTTGGAACACTGTTATTTGGATGTTCACCTTGCTGATAATACTATAAAGAAACCTTTGGGGAGAGTTGATGATGTTTTTATAATGGTTAACAATAACCTTGTCCCCGTTGATTTTGTTGTTTTGGATATTGAATGCAATGCTTCTTGTCCTATTGTTTTGGGAAGACCTTTTCTTAGAACTGTTGGTGCTATTATTGATATGAGAGAGGGGAATATTAAATATCAATTCCCACTCAAGAAAGGTATGGAACACTTCCCTAGAAAGAAGATGAAGTTACCTTTTGATTCTATTGTTAGAGCAAATTATTCTGTTGATGCTTCATCACTTGGAAACACTTGATTCTTACTTTCTGCGCCTAGCTGAAAGGCGTTAAAGAAAAGCGCTTATGGGAGACAACCCATTATTTTATTTCTGCAATTTTTCTTTTCTTTTTGAGTCAAGGAGTTGTTTACTTCTGTAACAATTCCTTTGTATCTTTATTTATCGCATTGTTGTGCCAAGTATTGCCTCTAATAGGAAGATGATGCTAGATTTGGATTTCTGCGCAGGAACAGATTTCTGCTGTTCACCGTTTTAATTCTGTAAAATCACAAAAAATTATTTAAATCTGCAAATTTTTGTGCGTGATCCTCAGATATGTACGCATCTTTCGTTAGTTTAAAGTTTTTCGATCTGAGCAACGTAAGTGCCTCGAAAAATTCGTCTTTACGGACTGTTCTGTTTAGACAGATTCTGTCTTTTATTTTTCGCATTCTCTCTTTTACTAGTGTTGAGTGGAATTCTTTTTTAGGGTGAAGAGCTTCACATAACATCAGTGGCAGTAGTAATGTTAAAAGTAACGGTCATGTTTGTGTCCTTATAGAACATGTGAGTTTTTGATTGTGCACTAACCCTCTAATGAGAATTACTTTGAGTTTGGTGTGGCGGAAGTTTTCAAGGGTCAAGAGAGAAGGATGATATAATGTGATCAAGAAGAGTGAAGAGCTTAAGCTTGGGGATGCTCCCATGGATCACCCCAGCATATTTCAAGAAGACTCAAGCGTCTAAGCTTGGGGATGCCCAAGGCATCCCCTTCTTCATCAGCAACTTATCAGGTCATCTCTAGTGAAACTATATTTTAATTCTTTCACATCATATGTGCTTTACTTGGAGCGTCTGTGTGCTTTTATTTTCAGTATTTTATTTTTCTTATGGTCAACTTGATTGGACCCCATAATTCTTGATTGGGAGAGAGACACGCTCCGCTTTTTCATATGAATACTCCTATTCTTCACTTATACTTGTTGAGTATTCTTGTCTAGCTATTGCTATGCTTTTAGCTCCTGTTTTCATGCATCTCTTATTCAGAGCTGTTAGTTCTTTTAAAGAAAGTACTCTCTTGCTTCACTTATAATTGTTTGGAGAGTTTATGTTGAAATAAATTGATTGGTGTTTGGTTGGAACAGAAAATGTTGCATGTGGTAGATGGTATAATGGAAAAAGCTTACATATTCTTGTAGATCATTGTATTGGATAATTTGATACTTGTCAATTGTTTTGAGTTATCAAGTAGTTCATGTTTAAGCTTTTGTATCATGTAGTTAAAACCTATTAATGAAGAACTACCGTAAAGCTCGTTGAAATTTGGTTTGCATGATTGGTATCTCTAAGGTCTAGATATTTTCTAGTAAAAGGGTTTGGTTAACAAGGAAGACAGTGTAGAGTCTTATAATGCTTGCAATATGTTTTCATATAAGTCTTGCTGTGTCGGTTGATATCCTGTGTTTGCTTCAAATAACCTTGCTAGCCTAAACTCTGTACTGAGAGGGAATGCTTCTCGTGCATCCAAAACCTTGAGCCAAAATCCATGCCATCTGTGTCCACCATAACTACCTATATGTGGTATTTCCTTGCCATTCCAAGTAAATTTTTCATGTGCTACCTTTAAACTATTCAAACTTTATTACTCCTATTTTGTGTCAATGTTTACCAAGCTCATGAGGACGGGTGGATGTCTTTATGTCAACTGTCAAACAGACTTTACCACCGGACTAGCGGCATATACATCCGCTTATCCATTAATTTTGCAAAAAGAGCTGGCAAATGGGGTGCCCAGTCCCAATTAATTACAACTTTAACCGCTTAATTCTCTTCACATTTTTGCCCTGATTTATCAGTCAAGCAATGACAAACAGTGAAATATCTGCATGTGTAAACAAAAGAGAAAGAGGGATGATCTGCCTTGCTGGTAGAAATAACGTCCTTCATGGGAGCCGCTCTTAAAAGTCTGGTTGGCAGGGGTCATATTGTACTTTCCATTTTCTGATTCGTTGACAATTAACAAACACCTCTCAAAACTTATTTTTACTCTCTATATGATTTCAAAAACTTAAAAAGCTCTAGCACATGATTTAATCCCTGCTTCCCTCTGCGAAGGGCCTTTCTTTTACTTTTATGTTGAGTCAGTTTTCCTACTTCTTTCTATCTTAGAAGCAAACACTAGTGTCAACTTTGGTGCAACAATTTTTATATGCTTGTATTGCACTTATTATATTGCTTTGTGTTGACAAATATCCATGAGATATATATGTTGAAAGTTGAAAGCAATTGCTGAAGATTAAATCTTCCTTTGTGTTGGTTAAATACCTTTTGCTTAGAATCTATTGCTTTATGAGTTAACTCTTATGCAAAACTCTTTGATGCTTGTCTCGAAAGTACTATTCATGAAAAGTTTTTGCTTATATGATTCAGTTGTTTGCTCATTATCTACTTGCTAGCAAACTATAGACCATTGACCTGGATCACTTCATTCATAACATGTGCTTTACAATACTATTTGATCAAGATTATGATTGTAGCATGTCACCTCAGAAATTATTTTGTTTTTATCGTTTTACCTACTCGAGGACGAGTAGAACTAAGCTTGGGGATGCTTGATACGTCTCAAACGTATCTATAATTTCTGATGTTCCATGTTGATATTATACCAATTGTTACATGTTTTATATACACTTCATAGCATTTTTATGCATTTTCTGGGACTAACCTATTAACAAGATGCCACAGTGCCAGTTCCTGTTTTCTGCTATTTTTGTATTCCAGAAAAGCTATTCTGGAAATATTCTCGGAATTGGACGAAACTTGGACAGAACCTCCTATTTTTCCAGCACGAACAGGGAGTCCAAAGGAGAGGCGGAGGAGAGCCACGTGGCATCCACACCATGGGGCCGCGCGGGCCCCCCTGCCGCAGGGCCGGGCCAGCAAAATCCAGGGCCCTGTGCGAAACTCTAAAATTGGGCCCTATCTAATACAAAAATGAACTATGGACAATCATAATATGACATAATGTTTTACATATATTGAAAATGATATCTGCTAAACATCCAGTTACATAATGTTTATTTGAACCTCATCATTCTTTTAGTGTTCTTTGAAATGAAATCTTCAATGATATCATCATAATCAATTTTCTCCAACACTTCGCTCTCAAGTGCTATTGTGGCCAAATCATTGAGTCTTTGTTGTGTCATTGTAGTACGCATATAGGACTTCAATAACTTCAATTTAGAAAAGCTCCGTTCCGCCGATGCAACAGTCACTGGAATGGTCAACAAAACTCTATATGCAATACTTGCATTGGGAAAACAATCATGGCGCTTTATAAACTTCAGAATTTCAACTGGTCCGAGACTTTCTTTTGGCATGAAATTTTGAAGAAACTTCAACTCAACAAACAGATCCTTGGCATCAATATCAGATTTTTTGCCTTTTCAAGTTCATCCTCAAGATCAATCTCATATTCTTTAGCCTCTTCCAGTTTAGCCTCAAGATCAGTAATATCAGACTATTTACCCTTTCTAAGGGCAGCCTCAAGATCATCACAAGAAGATTTCAAACTATTATTATCCAATGAGCGCAATTTTTCAGAGGTAAATAAGAAACCAAAAAATTTCTGATAACCTTGATATTGCTCAAATCTCCTTGTGAGTGAAGAAATTGCTTGATCAACCAGAGGTATAAAATAGCTGATTCTGAATGATTCTTCTGCGGACTGTGTGGCAATATTTGTGTCATCTGGGTTCTCATCGAACTGTCTCTTTCTTTTAATTTCTCTCCTTTTACGAAATGTTGAACCAACATCCATCTTAAGTGCAATATCTTTGGCTATCTCCAATGCATCTACAAAACCAGTTTCCCTATATCCCTTGAAGAAAGAAATAAGACCTTGCACTTTCTCAATAGCAACATCAATAAGCATATCCTTTGCTTGCAAATTTTTGCTTACTAAATTAACAGCATACAATACCTCATACCAGATGACTATTGCCACTATGAATTCATACTCTCCAAGTTCATTTTTTGCCAAACCTAGAGCCTCACTGCTTGTCTTTGGATCACTATCAGTTTCGGATACCTGAAATTAAAATAAAGTTTATAAATGTTATATATGGATGTAGCCATAGCCTAAAGGAATTACATCATTATCAACATAAACATATTGGTTACCTGAAGTAGAGCCTCCCGAATGTCTGAACATTGAAATTTAATAGCTTTAACACTTTCAACACGACTCTCCCAACGCGTAGCTGACACAGACTTTAGAGTCCATCCTGATATGTTCTCTTTCAGAATTTTCCATTTCTTAGTAGAATTGGCAAAAGTTGTATAGATGCGTTGGATGATTCCAAAGAAGTCTTTAGCTCTACCATCTGTCTTGGCCATATCACATAGTGTTAAATTAAGACTATGGCATCCACACGCAGAATAGAAAGCTCTACGATTGACGTCCAAAAGTTTCTTTTGTACCCCTTGATGCTTTCCTTTCATATTTGACCCATTATCATAACCTTGTCCCCTCACATCATTAATATCAAGATCAAGAACCTTTAGCTCATTCTCTAGCACATCAAAAAGTCCTTGGCCAGTCGTATCATTTACATCTAAAAATCCTAGAAATGATTCTTCAATGCAAACATGACTTGAAGATGAATCCACATATATAATAATTATAGACATTTGCTCTTGGTGACTTGCATCAGGCGTACAATCAAGTAAGACAGAGAAATACTTTGAACTCTTTATTTTCTTAATAATTTCATGCCGAATAGAAGAAGCAAGCAAGTGTAGCAATTCATTTTGAATCTTATGATCAAGATAATGAGCATGAGTTTCTTCATCTGTAATACGACGAACATGCTCCTGAATAACGTCGTCAAATTCAGCCAACATCTCTATCAAACCCAAGAAATTACCATTGCTATCTTCATACAGCTTGCCGTTAGAACCACGAAAGGCTAAATTATGCTTGGCAAGATATTTTACAATGGAAACAATTCTAAATAATACCTTTCTCCAATGTTCCTTTTATTTCTCCAGTAGTCGTTGAGCAGTTTTATCAATAGTTTGATGCTTTTCCAATCTACCACGCAACTCATACCAATTAGTCATATTCAAAACATGATCTGCACTTGTCTCGTGCTCTTTTAGTTTGTTGCCAAGATGTGTCCAATCATTGCAACCCTCATTTGCCAACTGACCTTTCCGATGGCCTTTCGCAAATAATTTACAACCAAAGCAGAAGACGCGATCGAGTTCCTTAGAATAGACAAGCCAATCTCTATCACAATGATCCCCATTTGACATCAATCTGATATAGAATAGTGCAGAAAACCTTCGACGATTTGTATCCTTAGGACCTTTCCTAATGACATGTCTCTTCTTGGACCCTTCTGTGCTAAAATATCAATCTGTTTAGGATCAAGAGAATCCCAACATCTTGGATCAAATATATCAGTCTGAAAAGAATCATTAGCATGGTCTTCCTCTTCCTCCATATGGTCTTCCTCTTCCTCCATATTATCTGTCTCTCTCTGACCATCTCTAGAATTATCATCAGGAATAATTGCAAGTTGAAGAGTAGAAGGATCAACCGACTGATTACCGGATGACTGATTACCGGATGACCCTTGTGATGATTGCTTTCTAACAAACTTGTCCATTGCACCTTTTTGAGATTTAATTAATTCGTGTTCCTTTTCTTTTTCCTTACGCTTCTGGGCACCAGATTTATATTTCCCCATGATTCTTCAAACCTATATTGTTGAAACCCAAGACACCTATGAATTCGAGAATAATAAAATTGCTAATATGTATGCTAATTATACGAACTGACTAACTTTTAAAATTGGAGAATAAAAAGAGGGCTCACCAAGGAACCAAGCGATCAAAAGATGTGAGAAAAAGAGCCGAAAACCGATGGATTTGTTCCGTCGCAGCGTCAGGCTGTTCCATCGTAGCGTCAGGCGGATCGTTGATCGACAAGCCCTGCAGATCGATTTTTATATCTGGGATGTTCGGGTTCGATTAGTCTTCCTAGTTCGTATTGGAGTCGGACTCCCTTCTCTAGTTCGCTTCAACTATGGATGCCACGCTTCTGTGATCGATCGAAGCCCACACACGACCAGCAAACGGGAGCGCACGGCCGGAGATGCGGCCCAGCAAGGAGATGCAGCCCAATTTTGCTTTTTCCCTTTAGATTTTGACTCATAAGCATATACTAGTACATAGGCCTATATACAAAATTTGGGCCCCCCAAAATTATGGGCCCTGTGCGGCTGCACATGTTGCACAGCCATGGGCCCGGGACTGCCCTGCCGCGCTGTGGGGTGGTGTGGGGCCCACGTGGCTCGGCAGCCGCCGCCCTTTCGCCTATTTATTCCTCCCGACGCGAAAACCCTAAATACCCGAGCCATTATCCACGAAAAGTTCCAGAGACGCCGCCGCCGTCAACCCTAGCTCGGGAGGGTTCAGAAGCTCTTCCCGGCACTCTGCCGGAGAGGGGAATCATCACCGGAGGGCTCTACATCACCATGCCTGCCTCCGGAGTGATGCGTGAGTAGTTCATCCTTGGACTATGGGTCCATGGCAGTAGCTAGATGGTTGTCTCTCCACTTTATGCTATCATGTTTAGATCTTGTGAGCTGCCTATCATGATCAAGATCATCTTATTGTAATGCTACATGTTGTGTTTGCTGGGATCCGATGAATATTGAATACTATGTCAAGTTGATTTTCAATCTATCTTATATGTTATATATGATCTTGCATGCTTTCCGTTACTAGTAGATGCTTTGGCCAAGTAGATGCTTGTAACTCCAAGAGTGAGTATTTATGCTAGATAGTGGGTTCATGCCTCCGGTAATCTGGGAGAGTGACAACGACTTCTAAGATTGTGGATGTGCTGTTGCCACTAGGGATAAAATAACCGATGCTTAGCTTAAGGGTGCGCCGTTAGGTCTAATGCATTTGTTTACATTACGCACATTACTTAATGCAATTATCCGTTGCTTGCAACTTAATACCAACGGGAAACTCGGATGACAACCTAGCGGTGGATTATTAGTCATAGACGCTGTTGGATAACGGTCTATGTATTTTGTCGTAATGCCCACATGAATATCATAGTAATCATCATGTCATATATATATGCATTGTTATGCGCTCAATATTTTGTCAATTACCCAGCTGTAATTTGTTCACCCAGCATGTTAGTTATCTTTTATGGAGAGACACCACTAGTGAACTGTGGACCCCGGTCCATTCTTTTACACTGATAATACAACCAACTGCAAACATTGTTCCTTTTCATTCTCTGCAATTTACTACTATTTTCCACACCATACGTTTAATCCTTTGTTTTCAGCAAGCCGATGAGATTGACAACCTCACTATTTCGTTGGGGCAAAGTAGTTTGATTGTGTTGTGTGCAGATTCCACGTTGGTGATCGAGAAACGGCGCCACCAACAACCTTCAGAAGTGATTTCTTGCTCCTACTGGTCCGATTAAACCTTGGTTTCATACTGAGGGAAACTGCTGCTACACTACTTCATACCTTCCTCTTGGGGTTTCCCAACGAACGTGTGATCCACGCAATCAGTAGGCCAGGACGAGCGGCTGGAGCAGATTCGCGAGCAGTGTGCCAAGAACTCGGCTAGGGCGAAAGTGGCCGAGCTCGAGTTGTTGGAGAATGAAATGAAGGCGTCGATAGCCAGCGCCGAGTTGAATTCGATCTTGATGCACAACAAGGGCTTGCTGACGACCATTGAAATCCTTAAAGAAAGGATCGAGGGGCTAGGCGAGCCCGAGGCTCTTCTCCGTGAGGAACTCAAGCTGGCCAAGCAAGGTAAGTTCCTTCCGTGAAGCCTTTCAGGGCCATCGTCTTAGGTTCCGTTGTGTATTTGTTTATTTTTATTGATGGTGGCTCCGATTCGCTGAAATAATTTTGGAGTACCCAGGATCTCGGGTTTGCGTTTGTATGAAAGTTATGGTTCGTCTGGCGTGTCGTTCCTACTTGAGGACTCGGTGTTTGTTATTTAGGCTAGCGACGGTGTAGTCCAAACGTCGAGTCGGCGTGTTGTTAAACCAGGGTGTTATTATGGTGCCTTCTCGAGGGGTTCCCGGCGATGGTATGTGTATGATTCCATCGGTCCGATCGATGGGCCATAAAAAGTTGATCAAATCCTTACTCGAGTCAAAGATGTATTTCACTGGACATGCGTCACCTCAAGACTGTTCATAGAAGTCCAGATGTCTGCCAGCTTACACGCGGCGTGTACATCCAGTTTTATCAGTGTTGCCGTCATGTGCGGTCATGTTGTTTCGTCTTCCCGTTGTTGCTCTGGGCAAGTAGTTCATTTGATAGCTCGAGTAAGAGAGACGACCACCGCGGCGGTGTGGGAGGGCGGGTTGTCCTGATGATTTTGGTTCCTTCACGAGGTATGCGGCGATGGTCTGCGTATAGTCTTATCAGTCTGACGAATGGATTTGCTGGCACGCCGCTAGGGCAGCGGTTTAAAGACAGAGGTAAAATAAATCCATTCGGTCGGTAGGACGCGTCGGTGTTTGCATTATGTCTATTATTTATCTAATTTGATCTTCGATCTTACATATGGTTATAATTATTTTTACCCGTTGATTATTAGCATCGTGTATGGCGTAGTGTTAGAACATGGTTCGGTGGGTCGTGCGCCAAGGCGCACCCTAAATCTAGTTCGATATCATACAATCGGGACCTTGGGGCCGAGCTAGCAGCTGCACGCATTTCCTTCTGCCATGAACGAATCAGAAATTATTCATGAAACCTTGCTTTTTGGTATTGATGGTTATGAATGATGCCACTTGCCTCGGCATGAACGATGGTGACCCTACCTTATTGTTCTGCCTGGCTGGTCTCAGGTTGGATCTTCCGCTTACTCATGGTTGGTTGGTTGGATTCCGTCTAGCTCAAACTAGAAGCAAGAATTACTTTGAGATTCCTCGTGAAAATCTCTTAGAGCTTGTTTAGCACTCATCATTTTATTTTATTTGTCAAGTAAAATAAGTTGGTTAGTGATAAGAATTGACATAACATAAACTAGGAATTTACTGAGATTTCAAAGATAATTGCATGTCCAGTTCCATGACAACCAAACATGTTGGGTATGGAATCACAGATGAATATTCCATTATTCCGACTCCAAATGATGGCTACGAAATAACCTCTTACAACAAAACTCATGTAAATTACGTCTGTGTCGCTTGTTTTGTTTATCCATGACCATGCGTACTACCGATAATTAATGGTGTTTTCTCAGTGAAATCCATGTGGTAAACGAAATGGTATTTTTTACTATCTCAATACATGTCATGTCGGTATCTTAATCTAGTAGTATCATACTTGTATGGAGACACGGCCTTCAACAAGTCTTGCGAACACCGGTGAGTATTGTAGCATGTTGATATCATTGTGATATTCGTTCATACCAGAAAAAAGTGCCAAATCCACAAATCCTTATCTCCCATAGTTTCTAGTACCTACACTCTCCAATATTATCTTTGTAAATTCCTTGTCAGATGAACATATAATTCTTCCATGTGCAATGCATGAAATAGATGTTTCCAATCATCCCAGGAAATGCTCTAGTTGTGTTTTGTGTCACGAGCCGAGAGCAATATCAGCTTCATTTGATTGTCTCAAATACGTTGACCCAAACACTGTAACCACTGCCCTGCAAAAGCGATTCATGATCTTGATGCGTGTGGACTCAGCCATGCGTAGGTAGTCATCCACTATATCTACAGGAGGTCCATATGCAAGACATCTCGACATAACGTAGTGGTGCATTCGGAATAGAGGAGAAACCAACCAGATCGATGCAGTCTTCCTTCCACTTGAAGTATTCATCATACTCCCGTACGCCCATGACAATCCCCATGAAGAGATATTTGTTCATCCTAAAGCGCTGCAGAAATTCTTTCGACCCATGTGTTGCGTCGTCGGGGAGTAGTCATCAAACAACGTCACATGACGCTCCATCCGTTTGCGATCGTTGTTCTTCCTCTTCCCTAGCTTTGAACCTCCAATCTGAGGAGTGATACTGATATCGCCTAGCAAACCAATGAGGCAAGTGATGCTCATCAAGCTCGGTGGTTGCCGTGGCATGGACGGGGAGCATTGCGCCGACCATCTCCATTCGTCGTCGCTATCCATCTATTAAATTAGTTAGGTTAAACAACCACTATGTAATTTTAACTAAGCAAAAAATCTAGAAAATACCGACATTCTCAATGCGATGAACACCTTGCGGGCGAGGTGGTCCTGCGAGGCGTAGAGGGCAACCAAATATGTTGGCCTGAATGAGAAGAGACAATGGCGAAAGAGACATGGAGAGCGGGGGAGGACTCCGGCGAGGGTAGCGCGGGGTGGAGCAGCGTCGAAAACGGCAGCAAAGCCAACGATTGAGTGGAGGCAAGGGAAATGTTCAGCATACAACGGTATGAACGGTGGGGAAAAAATGGTTCAGTCGCTGCCGCGTGATACCCACCGGTCAGTATCTGCCACTATTGAAAGCACGATGAAGAGCCTTTTCGTGCCGGCGCTCAATAAGATGACCTTAGCTGACCGCAGTGAGTGACCTCGGCACTGGAAATAGAGGCGGTGATGTGAATTTGGGCGAACCACGCTATCTACCGCGTTGGATGGAGATCTGACCGGAGTTCGCTTTGGATCTGAAGTGAAGAAGGACGAGCAAACGATAAAACACGTCATTACGTACACAGGACATTTTAAGGAGACATGGCATGCATGATGCATGCTGCCATAGTATTTAGATTCCTGTAGATTTTCTGCGGACGAAGACAACGGCATCTTATGGTTCTCTATGTATATATGCGCGCTCTCCGAAAGAAAATACACGTTTTGTCACGTGATTACGTTCTAAAATATGCGAGTTGAAGTCAGATAGTATACCAAGCTGTCGCATAACGCATGGTGCAAGTCATAGGTTTAAAAAAATGCAACTTTGTGTCTTTGTTCTGTGAACATTACCTAGCTAGAATTGGATACCTGGGAGAATTGAGCAAATTGCAGAAACCACCAACTATTGATGTTGTCAATGCACAAATTACTCACTTCACTGTAACATGTTACATAGGTCTAAATCTCAGATTAAACTGATTAAAAACAGATATTACGACTGGGCCAACGAGGTAGTGATGGCATGGCATTGCATGTTCACGTGTATTTTCTAAAAAAATCATAGTTTTTATCAAATATTAAAAATAGGTCACGAAACTTTCAAACGATTAGCATAAATTATTTCGAATCTTTCCAAATTAGTTAGTTTATATTGTTTTAATTACTTTTTTTTCATATATATTTTTGAATAGGTTGTAAATTTTACAAAAGTTTTGTCGAATCTCAACAAAAGTAACAAAACTTTCAAACGAACGCCAATTTTTAACACCTTTTTAGATTAGTTAATGTATATCGTTAGATATGTGATTAACCAGTTTAATCTGATATTTGGACGGATGTGCAACCTATTACACATTTATGATTTATTTACGCTAATAGGTGGTGCCGTGGTAGTTTGTGAAAAAACATGCAAAATGAGTCGCTTGCACAACAAGAACAATAATAACAATAGTTTGTGATTTATACAATTTACTGGATTATTATTAGACTCCAAGTTGTATGTGGACTCTAAAGTCCTACGACTTTAGTTAGTCTGCATTCATCGCAAACAAACAAAAGAAAAAGTCTGCATTTGGAAGCGTTGAATCATCAGAGATAGACAGGCCTAGATGAAGTTTGGTGCAGCCATCATTAACGCTGTCAGATCAGCTAGAACCGCCGCCTAATTCGATCTGCCTCAGGGCCAAAAAATCACAACCACTTGCTGCTCGGAAAGAGACCGACGGACGACCGACGGCAGAATCTTTGCTGATGGTGGCTGACGACCGACGGCAGCTTATCATTTGACCAACCAACAACCTACTGTTCTGTTCATGAGTATAGCTTTTAGTCCCTTTATTTTTCTTAAAAATTGTGAAAGAGAGAAAAGGGTAAAGTTAATTTTAAAAAACTGACAGTTGGTGAAACATCTTTATTCGGAGGTTAACATTGATGAAGCATGACTCGGAAACCAATTCACTTATTCGAACAAATTGCTTTGAGATGAGACAAGATTCATTTGAGAAAATACACTTCGCTTCCCAAATGCATATGCTCTCTTTATCTAAAAAACACATTTGAAAATGTTAAAAAATTCTGATTTTTACGCGTGTACATCTTTCAATTCTGTATGCGTACATACAATTTTATAAAAAACCGAGATTTTTTTTGCCATGCAGAAAAAGACAAAAAAATGTCTCGTGAAAAACCTTATTTTAGCACACAAAAAAGTTGGTTTTTCTTTAAATGACTTGGTCCACGCGTAGGTTATTGAGATGTACGTGATAGTTGTTTTTTTTTTGGATTTTTTTTACATTTTAATTTTTTCTACATTTAGAAAACTTTGAAATAAAAGGATTAAGATGATTTATTAGGCTAATCATAGATTAAAAGCATGCATATGTTGTTAGTCTATGTTAGTACTCCATAGTGTCCCTAAATAGTTTTGGGTGTTTAATGACAACACAATCATGATCTCACCGTGTGCTTGAAGTTATAGGTAAATGTCATGAATGGCACATGATGGTGATTGCCACCTCAAAAGTGAAAAGAGAGAAGAAAGTCGGGAGTTTCCATTTACTTGAGTCGTAAAAAATTTGTACTTTCAAGAGTGGTTGCACTTTGAAAGGTTTGGGTAAAATCAAATAACCTACACAAAACACCAGATGCAGCCACCATCCTTCTCTTTTTGTTCAACTGAGAGGACCTCATTTCTTGTTGTTGTGCAATTCCAGGATGTAAGTTTTGGTGGCTAGACATCAGAAGTTCAATTGTGTAAACACCAGATTCCGGTGTGCAACTTCTGGTAGGGAGTTCCCGACCACCACTTTGAGTTCTGCCAGATGGTGCAATTCTATTTTGCAGTCGGGAACTTGGTCCGGAAGTTGCCCAAACTTCCGGTCAGACTGGAACTTCCGGCCTGCTTAGTCTGAAACTTTCGGTTACTATTGCAGGTTTGGAATGTTCTAAAGGGTTAGATGTGGACTGTCGAGCGTCCAAGCTGTGCACTCCATAGTGGCTTGGGAGCATCCACGGTGTGGGTTTACCGAGGCAAGGTTTGGAGATCATATATCGAAGATTGCCACTAGTGATCGGGCCAAACGGGTGATGCTTGCGTCAACGGACAATAGTGCTTTGTTCACGAGCGGAATGCTCATACCTAAGTGGGTGATACTCGCGGGTTAGCCAGCGCTGCTGATGGACCAGGTGATGCTCGCATCAACGAAGAATAG